>LR749865.1:624639-794639 GCA_902729485.2 Mus minutoides
GGGCATATATCCAGAAGATATTCCATCTGGTAACAAGGACACATGTTCCTCTATGTTCATAGCAGCCTTATTCATAATAGCCAGAAACTGGAAAGAACCCAGATGTCCCTCAACAGAGGAATGGATACAAAAAATTTGGTATATTTACACAATGGAGTACTACTCAGCTATTAAAAACAATAAATATATGAAATTCCTACGCAAAGGGATGGATTTGGAGGCCATCATCCTGAGTGAGGTAACCCATTCACAAAAGAACTCACATAACATGTACTCACTGATATGTGGATATTAGCCCAGAAACCTAGACTACCCAAGATACAATTTACTAAACACATGAAAGTCAAGAAGAAGGAAGATCAAAATGTGGACATGTCACCCCTTCCTAGAATTAAGAACAAAGCACACATTGAAAGAGTTACAGAGATCATGTGTGAAGCTGAATCCAAAGGATGGACCCAATGACTGCAGCTGCCAGGGATCCATCCCACAATCAGCCACCAAACATAGACACTATAGCATATGCCAGCAAGATAGTGCTTAAAGGGCCTGAATATAGCTGTCTAGTGGGAGACTATACCAATGCCTGGCAAATGTGGAGGTGGATGCTCACAGTCACCGATTAGATGGAACACAGGGTTCCCAAGGAAGGAGCTAGAGAAAGTACCCAAGGAGCTGAAGGGGTCTTCAACCCTATAGGTGGAAGAATAACATGAACTAACTTGTACCCCCTGAGCTCATGTCTCTAGCTGCATATATAGAAGAGGATGGCCTAGTTGGCCATCATTGGGAAGAGAGGCCCCTTGGTCATGCAGACTTTATATGCCCCAGTACAGGGGAACGCCAGGGCCATTATGTGGGAGGGGGTAGGTAGGGGAGCAGGGCCGGGAGCGGGGAGGGTATAGGGAACTTACTGGATAACACTTGAAATGTAAATGAAGAAAATATCTAATAAATGTTGGGGAAAAAAAGATGGAGTCAGTACAGCCTATATGTAAATAGCATATAAATAAATAAATAGATAAATAAATAAATAAATAAATAAATAAATAAGCCCCGACTACTGTCCAGGTGACTCCTCTTCAAGTCCTAGCACCTGCTCAACAACATACAACCATCTCATTACAAACACAGGACATCTGAACCCATCTGCTGATCTCCCCAGCCACCATATACCATCATGGAGCTTAGACATACATACAGGGAAAAAAGTCATACACATAGTAAAAATGAAAAATATTTATTAATTAATGTAGGAGAAAAGGAAGGGAGCAAAAGATAGAAACATTGAAAATAACCACAACAGGAGAGATTATGGAAAATATTCTCCCTTAAGGGCTCAGGCAGGTCAAGGGCCAAAGCCATTTTGGAGAAATTCCTGTTTAGCTACTCTAATTTTTTTAATTTTAAAATATTACTATTTTTAAAAAGATTTATTTATTAATATACAAAAGTACTCTGTAGCTGTCTTCAGACCCACCAGAAGAAGATGTTAGAGCTCATTATAGGTGTTTGTGAGCCTCCAGGTGGTTGCTGAGAATTGAACTCAGGACCTTTGGAAGAGCAGTCAGAGCTTTTACATGCTGAGACATCTCTCTAGCCCTACCTAGTCTATTTTTTTCTAGCTTCTGACACTCACCATCTCTCCTCAGCCTATAGTAGCAGAGCAAGTCCAAGATCGCTTTTATTTCCCACAATCTGCACATCTGACATAGAACAAAAGAATGAATGAGACCCAGGCTTCAGGAGGCCAGCCTCAGAATAAAGGGCATAGAAATAACACAGCTCATAGGAGCCTGAAACCAACATGCAGTGGGACCCTGCCCACCTCCTGGTACCTCAGAAAGTTCACTAAGCTCAGAGGTGAACAGAGAGCACCCCCTTCTGGACCTCAATGATGAAGAAAGCCAAGCACAGGGAGCCTAAAGAGGAAGCCTGGAGTTGCTGGAAGGGACAGAGCCAAAGCTAGACTCCCCTTGTCTGTGGTGATGTTGCACAGCATCCTTCTGGCTTCAGGATGAGATTCTTTATTTCAGTTCCAATACTCACTTGCCAGAGTCAGAGAGCAGGCCAGCATGGCTACCAGCAGCAAGAGGAGGGTGGCAGGTAACAAAGTCTTCCTCCTAAATGATGGTCCAGATTTAGTCCAGAAGGATTTTCATTCACAAGACACTTTTGAGCTTCTGGATGAAGCTGTTTGACTTTGCTTAAAGCACCCAGTGGTACAGACAGAGACAGGAAGGGTCGTGAAAAGATTTACTAAAGGGGACATATTTCTAGAGCCTTGCTTCCTTACTGCAGATCCAGCTATGTTCCCTGATATCCTAGGAGCAGTGTCTTAGAACAAGTTTCTTACCCTGGTCCCCATAGCTGTACTGATTCCTAGCCCAGATTCTGATCTGGCTGACAGAATCAAGGAAGGAAAAAGAAAACAAAGTCCTACAAAAACTCCCTGGTATGATCATAATCTTGCTGATCTGGGGTTTCCTTGCCTACTCTTATGTCATGGTCTTAAACTGGTGTGGCAAGGCCGCCTTCACTAATCCATAGCTTCTGGTGAGTAGAGACCACCCATATCCTAAGAAGATCAAGAAGTTCACTATAGAGTTGGCTGTTTTTTTGGTGGCTTGGCATACCATGTCCATGGGAGGCCAAGTGTACAATCAGGAGGAAGTGAGAAAGTTAATGTACTACACAGTGATCCCTGATGATGTCTACACAAAATTTCTCTCTGACACCACATTGACATTCCAAACAGCTTTCAAACACAAACATCCAGCCCAAAACTCTGCATATTCATTGGGAACATTTTAAAATTATCAATGACCCATGTTGTGGCCACCATTTAATGTCTGAAACATTAATGGCCCAAGCTATCTTACTATATATATTTCTCGGGTCCTACTTAGTTGCAGCATCATTTGCCACTTCTGTGTTCACAGGGGCATCTTCTATTAGGTCTGATCTTACCTTGATGACACAGTTTGCATCTGTGGCATGGGGTAGCTTCCCTACTTCTGTAGCTGTTGCAGGGCAGGGTGTGAAATGGAAGGCAATGGTCATACAGAATTAAAAGACTTCCTGTACCTCAGTAGCTCCTTCCCTGAAAATTACAATGGGCATGAGGACAGCTGTTGTTTAGATTATTTTTTTTTTTTTGCCAGCTACTTGTTGCTGTGTACCAGATAAACAGGACGATCCGGGACTTACTGCAGGGATGTCTCCAGAACCACAGCACTGAGCTCTCCCTACACTAACCTGTGTCTGTTTCCCAGCCATCTCTCCCTCTCTCAGCAGAGGCTGCCTTAGAAATCTCCATCACCGACTAAACTTTTCTTCTCATTGAACTACAACATCACACTTCTTTATTGAGGATGCACACGTTACTACTGTTTTGATATTTCTTCCCATACTAGGTGGTTAATTCATGTATTAACCATGAGTAAAAGCTGATAAAGAAAATAAAGTGTGATGTCCTCATAGGAAGCCCATTAATAAGAGATCAAAAAACAAAACAAGTGATCTCTAGGGAATACCTGAACCCTGTTCCAACATTCCCAAGAGGGTTACCTCACCTCCAGGCAAATCATGGGCTGCAGAGTGCCGGAAGCTGACATCTCAGAGCAGCATTTCCAGCCCTGAACACAGAGCCCCCAACAAGGACTGAATTGTGACCAGCCAGGACTGAACTCAGAGTCACATCACTACAAGTGACACTTACAGGGGTGCTTGCAAACTTCACAGAACTCTATAGAAGCCAGTCTAGACTCTCCTCATTTAAAGGTAGATAGCTGCATAAAGGACCTGCCTAAGCAACAACTATTTCTCCAAAATGTTGAACCTGCATCTACTCCCACACAGGATTAGTAGAGCTCTTCTTCCTGCCCAGCCGGAACTCCTTTGCAATATAGTTAGAAATGAGGTGTTTCTCCCACATAATAAAAATTTTAAAAAGTCCATTCATCAGCAACTGATCCCTTACCTAGTTGCCTACAACAAAGATAATACCTAAGCTCCCAATATAATATTAGTGATTTTGAGTACAAGAATTCATCACAGTCAATTTAGGGGCTTATTGTTTCCAAAGTTTTCTATGGAAAATGTGTGGAAATATTAATGACTGACATCTTCACAATTTGTATTTAAAGGACTTTGTCAAAAAACATTATACTTTGGAATAACATTCATCAAGGTAGCATCCATTCAGTGTGCAAGATTCTCCTCTGGATATGAATGCAGCCAATAATGGAGGATTCAATGATGTTTGATGCCCTCAGTGTGGACAACCTTGAGAAAGTACTACTTGTGCCCAGTTAGTGACTTATCAATGAAAAAAATTTACAATTATCCCATTTGGTGGGCAAATTCCTTTTAATCTGAGCATTTTGGAGCCAGTAGCATGGATGGCTGAGTGCTAGGCCAGCCTGGTCTATATAGCCACTTCTAGCCCAGCCAGGCTGCATACTGAGAGGCTGTTTCTAAAGAAACCTCATATGAAGGGCCTTGTTGCTCTCTCTTGCAGAGGAACAGAGTTGATTTCCCAGGACTTTGGTCTCGCAGTTCACATGTTCCTTAACTCCACATCCAGGGTTTCTAACTACCTCTTCTGGAATCTATGAGTACCTGCCCCTTGAATACATGCAAAGACACACAAAATTCATACAAATAAAGCTGAGTTTTAAAATCGTTTCTCAGAAAATAAACAGGTGCAACTGCATTTTTAGCATTTCAAATATATATTAAAAAAAAAACAGAAGACACAAAATTCTATGATCTGTGGTGGGGGAGATGTAAATAAAGATCCCCAGAAATGTGAAATGTCCAAAACAAACTCCAGGTGGCATTTACCATTTCAGAATATTGTTCTTTCTCTTTTCATTCAGCTTACATGCAGATAGTAATCAATATCTGCATTGAATCAAAAATCTCAAAAGGTCCAGCTCCTACCATAGTACATGTGGATTGTTGTAATCCACACAAGCACAGTCTCCACAGAAGGCTACACAAAGGCTAAGCATGTACAGAGGTTCTAACATTGAAATGTTAGACAATTGATGACTTACAGGCCTCTGGGCTAGGACCCAAGGATGTTGGAACTTGGACCAGAAGGACAGACATGTGCTTAGACACAGATGCCAGAACACAAAGCTGTAGAACTGGCTCAAGGTGGGGAATTAGCACCCTAGAAATCCTCAAAACCAGGAATTGATCTCTCCAAGACACACCCCATCAGGTCTACGTCACACTGCCTTTGGGAAATCTAAAAGAAGCCAATCAGCATCAGCCACATCAGGTTATAAAGTGAAGACATACTAGTTCCGAGTGAGACTCCACTCATCAGAGAAGATGAGGAACCCTGGATGCTGCACACTCCTCCTCCTCTTGGTGGCCATGAACCTGAACCAGTACTGTGAAGGTGAGTGCGGGACTGGAGGGTATTTGGAGGAGCAGAAAACAGCACCTGGAATCCTCATCTCTGCATCTTCTCCCTTGACTAAACAGACCCTCGCTGATCCTCTAACTGGATCAACCCTGACCCTCTCCTGCACCTCAGGTCCACAGACACACCACCACCCCTGCTGTGTTCCCTACCTCTGGGTCCACGCTAAAGAGTCAGGGTTTCAATGTCCATCACCCACAGGCTCACACTGGCTGCAGATTTTCAACACTGCTTTTTTGGAGCCTGGCATGATTAATTCCCGGTTCATCCTCACTGGCTATGTAGACTTTATACAGTTCCTGGTATTTGACAGCAATGACCCACTGGCTATTATGAAACCTCGGAGTCCATGGATGGAGCAGGAGCCACGTGAATATTGGCTAAAGGAGACAGAAAGTGTTCTAGAATTGTCACAGTATAGTAGACGAGTGCTACAATTCATGATGGAAAAAAATGAACACAGAATGGACGGTGAGTCACCTCAGCTCTGAGGTCATGACACATCAATGACCTCATGGTCTGACCCCAATAAGCTCCACTCTAGGTCCCCAAGTCAGAGATGCATCCATAGGCAAAGGGAGCCCTGGTGGCCTTTGACCAGAAAGAAACACAGATTGTGATCTAGTTAAGGCTTAAGTTGGGGACAAAATCCTGGGGGTTGGTAATAAGAAGCCTCACAGTGACCAGGGGCTGAATGGGGGTGGGGCAGATTATCCCACCCTGCAGGAAGTGTATGGCTGCAATGTGGCTAATGATGGGCGCTTACTCGGTGGTTACTACCGGCTCGCCTACTATGACTATGATTACGTATACCTGAATGAGAACCTGAGCTCCTGGACTGCAGATGGAAAGGCAGCTGAACAGGTGAAAAGAGTGTGGGAGAATGGA
The DNA here is from genome assembly GCA_902729485.2 of Mus minutoides. Taxonomy (NCBI): domain Eukaryota; kingdom Metazoa; phylum Chordata; class Mammalia; order Rodentia; family Muridae; genus Mus; species Mus minutoides. The sequence continues at coordinate 630,968 of LR749865.1, forward strand.
CATGATGCAGAAAGGTGGAAGTCTTACCTGCAAGGGTTTTGCCCAAAAAGCCTTCGTAAACACCTGGTCGTTGGAAAGGAGACTTTGCTGCGCTCTGGTAAGAAACGCCCTTGTGAACCCCTTCTGCTTTCTGACATTGTAGCTCCTGTCTCCCTGAGGCCTCCTCCTTAGCAGGGAGCAGCTGGAATGCTTACACTGTCTTGCATTAAAGGGAAAAAAGAACTACTCAGTTTCCTGACTCAACCTGAGAGAGGGACTCTCTGGAGAATTCACCATTCTCCCTGGACAGTTCAGTGTGTTCATTAAAAAGCAGTTCCATTCCATCTGCATTGTGTATCATGGCCTCTCTCAAGCCTGATCACTATCCATGCACGAAGGCATTGAATGCTGACTCCAGGGTTGCTGCTGAGTCCCTAGACCCCTTCCCAGTCAGAAACAGAAGTCTTCTTATTTAGAAGGAGACCCAAAGTCTCCTTCTCTGTGTTGGCACATGGTTATTTAAAAATATGCCAAGGAATAGATCATCCAGATCCCAAGTTTAGGCTTCTGTGTGGACTCTGCTCCTTCCCTCATCCAAGTCTCCCATCCTTTTAGGCAAGGACCCATGAGCACTGCTCAGGCCCCAAGAGGAGTGCAAAACACCTCAATTGTCCAATTGTTCCCCTCAGATGCCCCCCAAATACATGTGACCCACCACATAAGACCTGAAGGGAATGTCACCCTGAGGTGCTGGGCCCTGGGCTTCTACCCAGCTGACATCACCATGAGCTGGAAGAGGGATGGGAACAACCACACCCAGGACATGGAGCTGCCAGACACCAGGCCTGCAGGGGATGGAACCTTCCAGAAGTGGGCAGGTGTGGTGGTTCCTTCTGGAGAAGAGCTGAGATACACATGTCATGTACACCATGAAGGGTTACCTGAACCTCGCACTCTGAAATGGGGTAAGGAGTGGGTGTGAGCACACACACTGCTTCTGGGAAAACTGTGATCTCTTTGAAAAACCACTGTAGAATCAGGGTTGAGAGCTAGGGTCAGACTCCTCACTCTTCCTTCCTTTCTGTCCTCAGAGCCTCCACAAACCATCCCCATCATAGCAATTCTCATCGGTGTGGTTCATGGAGCTTTGGTGGTGGGAACTGTGGTTATTTTTCTGGTGTGGAGGAAATAAAGGTAAGAAAGGGATTGGGGTCTGAGTCCTTGACTCCCTAGATATCTCAAGACAAAGGTATATAATTACCCTGCCTCATTAAAGGAAGGATGTATTCACTCAGGCACTGGAGCTTGTGTGCTAAAATTAACTCTGTCCTAAAGCATAAAGGAAATATAGACAGATCCACTGCCCTCTTGATGGAGGGGATGGAGACCTGATTCTGATTCCCCACAAACAGAGAGATGTCACAGAGAAGGTCCCTGCTGAGAACAGACCTACAGAAGGCCACTAAGTCATCTTTACATACAATCTTCTATTGTGTTTTCTCCTGTATCCATGGAGGTGCAGTCACAGTTCAAGAAACTTACCTGGGGTTTGACCATGAGATTCTTCTACTCCCACAACTTTACTGCTTCTACAGTCTCTCACTGGCTGCCCTCTTCCCACATTAGGGAAATAGGCATCTATAATTTGTCTGCCAGTAATTAAGTAGGAGTAGGTTTCTGAGCCCCTTGCAATAAGGAAGACAGGTACTCATTGTGGGTGATCACACATTTTCCCTCTGGACCCTATTGCTGTGGGCCCTTAACAGGTCTGATGCTGTACTGCCATAGGCATGGACAGTGAGTGCCCAGAGATTTGATGATCTCTCCCAATAGGATAGAAAATACTTGAAGAACATGTTCCTGAGCTGGGATCACTTGCTAGACTAGAATTATTGTTGGCATAGATGCCTGTTTGGTATCATGGTTTAATAATCACCAATCAGAATTTGTTCTTCGTAATTTCCTTATAGTGTGTGAGATACAATCTTCTGTGACATCAAAAGCTCCTGACTTTTCTTTCACTGGCTGACACCTGTGTCCAGGTCTCTGTCTGCTGTCAGGAGAGCAGTTCTGGTAGACCTCCAGCACAAACTGACCTTTAGTTTCCAATGAGCTGCAAACTTATTTTTACATGTTTAACATGAGGATTTTGGTAATATCTTATTGTTTGACTTCTTCCTATGGTTTACTTAATGAGTAAACCCAATCAAAGCAAGATGAATAACATAGCAACTCTCTCATGAGAAGTTGAAATCCATTTGTTGGGTCCTCGCTGTCTCTTTCTGAGTGCCATTCTTTCTTTCTTTTATTTATTTATTTTTTATTAGATATTTTCTTTATTTACATTTCAAATGCTATCCCGAAAGTTTGTCATACCCTTCCCCTGCCCTGCTCCCCTATCTGCCCACTCCCACTTCTTGGCCCTGGCATTCCCCTTTACTGGAGTATTTAAAGTTTTTAAGACCAAGGGGCCTCTCTTCACAATGATGGCCGATCTAGTCATCTTCTGCTACACATGCATCTAGAGACACGAGCTCTGGGGGGTACTGGTTAGTTCATATTGTTGTTCCACCTAAAGGGTTGTAGATCCCTTCAGCTCCTTGGGTAATTTCTCTAGCTCCTCCATAGGGGGCCCTGTGTTCCATCCAGCAGATGACTGAGAGCATCCACTTCTGTATTTGCCAGGCACTGGCAAAGCCTCACTGGAGATAGTTATATCAGGGACCTTTCAGCAAAATCTTGCTGGCATATGCAATAGTGTCTGGGTTTTGTGGCTGATTATGGGATGGATCCCGGTCCCGGTGCTGGCAAAACTGGCAGTTAGCATGTAGAAGAATATGAATTGATCCATTCTCATCTCCTTGTACAAAGTTCAAGTCTAAGTGGATCAAAGACCAACACATAAAAACAGAGACACTGAAATTTATAGAGGAGAAAGTGGGGAAAACCCTCGAAGATATGGGCACAGGGGAAAAATTCCTAAACAGAACAGCAATGGCTTGTGCTGTAAGATCAAGAATTGACAAATGCGACCTTATAAAATTGCCATTCTTTCTCTTCAACCTCATATTTAAATCTGTTAATTTCTCTTCCCAATAAACTTTAAATTTGATTCATACTTGTTGTTTTAATTTTTTTCTTTCCATGTTAAGAATCTCATCTTCACTTAAGTAGAGATTTTGTGTAAGTGATACTTTTATTTACTCAGATTATAATATAAGATGAAAACTGAACATTAGCTGTGAGAATATGCGACTTGGACTGAGCCCAGAGCATGACCTTTTCTGTTCCAAATATTCCCTAGGCCTAGGCATGAAAGCTTTCAGCCTCCGTACAATCTAATCTTCCAAACTGACTTATTCAATCCTGCTTTTCTCAGATTATGACTAAATTGCTTTATTGTCCTCATACTAACTTTGGCAATCTGTTCTAAATCCTCCCGCTCCTTCTCATGCTCTGGCAAGTTCTGTCTTCACCTGTGCCTTGCATGTTCTCTCTATAATCTAACTTTGTAAAACTGTCATGGTAAAACTTCAATACACACACCACATACCACACCACACTTTTCCCCCTTCCCGCTGTTCTCATGAGAGATGAGCAGATCCTATTTCTGACTTGTTCTTTCAAATCTTTCTCTACTTCATCATTCTGTCTGGCCCTCAAATAGATGTCACTTTCAAATATGTTTGCTTACTTATAAAACTAACCTTTCCTTCATTGCTGGGGATTAAAAGTGTATTCTAATGGTGTCTCTGCATTCCAGCCGGATTGTATCTTTGGATAGGATCCCTTGCCAGTCAAACATGTTGCTGAATTAAAATTCTCCTACAATTTCTCAACAGAAGTCCTTACACGTGCAACATGGAGCTGTCTACCCTACATCAAACAGGGACTGCCAGTGTTCCTGCTGACCAGAAGGACTCTCTGAAACACCGTTGGACAGGCTGCTTCTCTATCACTGAGCGGCTCTTTTGCTTTGCACGTCACCTACAATCTTTCCCCTTAGCTATATGAATATCCAGAGAGTGGTTTGTTTTATTTTCGTGAATGTTTTATCTATTGCTATGCTTGTATTTGTAACACTTGTATGTCTAGTTCCCATGGGTGTCAAAGGAGGACCTCAGGTACCCTACAAAGGGGGTTACAGGCAGCTGTGAACTGTCATGGAGACATTAGAAACCAAACACAAGTTCTCTGGTATAACAACCCATGTTCTTACCAATTAATAAATACCAACAGCTCCTAACAACTGAGCACTCTTTATGCCCTTTAATTGTGTGTTTGTTTGTGTGTGTGTGTGTGTGTGTGTGTGTGTGTTGCGTATGTGTCTCCTTCTGTGTATGTGACTATGTGTAAGGAGAAGAGAGAGAAAGAGAGAAGAGAGAGAGAGGTGAGATGAGTGTTTGTGTACAGGAAGACAGTGTCCTTGGATGGTAGAAGAACGCAGTGGAGCCCCAGGAGATAGTATTTCAGAAAGTTGTAAACAGCCTTATTAAGCATGCTGAGAACCAAAACCAGATTCCTAGCATCTGCTCTTAACCACTGAACCGTCTTTCTGAATCTTTGAGTCAGAAATGTCCTACATAGTTTTCAAAAACTTCCCAATAGGAGTGAGATACACAGGTATTATATAAGAGAAGGATTAGCTTCAGGGAACTAGGAATCACTACAAAATTATTTCTCACACAGACCAAATATTAGACATAGAATCCTCCTAGGAGTAGTGATTGGGTACTACTTTCTTTAACCAGATCCATGTCATCCTGGTCCTCTCACAAGCCCTGGGAAGTCCCAGCACAGTGGCTAATAAGTCAGTAATTCTCAATCAGTTCATGGAAAAATGCCCATACATGCTTAGGGTTTATGTATATCTCAATAATAATTATGCTCATGTGTATTGTATCATTTTATATTGACTGTATTAGGAAGTGTATTAGTCAGGGTTCTCTAGAGTCACAGAACTTATGGATAGTCTCTATATAGTAAAGGAATTTATTGATGACTTACAGTCTGCAGTCCAATTCCCACAAGGGTTCAGTAGTAGCTGTGAATGAAAGTCCAAGGATCTAGCAGTTACTCAGTCCCACAAGGCAAGCAGGCTAGGCTCCCTTCTTCCAATGTCCTTATATGATCTCCAGCAGAAGGCGTAGCCTAGATTAAAGGTGTGTGCCATCTTACCTTTAATCCCAGATGACCTTGACTCAGAGATCTCCCTGTCTTAATCTTCTGGAATCCATAGCCATTATGCTTCAAGATCTCCATACCAAGATCCAGATCAGAAACTTCTATCTCCCAGCCTCCAGCTTAGGGTCACTGGTGAACCTTCTAATTCTGGATTGTAGTTCATTCCAAATATAGTCAAGTTGACAACCAGGGATAGCCACTACAATCCACCCCTTTTCAACTTGACACAAATAATATCTCATGTTCACATGAAACAATAAGAAGGTTGTGAATATGCCTAACATGATATAACTATCCCTCATACAATCACAAATACATTTATAAATTTACATTGGGGCAATGTCCCTTGGGAACATTCATATTACTTTATAATCTTCACTTCTGCAACTGGTTACGTAGACCTTAATTGGTATTTATAACTACCTTCCTCTACTATCCATTCTGTATTTCCTTCACCTTCAGAAAGCACCTCAGCAGGTCTTGGCTGTTTTCCTGGAGGATTGACCCATACCTTCATTCCTGATGGGTCTGTGTCCTTTGTCATCCTGCATGGATTAGGCTGTTGTAGTTTCCCATTGATTTTAATCACAGGACATGGTAGTACTAAGAGACGCCCTAAGGGATCTCCTGCACTCCAGACATAATCCTGCTTACCTCTATTGTGGAAAGGCAATCCTATTTCCCCATGGTAATCCAGATCTATCACCCCTCCTAACACTGTTATTCCTTTCTTAGCCTGTTGGTTTAAGGGCATTAGAAGCCCAAAATGACCAGGGGGAAGTCTGAGCTTCCAGTTCAATGGAATGTTTGTTGTAGCTCCTGATAAGAGAACTCCCCCCTCTGGAGCCAAAACTTCTAGGCCAGCAGAACCTAGAGTTATGGGGACAGGAAGCAAAAAATTTTCCTAGAGGGTCACTAGGAGTGATAGTGAGTGGAACCCCTTGATTTTCCACCCCTTGATTCCTGGACCAATGAATTCTGGCTACGGGGGAAACTGTACCATATATTGAACACTAATTCAAAGCATATACTCCCTTCTGAAGAACTCTGCCCCAGCCTTCCATGCTGTTACCACCTAATTGGCGCTGTAACTGCATCTTCAAAAGGCCATTCCATCTTTCTATCAGACCAGCTGCTTCAGGATGATGGGGAACATGGTAAGACCAGTGAATTCCATGATCGTGGGCCCACTGTCACACTTCTCTGGCTGTGAAATGAGTCCCTTGGTCAGAAGCAATACTGTGTGGAATACCATGATGATAGGTAAAGCATTCTGTCAGTCTGTGGATAGTGGTTTTAGCAGAGGTATTACGTGCAGAAAAGGCAAATCCATAACCAGAATAAGTATCTACTCCAGTAAGAACAAAACGCTGTCCTTTCCACGGAGGAAGTGCTCCAATGTAGTCAACCTGCCACTAGGTTGCTGGCTGGTCACCTCCTCGAGGAATGGTGCCATATCTGGGGGCTCAGTGTTGGTTTCTGCTGTTGGCAGATCTGGCATTCAGCAGCAGCTGTAGCCAGGTCAGCCTTGGTGAGTGGAAGTTCATGTTGCTGAGCCCAAGCATAACCTCCATCTCAACCACCATGACCACTTTGTTCATGCGCCCATTGAGCAATAACAGGGATGGCTGGGGAAAGAGGCTGACTGTCCACAGTACGGGTCATCTTGTCCACTTGATTATTGAATTCCTCGGCTGAAGTCACCTTTTGGTGAGCATTTACATGGGACACAAATATTTTTACATCCTTTGCCCATCTGGAGAGATCTATCCACATACTTCTTCCCTAGATGTCTTTCTCACCAATTCTCCAATTGTGATCTTTCCAAGTCCCCGAACATCCAGCCAATCCAGCCCATGAGTCAGTGAATAATCGTACATCTGGCCATTTCTTCTTACAAACAAACTGTAATACCATGTGTACTGCCCGAAGTTCTGCCCACTGTGAAGATTTCCCTTCACCTGTGTCTTTCAGGGTTGTCCCAGAAAGGGGTTGTAATGCTGCAGCTGTCCACTTCTGGGTGGTGCCTGCATAATGTACAGAGCCATCAGTAAACCAGGTCCTAGTCTTCTCCTCTTCTGTCAGCCGATCATAGGGAACACCCCATGAGGCTACAGGCACATGCTTAGCAGCAGATGGCATTGTAACAGGAGTAGAGACCATAGGCATTTGAACAACTTCTTCATGTAACTTGCTTGTGCCTTCAGGACCTGCTCTGGCCCGATCATGTATATACCACTTCCATTTGATAATAGATTGCTGCTGTACACATCCTACTTTATGACTTGCAGGGTCTGATAGTACCCAGTTCATGATGGGTAGTTCAGGTTGCATAGTAACTTGGTGTCCTATTGTCAAACGTTGTTTCTACTAAGGCCCAATAGCAGGCTAATAGCTGTTTTTCAAAGGGAGAATAGTTGTCTGCAGGTGATGGTAGTGCTTTACTCCAAAATCCCAAAGGTCTCTTCTGTGGTTCACCTACAGGGGCCTGCCAGAGGCTCCAAACAGCATCTCTATCAGCCACAGACACCTCAAGTACCATTGGATCTGCTGGATCATATGGTCCAAGAGGTAGAGCAGTCTGCACAGCAGCCTGAACCTGTTGAAGGGCCTTCTTTTGTTCCAGGCCCCACACAAAGCTAGCAGCTTTCCGAGTCACTTGGTAAATAGGCCTAAGTAACACACCCAAGTGAGGGATGTGCTGTCTCCAGAATCCAAATAGACCCACTAAATGTTGTGCTTCTTTTTGGTTGTAGGAGGGGCCAGGTGCAATAACTTATCTTTCACCTTAGAAGGAATATCTCTACATGCTCCACACCACTGGACTCCTAAGAATTTCACTGAGGTAGATAGTCCTTGAATTTTTGTTGGATTTATTTCCCATCCTCTGGTACACATATGTGTCACCAATGAGTCCAAAGTGGTTGCTACTTCCTGCTCACTTGGTCCAATCAGCATAATGTCATCAATATAGTGTACCAAAGTGATATTTTGTGGAAGAGCCAAACGATCAAGATCCCTTCTAACTAAATTATGACACAGGGCAGGAGAGTTAATTTATTCTTGAGGCAAAACTGTGAAGGTATACTTCTGGCCTTGCCAACTGAAAGCAAATTGCTTCTGGTGGTCCTTATGGACAGGTACTGAGAAGAAGGCATTTGCCAGAGCAATAGCCGCATACCAGGTGCCAGGAGATGTGTTAATTTGCTCAAGTAACAAAACTACATCTGGTACAGCAGCTGCAATTGGAGTTACTACCTGATTTAGTTTTCAATAGGCAACTGTCATTCTCCATGATCCATCTGTTTTCTGCACTGGCCAAACAGGAGAGTTAATGGGAGATGTGGTGGGAACCACCACGCCTGCATCTTTCAAGTCCTTGATAGTAGCAGTAATTTCTGCAATTCCTCCAGGAATACGATACTGTTTTTGATTCACTATTTTCTTTGGCAGAGGCAACTCTAAAGGCTTCCATTTAGCCTTTCCAACCATAATAGCCCTCACTCTACAGTTCAGGGAACCAATATGAGAATTCTGCCAATTTCTGAGTATATCTATCCCAATTATACATTCTGGAACTGGGGACATGACCACAGGATGTGTTCGGGGACCTACTGGACCTACTGTGAGTGGGACATCAGTCAAAACTCCATTAATCACCTGCCCTCCATAAGTCCCTACTTTAACTGGAGGGCCACAATTTTTCTTGGGATCTCCTGGGATCAGTGTCAACTCAGAACCAGTATCAAATAAACCCCGGAAAGTCTGATTATTTCCTTTCCCCCAGTGTACAGTTACCCTTGTAAAAGGCTGTAGGTCCCTCTGGGGAAGAACTGGAGAAAGGGTAACAGCAAACCTTTTAGGTGTCTTATCAGGATCCTTCCCCAGGGGAACCTGGCCACTCCTTCATTCAAGGAGTTCTGCATCTGCAAACTGGATCAAATCTGGAAATTGATTCACTGGCCGAGATTGCCATTTACCACGATCTAATGTAGCCTTTCTTCCATTTCTTTGAGAATTTTTCTGCTTATACAGATCAAACAGATATGCAGTAGGCTTCCTATTTATTTCGTTCCTGGAAACACCATGATTGATTAGCCAGTACGAAAGGTCCAAGCGAGTCATGCTATTATAAATTTCACCTCTCCTGTGCTGACCATTACTGGGTATGTTATTATAAACATGGTTTTGTCTATGTTGTCCATTATAATAACTAGGATCACCTTGTCTCTGGCGATTCAATGTTGCCCTTGTTACCTTGGAATCCAAATAAACCCATTGAATTTAATTCATCTAATTGAGCAGCAGCATCTCCAATGCTAAGGTCTGGCACAAGGAAAAGGGAAAGAACAAAAGCCTTCAAATGTGCTGGTGCCCCTCTCACCAGTTTGCATCTTNTGTCCATTATAATAACTAGGATCACCTTGTCTCTGGCGATTCAATGTTGCCCTTGTTACCTTGGAATCCAAATAAACCCATTGAATTTAATTCATCTAATTGAGCAGCAGCATCTCCAATGCTAAGGTCTGGCACAAGGAAAAGGGAAAGAACAAAAGCCTTCAAATGTGCTGGTGCCCCTCTCACCAGTTTGCATCTTAAAGAGCTGGTAAGGGGCATATCTTCTGGACCTTCCCATTGTAGAAGATTAGGTCTTACACAATATATCCATTCTAGCATTGCAATGTCCCTAAGTCTTAAAATCCTTTCATCAACACTAAGCCATGGAATATCAGGCATCTCCAAATCATTTCCAGTAGGCCATCTTTTGATAAACACTTCAGCCAACCATTCAAACAAACTTTGACACCTTTTTTTTAAACTTTGCAAGCTTCTGTATTAAACCTAGAATCTCCACTCAGAGGGCCCATGTCAATAATATCAGCCTGCTCTAGTTTTATGTTCCTTCCACCCTTATCCCACACCCTTAAAATCCATTCCCACACATATTCGCCAGGTTTTTGCTTGAATGAATTAGCAAACTCATTAAGCTCCTTAGTAGTGTAGTGAATTTCCTCACGGACTACACTTTGTACCTCCCCTCTAGGAGCCTGTTTTGCTTTGAGTCTGGTTACAGGTCTAGAAGAAACTATTGGTGGGCCTTGAGAAACCTCAGTATTGTCTTGTCTGGCAATTTTTTCAGAGAAAGTCACTGCTGATTTATCAGGCTCTGCAGAATTAATTTCCTCTTATGGGGAAGGCATTATTTCAATGGGTGGGGCTGAGGGCACTACTTCCTCAGGTGGGGCAAACCCTTGAGAATCTGAAGATTCAAAATTCTCAGTTTCAACACAGTCTTCCCACACATCTCCATCCCAAGTTATAGGATCCCATTCTTTACCAATTAGTGCCCTTACTTTAACTGTCGACACATTCTAAGGCTGAGACTTGAATTTTCGCTGCAGTTCAGCCAACCTTACAATGAGGGTGTCAGTATGATTTTCTGCAACTTGAGCTCTATAGCTGCAGGAGAGAAGATTCTCTTCAAGGACAAACTTAGCAACTTTTAGATCCTTTACTTGTGTCTGGAGCCTTTCGATTTTATCACACAACTCCTTCCTTTCATTCATCATTTTTTTCCCCAGATGCTAAGAGCAACCAGCCAGTAAACTCATTTTCTGATTTTTTTCCCATCTTGTAGAAAGCTTTGTACACTGAGTCACCTAATTCATCAAGAAGATCAAGGGCATTAGCTTCTTTAAGTTTGAAATATAGTTTCAACCATGGGTCTTCAAAATTCTCTGAGCTCCCAGAAGGGAGAGAATCTGGAGAGGTTTCAGTATTTGAAAGTGGTATTGGATCAAAAAGCCAATTCCAGTATTTTAAAAGATTCATCCTTATACTGCTCCTCTAGAACCACTCCTGCTACCAACTTCTGTATTAGTCAGGGTTCTCAGAGTCACAGAACTTATCGATAGTCTCTATATAGTAAAGGAATTTATTGATGACTTACAGTCTGCAGTCCAATTCCCAACAATGGTTCAGTAGTATCTGTGAATGGAAGTCCAAGGATCTAGCAGTTAGTTACTCAGTCCCACACGGGAAGCAGGTGAAGGAGTGAGAGCTAGTCTTCCTTCTTCCAATGTCCTTATATGATCTCCAGCAGAAGGCATAGCCCAAATTAAAGGTGTGTGCCATCACCTTGAACTCAGAGATCTCCCTGTCTTAATCTTCTGGAATCCATAGCCATTATGCTTCAAGATCTCCATACCAAGATCCAGATCAGAAACTTCTATCTCCCAGCCTCCAGCTTAGGGTCACTGGTGAACCTTCTAATTCCGGATTGTAGTTCATTCCAAATATAGTCAAGTTGACAACCAGGGATAGCCACTACAGGAAGTGCAAGTCTTAAGATATTTACTTCACTAAAGACGATTTCAAATAACCATAATCTGAGGACAAAACTAAAACTCAGTGACTCAGGGCCATCAAGTTAGTTATTCATGACTGTGAAAATTACATCAGAAATTAACTGAAACTCAAGGGATTAGGTAACCTTGGGAGGGGTGTGTTTGCTTGTTTGTTTCTTGTTGTTGTTGTTGTTGTTGTTGTTGTTGTTNCTCCTCCTCCTCTTCCTCTTCACTAAATCTTGAGGTGGAAAGACCCACTTTCTATTTAACTTTTTACTGATTCATTCTGAAATTCTCATCATGCACCACAATCCCATTCATCTCCTGTCCCTCGATACCCACCCTCTTTCTGTGCAAACTCTCCCACCTAAAAGGAAAAAGGGGGAAAGAAGCTCATTGTGGAAACTGTAGTGTATCACAATGTGTCTCACAGTATATTTGTCCACACTTCTTTATTTGCAATATTTCATTGCAATGAGTCATTAGTCTGGGTCAGAAACTCTGGTTTCTGCTATACTATCAATACTGGGGTCTTCACCAGGAATCCTGTTGGATACTGTGTTGTTGACCTGTGTCAAGAAGATCCTGCAGCTTGAGATCTGTTGGTCAACACCTTCACATGCTTCATAGATGGGATACGTGTTGGGGTAGGCCAACCCCAAGCCCTGGATCTCGGCCTTGGTCTCACCTGAGTTGGTAGTTAACCTGCCAGATATTCTGCACCATCTCCATTAGGACAGGCTCTCCATCACTGCCCCCAGCTAGCTCACCCAGGGCTATACCCAGCAAGAGACAGAGTTAGCTCTCCTGCTCTCATGCCCTTGCAGCAGGTTTACCTGCACCCACACCAGCAGGCCTCTATTGTATTGCCCAGGCAAGGTGCAGGGCCTAGTTTGCCAAGAGATGCAGCTAGTGAGGAATAGGGCCAGCTTCATGACCCTGGGGCCAGCTCTCCCCACCTGCCATAGGTGGCAAGAGATAAAGGGAGGGCCTCTTTCCCTCAACCACAGCACTGCATGGCAGATGTGTGGCAGAGCCAGCTTTCCCACGCTCACACACTTGGGACATGCTCACCCACAATCCCTGCAAACAAACTACCAGTAACCTGTACTTCCTGGGAGAGGTATGTGGCCTGATCTCCTGAGTACTGCAACTGCTGAGGTGCTGGGCCATCTTTCCTGCTCTCAGGCATTTAGGCCAGCTCTCTCAGGATGCCCAGGTCAACATGGCCATATCCACAGGACCCTCAGACAACAACATGGCCCCAGGTGGCAGCCCAAACCAGGGATATCCACTACCTATTGGTGGTAATATATCCCCTCTCCTGTAGGGCCAAGAATCCGGATATGAAACTACAGCAACATGGGCCAGGACCTCAAAATAGCTGTTCCTCACTACTCTCAAGTCTCCAGTTCTGACTCTGTTTACATATCCTTCTGCTTCTTTTTCTCTTCTTTCTCGCACCATGTACTTGCTTATCGTAGGTACTGGGTATTTGGAGTCATCTCAGGAGTACTATGCTCTGCCTCTGTGTGGCACTGAGCAGGGGTCATCTCTGGCTTACTCCATCCACCAAGGACACAGGATGGTAATCTGGGGGTCATCGTTGGCCTGGGGAGAAGACACACTTTTAATCTGGATCTTCTGAATGGGGCAGATACACCTTTATACTGAGCCAAATCTTCTGCTGCCAGCCCCAGCCCCTATAAAGGACACGGAAGAAGGAATGTTTTTGCCTCCCCTCACTCTGGCTGGAATCCATTCCTTCACTCGCATTACAGTCTACCTCAGGATTCTGGTGTATACGGAAGACCCGCTGAAATATCCAGTCTGATGAATTGAACATCTACTGGATTCTTGTACTTTCCTTAACTAGACAGTGATTTTTGAACTAGCTGGACCACAGCCTGTAAAACACTCTAATAAATACCCTTTATATACACACATGCATATACTCATATGTACATATGCAAATATACACATATATACACATATACACACATAAAATGTACAAACATATATTTATTCTATAAGTTCTTTATTATAGAGAACCTTAACTAATATTGTCTTACTTTGCAGAATGAGTGTCTGTGAGGCCTGATCTTCATGGCTTTTGTTCAGGACAGAGGGCTCTAAGAGACACTCTCTGTTTGTAATATCAGAACCTGTATCTCAAATGCATAAGGAAAGTATGGGAAAGGCCATAAAGGGAACTTCACCAAATGATATAGTCAAAAGTATTTTGTGCACACACACACACACACACACACATATCCTGGTTGACACACTTCAGTTAGCAAGAACAGTTAGAAAAGAATGGAGCTACAGAGGCCAAATGTAACATTAATATACACTATAGGTTCTTTCCCAGACCTATGGACTATGATGAATTTGGTTTTTGCTCTCATCTTGGCAGGTGTTGGGGGTATCCATGCTGGGCTCTTAGGTCTTAATGGTGCTCTAACAAGTATCACTTCTGCAAAGGGCTTGGCAGAGTTCTGTTTCAATATGGCCTTGATGGGACTGACCTTGTCCAAGTGTACAATATCTACACAATCTCACTGATTTGTACACATGAATATAACAACTATCCAAGCATGGTTGTGTATGGTGGTTAAAATTAACTGAGAGTTTATAACCACCTTTGATTATTTAGCTCCCAAATAAAAGATACAAAACCTTTACATCCATAATAAGTCTTAAAAGCACTAGAGTTGGGAATATATCAACCTTCTATGCTACCTTGTCTATATCATTATCAGCACCCTGCAGATATGACTGCCAATGTTCCATCTGAGCTGTTCCTAATCCAACTTTCTGGCCTTCAAGGCCATGCTCTCATGATCTACCCACCTCAAGATGTCTTCTTCTCCCTTCTTCTCTCTCTCCTTTTTTCCTTGTCTTCTCTCCTCACACCCAAGCTAAGCAACTGAAACAATGCCTACCTCTCTTCTACAGGCTTTCCTATGTTTATTTAATATAAACTTTTAAATATGAAACAAAGTGATGAGCATCACGTGGTGTATGTGTGGATTCCTTTGTCCCCGAGGATCTATCAATCTGGGGGCAACCAATCTTGGGGGTCAGTATATAGCATTACAATCCATAGCAAAAGACCTAACTTCAACAGTGGAACCTTAATCCCAGCACTTGGGAGGCAAAAGTAGCAGCAGGTGAATCTCTGTGACTGTGTCCCAGGCGTTGTCTACAGAGCAAATTTCAGGACATCCAAGGGTGCCTAATGAGGCATTGATAAAGTTAACAAATTAATAAAACAAATTAGAGCAGCTTTTCACATGTCAACCATGCCTCAATAGAAAATGATTTAAAGGCTGGATTTTATTCTAAAAGAGTCTTAGTATTTCTTGGCTATAAGAAGAGAGCCAGGTACAAACTAAATTCTTACTTTATAAGACTTCTCCAGAAAAACATGCATAAATAAAATCCAGCCTTTAAACCATTTCATATTGAAGTATGGTTGACATGTNATTAATTTGTTAATTTTATCAATGCCTCATTAGGCACCCTTGGATGTTCTGGAACTTGCTCTGTAGACAAGGCTTGGGACACAATGTTACCTTAGCTCCTGGCACACTGTCAATATCTAGTGTGTTAGTGTCCCTTGGACTAGGTCCCATCAATCAGGACACAGGGGATACAGGGTAACCGTGCTTTAGTGAATGTTCCGCCATCTTTTATAGGCGAGCAGAATAAAGGTTTCCCACAGATTCCAATTCTCATCAGCTTCTGTTTCTAAAGCCATAGTTTATCTGGGTTCCAGGTGAACCAAACCTCCTTGCAGACTGAGAAATCAGTCAGAAGTCCAAAGCTATTATGCATTTTCTAGATTAACTAAAATGAAGTATCTCATGAGTAATAATTATGGAGGCCACTTCCTCAGGCATGCAGCTCACTTGGCAGACATCAGTGTTCTCTGCTAAGAAAGGATGCTCTCTTGGTGTCCCATATGCTGGGACTTACAGATATCCTTAAGTCACCTCAAAGCTAGTAAACTGAAGCAGTCACCTCATGCCATTTCTCTACAGCACACAGTGCTCAATATCTGTTGGCCATCATTACAGTACTCTTAACCAATGAGACTTTTCTCTAGTCCCAGGCTTCCTCTTCATTTTATTGAATAAGAATACTTCTGATTAATAAATTATTAATAATATAATTACTAAGAATTTATTGTTAAACAACTTTTTAAAATATTGAACGGCTCTAAAAACAATTTTTATTACAACCACAACAGGAGAGATTATGGAAAATATACCTCTTTAAGGACTCAGGCAGATCAAGGACCAAAGCCATTTTTCAGATACTCTTGTTTAGCAACTCTAATTTATTTTAAATTTTTAAATCTTACTATTTTTAATAAGATTTATTTATTATTATACAAAATTACATTGTTGCTGTCTTCAGACCCACCAGAAGAGGATCTTAGAGCTCATTACAGGTGTTTGTGAGCCACCATGTGGTTGCAGGGATTTGAACTCAGGACCTTTGGAAGAGCAGTCAGTGCTTTTACATGCTGAGCCATCTTGCCAGCCCTAACTAGTCTATTTTTATCTAGCTTCTGACACTCACCATCTGTCCTCAGCCAGAGCAAGTCAAAGAATGCTTTTGTTTCCCACAATCTGCATCTGACATACACCTAAAGAATGAATGAGACCCAGGCTTCAGGAGGCCTGCCTCAGAATAAAGGGCATAGAAATAACACAGTTCATAGGAGCCTGAAACCAACATGCAGTGGGACCCTGCCCTCCTCCTAGCACCTCAGAAAGTTCACTAAGCTCAGGGGTGAACAGTGAGCACCCCCTTCTGGACCTCAATGATGAAGGAAGCCAAGCACAGGGAACCTAGAGTGGAAGCCTGGAGTTGCTGGAAGGGACAGGGCCAAAGCTAGGGTTCCCTTATCTGTGGTGATGTTGCACAGCATCCTTCTGGCTTCAGGATGAGATTCTTTATTTCAGTTCCAATACTCACTTGCCAGAGTCAGAGAGCAGGCCAGCATGGCTACCAGCAGCAAGAGGAGGGTGGCAGGTAACAAAGTCTTCCTCCTAAATGATGGTCCAGATTTAGTCCAGAAGGATTTTCATTCACAAGACACTTTTGAGCTTCTGGATGAAGCTGATTGACTTTGCTTAAAGCACCCAGTGGTACAGACAGAGACAGGAAGGGTCGTGAAAAGATTTACTAAAGGGGACATATTTCTAGAGCCTTGCTTCCTTACTGCAGATCCAGCTATGTTCCCTGATATCCTAGGAGCAGTGTCTTAGAACAAGTTTCTTACCCTGGTCCCCATAACTGTCCTGTTGACAACATCCTTCTGATTCCTAGCCCAGATTCTGATCTGGCTGACAGGTTCAAGGGAGGAAAAGAAAACAAAGTCCTACAAAAACTCCCTGGTATGATCATCCTCTTGCTGATCTGGGGGTTTCTTGCCTACTCTTATGTCATGGTCTTAAACTTTGTGGCAAGGCCTCCTTCACTATTCCATAGCTACTAGTGAGTAGAGACCACCCAGATCCTAAGAGGATCAGGAAGTTCACTATAGAGTTGGCTGCTTTTTCGGTGGCTTGGCATACCATGTCCATAGGAGGCCAAGTGTACAAGCGGTAGGAAGTGAGAACGATAATGTACTACACAAAGATCCCTGATGATGTCTACAAAAAATTTCTCCTGTGTCCCTCTGTGACACCACATTGACATTCCAAACAGCTTCAAGACACAAATATCTAGCCCAAAACACTGCATATTCATTGGGAACATTTTAAAATTATCAACGACCCTTGTTATGGCCACCATTTAAAGTCTGAAAGATTAATGGCCCAAGCTTTCTTACCTGTATCTATTTCTTGGGTCCTACATGGTTGCAGCATCTTTTGCCACGTCTGTGTTCACAGGGGCATCTTCTATTAGGTCTGATCTTACCTTGATGACACAGTTTGCATCTGTGGCATGGGGTAGCTTCCCTACTTCTGTAGCTGTTGCAGGGCAGGGTGTGAAATAGAAAGCAATGATCATATAGAATGAGAAAGGCTTCCTGTACCTCAGTAGCTCCTTCCCTGAAGAATACAATGGGCATGAGGACAGCTGTTGCTTAGATTAGATTTTTTTTTTTTGCTAGAGACTTGTAACTGTGTCCTAGATATAGAGAAGGCTCTGGGATTTACTGCAGGAATGTCTCCAGAACCACAGCACTGAGCTCTCCCTATACTAACCTGTGTCTGCTTCCCAGCCATCTCTCCCTCTCTCAGCAGAGGCTGGCTTAGAAATCTCCATCACTGACTAAACTTTTCTTTTCATTCAACTACAATCTCACAATTCTCTATTGAGGATGCACATGTTTCTAGTGTTTTGATATTTCTTACCACAGTAGGTGGCTGACTCATGTATTAAACATGAGCAAAACCTGATACAGAAAATAAAGTGTCATGTCCTCATAGGATATGCATTCTTGGCATTGAATCTATTCCCTGCTGTGACAAGAAAGCAGCCTGGTAGAACCATCATTGGGAGGGGAGGCCCTTGGTCTTACGAAGATTATATGACCCAACAGAGGTGAATGCAAGGGCCAGGAAGCAGGAGTGGGTGAGTTGGGGAGAAAGGCAGAGGGAGGGTATAGGGGACTTTCGGGATAGCATTGAATGTAAATGAAGACAATATCTAATAAAAAGAAAGAAAGAAAGAAAGAAAGAAAGAAAGAAAGAAAGAAAGAAAGAAAGAAAGAAAGAAAGAAAGAAAGAAAGAGAAAGAAAGAAAAGGAATTGAGGAGGGTTAGATATGCTGGGGAGACAGATAGCCCTGTGGGATATAAAGTCTGAATGTAGTCTCATCTGCTTGCTGGTTGCAGCCTTGATGCCCTTGGGAGTCCTTCCTGGGTTCCCAGATGTCTACTGCACCCCTGCGCAATCCTTCACAGTTTGACACTACAGAAGTTAGTGGACCCACCACTAGGCACACCCCATGAGTCAAGCCTCAGATGCTACTCACACTCTAGACATGTCTTTGGCAGTCTCATTGTGAAACATGACCTGACCTCTGTAAGGATCTTCCTGCCATCTAGGGAGCACATTCTTAGAACCTGTGTCAATAGTCTGTGCAGACTCTGGGCCTGACCGATTTTTACCACACTGAATTCTACATGGTCTGATTTATAGATTCTTCCTTCCCATGTATGCGATCCTGCCAGGTTTCTGCATGTATTCCAATGCTCTGACTGTCCTGAGAGTGTGGTCACTGGAGGGTCTGGGTTAACAAACCACCAGAACAGTAGTGGTTTTTGAAAAAACAAAACAAAACAAAAGAAAAACAAAAAAACTACTCTGTTTGGGTGTAGAGTGGAGCGTGTTTTCTACTACTGCTCTTGCTATAGCTGCTTAAAACATTTGTTTATCTTTCTCCCTCTCTCCTGAATTAAAATGTCTGTTACTGAATACACAATGGAATTTTTCAGGGGCCTTCTGTCTTTTTTTTTTTTTTACAATCTGTTTTAGTTTATTTAGTGGGTTACATTAATTGATGTTACATACTGAACCATTTCTGCATCTCTGGGATGAAGCTTACAATCATCGTGGTTAATAACCTTTTTGTTTGTTTGTTTGTTTGTTTGTTTGTTTGTTTGTTTTTATCTATTTTTATTAGATATTTTCTTCATTTACATTTCACATGTTATCCTGAAAGTCCCCTAAACCCTCCCCCATCCCATGCCCTACTCCCCTACCCACCCACTCCCACATATTGGCCCTGGCATTCCCCTGTACTGGGGCATATAAAGTTTGCATGACCAAGGGGCCTCTCTTCCCAATGATGGCCAACTAGGCCATCTTCTTCTATATATGCAGCTAGAGACATGAGCTCTGGGGGTACTATTTAGTTCATGTTATTCTTCCACCTACAGGGTTGAAGATCCCTTCAGCTCCTTGGGTAATTTCTCTAGCTCCTTCCTTGGGAACCCTGTGTTCCATCTAATAGCTGACTGTGAGCATCCACTTTTGTGTTTGCCAGGCACTGGTATAGCCTCCCACGAGACAGCTATATCAGCACCCTTTCAGCACTATCTTGCTGGCACATACAATAGTGTCTATGTTTGGTGGCTGATTATGGGGTGGATCCCCGGCTGCAGGAGTCACTGGATGGTCCATCCTTTTGATTCAGCTCCACACTTGATCTCTGTAACTCCTTCAATGTGTGCTTTGTTCTTAATTCTAGGAAGGGGCGAAGTATCCACATTCTGATGTTCATTCTTCTTGAGTTTCATGTGTTTAGTAAATTGTATCTTGGGTAGTCTAGGTTTCTGGGCTAATATCCACTTATCAGTGAGTACATGTTATGTGAGATCTTTTGTGATTGGGTTACCTCACTCAGGATGATCCCCTCCAGATCCATCCATTTGCCTAGGAATTTCATATATTCATTGTTTTTAATAGCTGAGTAGTACTCCATTGTGTAAATGTACCAAATGTTTTGTATCCATTCCTCTGTTGAGGGACATCTGGGTTCTTTCCAGCTTCTGGCTTTTATGAATAAGGCTTCTATGAACATAGTGGAGCATGTGTCCTTATTACCAGATGGAACATCTTCTGGATATATGTCCAGGAGAGGTATTGCAGGATCTTCCGGTAGTACTATGTCCAATTTTCTGAGGAGCCACCAGACTGATTTCCAGAGTGGTTGAACCAGCTTGCAATCCCACCAACAATGGAGGAGTGTTCCCCTTTCTCCACATCCACGCCAGCATCTGCTGTCACCTGAATTTTTGATCCTAGCCATTCTTACTGGTGTGAGGTAGAATCTCAGTGTTGTTTTGATTTGCATTTCCCTGATGGTTAAGTATGTTGAACATTTTTTCAGGTGCTTCTCAGCCATTCGGTATTCCTCAGTTGAGAATTCTTTGTTTAACTCTGTGCCCCACTTTTTAATGGGGATATTTGATTTTCTGGTGTCCACCTTCTTGAGTTCTTTATATATATTGGATATGAGCTCCCTATCTGATTTAGGATTGGTAAAGATCCTTTCCTAATCTGTTGGTGACCCTTTTGTCTTGTTGACAGTATCTTTTGCCTTACAGAAGCTTTGCAACTTTATGAAGTCCCATTTGTCAATTCTTGATCTTACAGCACAAGCCTTTGCTGTTGTATTCAGGAATTTTTCCCCTTGCCCATATCTTCGAGGCTTTTCCCCACTTTCTCCTCTGTAAGTTTCAGTGTCTCTGGTTTTATGTGGAGATCCTTAAACCACTTAGACTTGACCTTAGTACAAGGAGATAAGAATGGATCAATTCCCAGTCTTCTACATAACTGCCAGTTGTGCCAGCACCATTTGTTGAAAATGCTCTCCTTTTTCCACTGGATAGTTTTGGCTCCCTTGTCAAAGATCAGGTGACCATAGGTGTGTGGATTCATTTCTGGGTCTTTGATCCTATTCCATTGATCTACCTGTCTGTTGCTGTACCAGTACCATGCAGTTTTTATAATGATTGCTCTGTAGTACAGCTTGAGGTCAGGCATGGTGATTCCCCCAGAGGTTCTTTTATTGTTGAGAAGAGTTCTTGCTAGTCTAGGTTTTTTGTTATCCAGATGAACTTGCCTTCTGTCTTTAAAATAGCTCAGGTCACCTCTATTCAGTTAGGGTGCTTGCTAGGCCCACAGTCGCCCCTTTATGCATTCTGGACTTTTCCCTATAACTGCTTAATAACATTTCCTTTTCAACTTTGCTAATAAGGTACATGATTATTGCCATCACATACTGCTTCTGATAGTTTCTATCCAAGCCACCCTGGCTTCTTCCTGGCAGATTTTTCCATGTGTTCCCGAGGGCCCAGGCCCTATCCAGCTTTGTTTAAGGATTTTACAGTGAGTTAGACCTGTGCTCAGTTTTTCATTGAGAAAGGTTCACTATCCTGTTCTCAAAACAGGGAAGAAAAATAAAAAAGAGGTCAGTGACTGCTGCCTACCTACCAAGTTCATCTGCAGAATCCTACCATGAGGGTTAAGATAGTACAGGACAGGAGGACTCTTCCCTTTTCTGCTCTGTATCATTTCATTTATTTCTTTGCAAATAAACTAGAGATTTCTAGCCATGGCTCACCTCCTCTCACAGCTGTTGTCTAACTTTCCCCAGTTCATTCTCTGGACAGTCTATCTGAGTGACCCTGTGTTTTCCCATCTATCATGGATCTCCATGGTCTTTACTCCTGATCTCCTGCCAGTGTGTCAGGACAGCTAGTTCACCTGAGAAAATCTGATGTGTGTCTAATTATGTGTGTGTAGAAAAGATTGCAGTACTTCTGATGAGATTTGTAGACAGGAAGTATTTAATTGCTACATGAATTCTTGTTTGGTTGGTTTTTTTGTTTATTTGTTTGTTTGTTTGTTTGTTTTGCTCTTTAAGAAATGAATCCCCTCTAGTTCAGGAAGGCTCGAAATCCTTTGCTTCCCAATGAAAAGTAAGGAGGCATAAACAAACATTGCCTGCTCCATTAGAAGAATTCTGTTAGAGAGTATGTTTAGTATTAAATAATATTTTACACTATTTTAGGTTTTCTATTGCTATGAAGACACATTCTAATAGCCTCAAGTTCAGTAATTCCACGTCAATTTAAAAAAAATCAAAGAGAAATTGAGATTCCAAGATTTACACAATTAACTATAAAATAGTTATCAACAATGGCCTAACCACTGCCTTTAGATCAGTGGTTCTAAACCAGAGGTCCACAACTGCCTTGGTAAACTCTGTATCCAAAAATTCTTACATTGAGATTAAAATACAAATGACAGTTATGAAGTAGCAAAAAGGTTAATTAGATGGTTGGGGGTCACCACAACATGAGGAACTGTATTAAAATTTTCCAGCATTAGGAAGGTGGAGAACCACTGCTGTGGATAATCCACTCTGTCACATATGTCAGCAGCAGTGAGAAGCCCATTAATAAGAGATCAGAAAACAAAACAGGTGATCACTAGGGAATACCCGAAACTTGTTCCAACACTCCCAAGAGGGTTACCTACCCTCCAGGCAAATCATAGGCTGCAGAGTGCTGGAAGCTGACATCTCAGAGCAACATTTCCAGCCCTAAACACAGAGCCTCCAACCAAGATTGAATTGTGACCAGCCAGGACTGAACTCAGAGTCACATCACTGCAAGTGACATGAAAAGAGGTGCTTGCAAACTTCACAGAACTCTACAGCAGCCAGTCTAGACTCTCCTCATTTACAGGTAGTGGATCTCAAGCCACAAACCTTAATGAAGGACCTGCCTAAGTAACAACTATGTCTCCAAAATGTTGAACCTGCATCTGCTGCCACACAGGATTGGTAGAGCTCTTCTTCCTGTCCAGCCTGAACTCCTTTGCCATCTGGTTAGAAATGAGGTGTTTCTCCCACAACATAAAATTTTTAAAAAGTCCATTCATCAGCAACTGATTCCTTACAGATTTGAGTACAACGAAGATAATACCTAAGCTCCCAAGATAACATTCGTGATTTTGAGTATAAGAATTCATCACAGTCAAGTTAGGGACTTTTTAATGCTTCCAAAGATTTTTATGGAAAATGTGTGACAACATTAAAAACTGACATCTTCACAATTTGTATGTAATGGACTTGGTCAAAAAACATTGTACTTTGTAATAACATTCATAAAGGTAGCATCCATTCAGTGTGCAAGATTCTCCTCTGGATGTGAATGCAGCCAATAATGGAGGATTCAATGATGTTTGATGCCCTCAGTGTGAACAACCTTGAGGAAGTACAACCTATGCCCAGTTAGTGACTTTTCAATGAAAAAAATTACAATTAGCCCACTTGGTGGGCAAATTCCTTTTATTCCGAGCATTTAGGAGCCAGTAGCATGGATGGCTGAGTGCTGGGCCAGCCTGGTAAACAGCTACTTCCAGCCCAGCCAGGCTACATACCGAGATGCTGTTTCTAAAGAAACCTCATATGAAGGGCCCTTGTTGCTCTCTCTTGCAGAGAAACAGAATTGATTTCCCAGGACTTTGGTCTGGCAGTTGACATGTTCCTTAACTCCACATCCATGGTTTCTAACTACCTCTTCTGGAATCAATGAGTACCTGCCCCTTGAATACATGCAGAGACACACAAAAATCATACAAATAAAGCTGAGTTTTAAAATTGTTTCTCAGAAAATAAACAGTGCAACTGCATTTTTAGCATTTCAAATATATATTTTTTAAAAACCCAGAAGACACAAAATCCTATGATCTGTGGTGGGGGAGATGTAAATAAAGATTCCCAGAAATGTGAAATGTCCAAAAGAATCTTCCAGCGGCATTTACCATTTCAGAAATTTGTTCTTTCTCTTTTCATTCGGCTTACATGCAGATAGTAATCAATATCTGCATTGAATCAAAAATCTCAAAAGGTCCAGCTCCTACCATTGTACATATGGATTGTTGTAATCCACACAAGCACAGTCTCCACAGAAGGCTACACAAAGGCTAAGCATGAACAGAGATTCTAACATTGAAATGTTAGACAGTTGATGACTTACAGGCCTCTGGGCTAGGACCCAAGGATGTTGGAACTTGGACCAGAAGGACAGACATGTGCTCAGACACTGATGCCAGAACACAAAGCTGTAGAATTGGCTCAAGGTAGGGAATTAGCACCCTAGAAATCCTCAAACCGAGGAATTGATCTCTCCAACACCGACCCCATAAGATCTACGTCACTGCCTTTGGGAAATCTAAAAAAGCCAATCAGCATCAGCCACATCAGGTTATAAAGTGAAGACACACTAGTCCCGAGTGAGACTCCACTCTTCAGAGAGAATGAGGAACCCTGGATGCTGCACACTCCTCCTCCTCTTGGTGGCCATGAACCTGAACCAGTACTGTGCAGGTGAGTGTGGGACTGGAGGGAATTGGCCTGTTGGGGACCAGAAAACAGCACCTGAAATCCTCATCTCTGCATCTTCTCCCTTGACTAAACAGACCCTTACTGATCCTCTAGGTGGATCACCCCTGACCCTCTTCCGCACCTCAGGTCCACAGACACACCACCACCCCTGCTCTGTGCCCTACCAACCTGCTCTGAGTCCACACTGAAGAGTCAGGGTTTCAATGTCCATCAGGCTCACACTGGCTGCACATTTTCAACACTGCTTTTTTGGAGGCTGGCATGATGAATTCCCGGTTCAACCACATCGGCTATGTAGACGCTATACAGTATCAGGGATTTGACAGCAAAGACCCAATGGCTATGTTGCAACCTTGGGCTGCATGGATGGTGCGGAAGCAACCTGAATATTGGGCAAAGGAGACAGGAGGTGTTCTGGAATTGTCACAGTATGATAGACGAATGCTACACTTCATGGTGGAAAAAAATAAACACAGAATGGACAGGGAGTCAACTCAGCTCTGAGGTCATGACACATCAATGTCCTCATGGTCTGACCCCTAAAACCTCCACTCTAGGTCCCCAAGTCATAAACTCATCCATAGGCAAAGGGACCCCTGGAGGCCTTTGACCAGAAAGAAGCACAGACTGTGATCTAGTTAAGGCTTAATTTAGGGACAAAATCCTGGGGGGGAGGGGGGTAAGAAGCCCCACAGTGACCAGGGGCTGAACAGGGGTGGGGCAGATTATAACACCCTACAGCAAATGTTTGGCTGTAATGTGGATAATGATGGGCGCTTCCTGGGAGGTTACTACCAGCTCACCTACTATGGCTATGATTATGTATACCTGAATGAGAACCTGAGCTCCTGGAGTGGAGATGGAAAGGCAGGTGAATATGTGAAGAACATCTGGGAGAATGGAGGTGATGCAAATATATGGAAGACATACCTGCAAGGGAAGTGCACAGAAAGGCTTCTTAGATACCTGGTCTTTGGAAAGGAGACTTTGCTGCGCTCTGGTAAGAGACGCTCTTGTGAACACCTTCTGCTTCCTGACATTGTAACTCCTGTCTCCCTGAGGCCTCCTCCTCAGCAGGGAGCAGCTGGAATGCTTACACTGTCTTGCATCAAAGGGGAAAAAGAGCTCCTCAGTTTCCTGACTCAACATGAGAGAGGTACTCTCCAGAGGATTCACCATTCTCTCTGGAGAGTTCAGTATGTGCATTGAACAGCTGTTCCCTTCCATCTATCTGGATTGTGTATCATGGACTCTCTTAAGCCTGATCACTGTCTATGCAAAATGACAAAGAATGTCTGACTCCAAGGTTGCTGAGTCCCTAGACCCCTTCCCAGTCAGAAACAGAAGGCTATATGTTTAGAAAGAGACCCACAGTCTCCTGTTCTGTGTTGGCTCATGGTTATTTTAAAATATGCCAAGGTATACATCATCCAGATCCCGAGTTTAGGCTTTTGTGTGGACTCAGCTCCTTCCTTTATCCAAGTCTCCCATCCTTTCCAGGCATGGAGCCATGAGCACTGCTCAGGCCCCAAGAGGAGTGCAAAACACCTCAACCTCAATTATCCAATTGGTCCCCTCAGATGCCTCCCAAACATATGTGACCCACCATGTAAGACCTGAAGGGAATGTCACCCTGAGGTGTTGGGCCCTGGGCTTCTACCCAGCTGACATCACCATGACCTGGAAGAGGGATGGGATCAACGACACCCAAGACATGAAGCTGCCAAACACCAGGCCTGCAGGGGATGGAACCTTCCAGAAGTGAGCATCTGTGGTGGATACATCTGGAGAAGAGCTGAGATACACATGTCATGTGTACCATGAAGGGTTAGCTGAGCCTCTCACGCTAAAATGGGGTAAGGTGTGGGTGTGGAAACACACTCTGCTTCTGGGAAAATTATGAGCTCATTGGATAACCAGAGCAGAATGAGGGTTGAGAGCTAGGGTCAGACTCCTCACTCTTCCTTCCTCTCTTTCCTCAGAGCCTCCACACACCATCCCCATCATAGAAATTCTCATCGCCCTGGTTCTTGGAACTTTGGTAGTGGGAACTGTGGTCATTTTTCTGGTGTAGAGGAAATAAAGGTAAGAAAGGGATTGGGGTCTGAGTCCTTGTTTCCCTAGAGATCTCAAGACCAAGGTATATAATTACTGTGCCTCATTAAAGGGAGGATGTATTCACTCAGGCACTGGAGCTTGTGTGCTGACATTAATTCTATCATAAAGCATAAAGGAAATATAGACAGATCCACTGCCCTCTTGATGGAGGGTATAAAGACCTGATTCTGATTCCCCACAGACAGAGAGATGTCACAAATAAGGTTCCTGCTGAGAACAGACCTACAGAAGGCCACTAAGTCATCTTTACATACAATCTTCTATTGTGTTTTCTCCTGCATCTATGGAGGTGCAGTCACAGTTCAAGAAACTTATCTGGGGTTTGACCAGGAGATTCTTCTACTCCCACAACTTTACTGCTTCCACAGTCTCTCATTGGCTGTCCTCTTCGCACATTAGGGAAATAGCATCTATAATTGGTCTTCCAGTAATTAATTAGGAGTAGGTTTCTGAGCCCCTTGCAATAGGGAATACAGGTACGCATTGTGGGTGCTCACACATTTTCCCTCTGGGCCCTATTGATGTGGGCCCTTAACAGGGCTGATGCTGTACTGCCACAGGCATGGACAGTGAGTACCCAGAGATCAGATGCATCTCTCCCAGTAGGATAGAAAATACTTGAAGAACTTGTTCCTGAGCTGGGATCACTTGCTAGACTGGAATTATTGTTGGTATAGATGCCTGTTTGGTATCATGGCTTAATAATCAATAATCAGAATTTGTTCCTTATATAGTGGGGTTTACAGTATTCTGTGACTGCAAAAGCTCCTAACTTTTCTTTCAAGGGCTGACACCTGTGTCCAGCTCTCTGTCTCCTGTCAGGAGAGGCAGTTCTGGTGGACCTCCATCAGAAACTGATCTTTAGTTTCCAATGAGCTGTAAATTTATTTTTCCATGATTAACATGAGGATTTTGGTAATTTCTTATTGTTTGACTTCTTCCTATGGTTTACTTAATGAGTAAACCCGATCAAAGCAAGATGAATAACATAGCAACTCTCTCATGAGAAGTTGAAATCCATTCGTTGGGTCTTCTCTATCTTTTTCTGAGTGCCATTCTTTCTTTTTTTATTTATTTTTTTATTAGATATTTTCTTTATTTACATTTCAAATACTATACCCTCCCCTGCCCTGCTTCCCTACCTGCCTACTCCCACTTCTTGGCCTGGGCATTCCCTTGTACTGGGGCAAATAAAGTTTGCAAGATCAAGTGGCCTCTGTTCCCAATGATTGCTGACTAGGTCATATTCTGCTACATATGCATCTAGAGACACGAGCTCTGGGGGTACTGGTTAGTTCATATTGTTGTTCCACCTAAAGGGTTGTAGATCCCTTCAGCTCCTTGGGTAATTTCTCTAGCTCCTCCATTGGGGGTCCTGAGTTCCATCCAATAGATGACTGTGAGCACCCACTTCTGTATTTGCCAGGCACGGGCTTAGCCTCACTCGAGTTAGTTATATCAGGGTCCCTTTCAGCAAAATCTTGCTGGCATATGCAATAGTGTCTGGGTTTGGTGGCTGATTATGGGATGGATCCCAGTGCCGGCACAACTGGCTGTTAACATGTAGAAGAATGCAAATTGATCCATTCTTATCTCCTTGTACAAAGCTCAATTCTAAGTGGATCAAAGTCCGCCACATAAAACCAGAGACACTGAAATTTATAGAGGAGAAAGTGGGGAAAACCCTAAAAGACATTGGCACAGGGGAAAAATTCCTAAACAGAACAGCAATGGTTGTGCTGTAA
Source organism: Mus minutoides (assembly GCA_902729485.2). Taxonomy (NCBI): domain Eukaryota; kingdom Metazoa; phylum Chordata; class Mammalia; order Rodentia; family Muridae; genus Mus; species Mus minutoides. The sequence continues at coordinate 659,229 of LR749865.1, forward strand.
GATCAAGAATTGACAAATGCGATCTTATAAAATTGCCATTCTTTCTCTTCAACCTCATATTTAAATCTGTTAATATCTCTTCCCAATAAACTTTAAATTTGATTCATATTGGTTGTCTTAAATTTTTTTCTTTCCATGTTAAGAATCTCATCTTCACTTAAGTAGAGATTTCTTGTAAGTGACACTTGTATTTACTCAGATTATAATATAAGATGAAAGCTGAACATTAGCTGTGGGAATATGCGGTTTGGACTGGGCCCAGAGCATGACCTTTTCTGTTCTAAATATTCCCTAGGCCTAGGCCTGAAAGCTTTCAGCCTCCGTACAATCTAATCTTCCAAACTGATTTATTCAATCCTGCTTTTCTCAGATTATGACTGAATTGCTTTATTGTCCTCATACTAACTTTGGCAATCTGTTCTAAATCCTCCTGCTCCTTCTCATGCTCTGGCGAGTTCTGTCTTCACCTGTGCCTTGCATGTTCTCTCTATAATCTAACTTTGTAAAACTGTCATGATAAAACTTCAATTCACACACCACATACCACACCACACTTTTCCCCCTTCCTGCGGTTCTCATGAGAGATGAGCATATGCTATTTCTGCTTGTTCTTTCAAATCTTTCTCTACTTCATCATTCTGTCTGGCCCTCAAATAGATGTCACTTTCACATATGTCTGCTTACTTCTCAAACTAACCTTTCCTTCATTGCTGGGGATTAAAAGTGTATTCTAATGGTTTGTCTGCATTCCAGCTGGATTAGATCTTTGGATAGGATCCCTTGCCAGAGCAAACATGTTGCTGAATTAAAATTCTCCTACAATTTCTCAATAGAAGACCTTACACATGCCTCATGGAGCTGTCTTACCCTACATCAAACAGGGTCTGCCACTGTTCCTGCTGACCAGAAGGACTCTCTGAAACAACGTTGGCGAGGCTGCTTGCCTATCACTGAGCTGCTCTTTTGCTTTACATATCACCTACAATCTTTCCCCTTAGCATATGAATATCCAGAAAGTGTTTGTTTTATTTTTGTGGATGTTTTATCTATTGGTATGCTTGTGTTTGTAACACTTAGATATAGTACCCATGGCTGTCAGAGGAGGACCTCAGGTACCCTACAATGGGGATTACAGGCAGCTGTGAACTGTCATGGAGAAATTAGAAACCAAACACAAGTTCTCTGGTATAACAACCCATGTTCTTACCAAATAATAAATACCAACAGCTTCTAACAACTGAGCACTCTTTATGCCCTTTAATTGTGTATGTGTTTGTTGTGTATGTGTCTCCTTCTGTGTATGTGACTATGTGTAAGGAGAAGAGAGAGAGATGGGAGATGAATGTTTGTGTACAGGAGTACAGTGTCCTTGGATGGTAGAAGCAGGCAGTGGAGCCGCAGGAGATGGTATTTGAGACAGTTGTAAACTGCCTAATTAAGCATGCTGAGAACCAAACCCAGATTGGTAGGATCTGCTCTTAACCACTGAACCATCTTTCTGACTCTTTGAGTCAGAACTTCACTACATAGTTTTCAAAATGTCCCAAAGGGAGTGAGATACACGGTTATTATATAAGAGAAGGATTAGCTTCAGGGAACTAGGAATCACTACAACATTATTTCTCACACAGACCAAATATTAGACATAGAATCCTCCTAGGAGTAGTGATTGGGTATTACTTTCTTTAACCAGATCCATGTCATCCTAGTCCTCTCACAAGCCCTGGGCTGTCCCAGCACAGTGGCTAATAAGTCAGTAATTCTCAATCAGTTCATAGAAAAATGTCCATACATGCTTAGGGTTTATGTAGATCTCAATAATAATTATGCTCATGTGCCTTGTATCAATTTATATTGACTGTATTGAGAAGTGTATTAGTCAGGATTCTCTAGAGTCACAGAACTTATGGATAGTCTCTATATAGTAAAGGAATTTATTGATGACTGTCTTAGTCAGGGTTTCTATTCCTGCACAAACATCATGGCCAAGAAGCAAGTTGGGGAGGAAAGGGTTTATTAGGTTTACACTTCCATAATGCTGTTCATCACCAAGGAAGTCAGGACTGGAACTCAAGCAGGTCAGAAATCAAGAGCTGAAGCAGAAGCCATGGAGGGATGCTCTTTACTGGCTTACTTCCCAGGCTTGCTCAGCCTGCTCTCTTATAGAACCCAAGACTACCAGCCCAGAGATGGCACCACCCACAAGGGGACCTCCCCTTGATCACTAATTGAGAAAATGCCTTGCAGCTGGATCTCATGGAGGTATTTACTCAACTGAAGGTCCTTTCTGTGTAATAACTCTAGCAGTGTCAAGTTGACACAAAATTAGCCAGTACAATTGACCCCTTGTCAACTTGACACACAAACACATCACTAGTAAGCCTCAACCCTTAAGTTCTTATTTATCTCCAAGATCTAAACAACTTTAAAAGTCCCACAGTCTTTACATATTAAAAGTTCAATCCTCTTAAAATATCCAATATTTTTTAAAATCCAAAGTCTTTTTACAAATAAAAGTCTCTTAACTGTGGGATCTACTACAATATTTTCTTCCTTCAAGAGAGAAAAATATCAGGGCTCAGTCACAATCAAAAGCAAAAATCAATCACCAACCATCCAATGTCTAGGATGCAACTCATGATCTTCTGGGCTCCTCCAAGGGCTTGGGTCACTTCTCCAGCCATGCCCTTTATACCACACAGCTTTTCCTCTATGCTCCAGATACCTGTACTTCACTGCTTCTGCTGTTCTTGGTGGTCATCTCATGGTCCTGGTATCTCCAAAACATTGCTGTCTTTCACTGTAACTTGCTTCAACAATAGCCTCTCATAGGGTCTCTTCATAGTGCCAAGCTTCAACTCATTTGCATGACCCCTTCAGTTCTGGGCCATCAATTGCAACTGAGGCTGTACCACCTTCACCAATAGCCTTCCATGGCCTCTCACAGTGCCTAGCTTCAGCTGCTCTGCGTGACCCCTTCATGCCTTCAAAACCAGTACCACCTGGGTAACTCTTACACATTACCAAGTCCAGCCACAGCACAAAGTACAACCTTGGATATCTCTGGAACACAGCCTCTGTGCTTTCAGAAAACACTTCCCAGAAGATTGCACCCCAGTGATGCTGGTCTTTTCTTAATCACTACTAATTCCTTAGCTTCAGCTAACCAGCATCAATAGTCCCAGTAATGCCAAGTTTTTGCTTTAGTAGTTCTGGTATCTTATTAATCACAGCTGATTCTTAAGCCCCAGCTAACCAGAACCACAGAATCTTCACAATCCAAAATAGCCATGGCCCTGAAAAGAGTCTTTAATTTTCCCTCTGAAATTTCACAAGCCAGGCCTCCATTTTCTGCACTGTTCTTAACATTAACTTCCAAGATCCTACACAACATCCCACAGAGTTCTTAACACTGAATAGATCTTCTAGCCCTAAGTTCCAGAGTCCTTCCACAGTCCTCCTCAAACATGGTCAGGCTGTCACAGGAATACCCCACTCCTGGTACCAATTTGTCTTATTCAAGATTTCTATTCCTGCACAAACATCATGACCAAGAAGCAAATTGGGGAGGAAAGGGTTTATATTGAAGTATGGTTGACATGTGAAAAGCTGCTCTAATTTATTTTATTAATTTGTTAATTTTATCAATGCCTCATTAGGCACCCTTGGATGTTCTGGAACTTGCTCTGTAGACAAGGCTTGGGAAACAATGTTACCTTAGCTCCTGGAACACTGTCAATATCTAGTGTGTTAGTGTCCCTTGGACTAGGTCCCATCAATCAGGACACAGGGGATACAGGGTAACCGTGCTTTAGTGAATGTTCCACCATCTTTTATAGGCAAGCAGAATAAAGGTTTCCCACAGATTCCAATTCTCACCAGCTTCTGTTTCTAAAGCCATAGTTTATCTGGCTTCAAAGTGAACCAAACCTCCTTGCAAATTGAGAAATCAGTCAGCAGTCCAAAGCTATTATGCGTTTTCTAGATTAACTAAAATGAAGTGTCTCATGAGAAAATGATTATGGAGGCCACTTCCTCAGGCATGCAGCTCACTTGGCAGACATCAGTGTTCTCTGCTAAGAAAGGATGCTTTCTCAGTGTCCCAGTGTGCTGGGACTTACAGATATCCTTAAGTCACCTCAAAGCTAGTAGGCTGAAGCAGTCAACTCATGCCATTTCTCTACAGCTCACAGTGCTCAATATCTGTTAGCAATCCTTACAGTACTCTTAACCAATGAGCCTTTTCTCTAGTCCCAGGCTTCCTCTTCATATTATTGAATAAGAATACTTCTGATTAATAAATTTTTAATAATATAATTACTAAGAATTTATTGTGAAACAACTTTTTAAAATATTGAATGGCTCTAAAAAACTTTTATTACAATGCTATTTCTCAAAATTTTCTAATTCATTTTGATTGATAGGTTGAGAGATAATATATTGTGTTTCTATGGGTGTGGCGCTTGTCAATAATAAATCTACGGATCTTTGGCTTAGGCAGAAAATAGGAAGTGGAACATCTGGGAGAAGAGAAAATTCTGGGCTAGAGCCAGGCAGAAAATTTGCCTGGAGAAGGTGTGAGGATGGATGCTTGATCCCTGAGCACAGGTAACCAGCCATGAGGCAAAAATGTAAATTAAAACAAATGGGTTACTCTAAGTTTTTATCTAGTCAGAGAAGAGCCTAGCTATATGGCCAAGGTATGTATAAATTTATTGTGATTCTGAATTTTATTTGTGAGAGCCTAGGGGCTGGGGGGAAGAACTGGGACCTACCTTCCACAGATAAGGGTGTTGGGCCATCCAAGTGAAAGGCTGAAAAAAAAAAAAACCAAGTGAATAAACCTAAAATTAAGGTTAAACTTATTCCTAATAAAAGTATCAGTGTTACTGTATAAATGAAACAGTCAATGAAAATGGTTGCACTCTTTGTGTGAGATTCATATTTTGTGGATAACTATAGTTACCAACCCTCATCAAAGAAGCAAACAGACCAACACAGAGAATCATGACAGTGCACAGCACAGAGATCAAGAGATGGTGGGGAGGCCAGTCCCCACTGATAGATCAACATTAGAGCTCCTGTACAGAAGGAATGGAAAGATTACAAAAGCCAGAACAGCAGGAGGTCTGGTGGGAAACAGTCTCTCCCAGAAATAACTGCATAAACAAGACAGGATCAAGAGCAACAAACATGATAAAGTGAAAGAGGGAACTTCTGTAGATGAAGAATTGCAGGCAACTGATGATTGCTGAGCTAGAATTAGCCTCTCCATGGATGAGCCTCTTATTGGATGGCCAGTGGAGACTGGTCAGCCCTGAAACCATAGACACACAAACAACAAACACAGAATCAGATGTTGCATTTATATACTTGTGTGTGTAAACACAGACACACATACATTGTTACCTACACAGACATAGGTAACAATGATGGAGAAAGAAAAAGAAGCTATTAAGGGGAAGAACTTGGAAGGGGTTAGAAGGAGAGTGAGTGAGAAGGGTTAGAAGGAGGCAAGCGGGGAAGATGCAATTCTACTTTAATCAAAATATAAGTAAGAAATAAACTGGGATAGGTGGCCTGTTTTAAAAACAAAATAACTATTCTAGTGATGTAAAGGTAAGAGTTCACAGTCACTGTGTGGAGGTTTAAAAATTGTTGGGAGGCAGGATAGGCTGGAGTACCTACATTGTGACCCACAGAGCCTAGTGGGGATCTCTTGACAAGCACACCAACACCAGAGCTCAAGAGAGGCACGGGCACCAGTGGATGGGAAACCAGGAAAGCTCCCAAAAGGCCTATTTCTGGTTTGCATTCTCATTTTATACTCTAAGACCACAAGGTGGGGCTGACAAGCAAGGTTACACTTTGAGAGCCAGGAGGTTGCTAAGGGCAATGAGGCATTGTTTCAGATACTTCTCCAGGTCATTCTGTTCCAGGTGGAAAGTGAGGTTTATCTTAGAACTCAGCAACACTCAATGCTTTACATAAACTATTAAATACTTCAATGTATCAGTCAGCATCTTAGTTTACCTCAACTGACTATAACTCCAGTTCCAGGATGTCTGTTGCCACCTTCTGGTCTCCTTTGGTACTGCATGCATGTGGTACACTGGCAAACATGCATGCAATATATCCATACATGCAAAGTAAAATAAAACTTTAAAAGGTGTCAGGCACTTACTGAGGGTTTATCAGGTTTTACTGGGGTCACACAGAAGACAGGTATTTAATTCATCTTATGAACTATAGGATGAGAGAGAGAGTTGAGGTACAGAAATCATATAGTTTAAAACAGAGACAGCAGGGGAGAGGATGGGTGGAATGTAGCTCAATTCCTATAGTGCTTTGTCCAACACACAGAAATACCTGGATTTCATCTCCAGAAAGCATAAAACAGATATGGTATCAGGATCCATGGAACTTGTCTCATTTAACCAAAACAAAAGCATTGGAGCTGGGGAGATCCCTCAGTGAACGAGGGCACTTGCTGCTCTTCCAAATTTGTAATGACAACCAGAGAAAGTCCCAAAGAATCCTATGTTACCCTAGATCCTAGTGCTCAGACCTTCAACTAATCTTGAATAATGCATGAATGAAAAACGTACCTTGGGAGATTAAGAGGGAATTTTGAGCTAATTTATCCTGACCCTGGAAATTGGAGATCAGAAAAATAGTTGCTTTCAGAAAAATTGGTTATGTTTCTTGTTGGTACAACAAAATATATGGCAAGAACAGCCTAAGACAAGAGGCTTATTTTGGCTCACAGTTGAAAAGAACAGTCTGTCGTGGGAGGAGAGACAAGATGATATGGTGTAGGCTTAAATTTTTCTCACCCTAACTTTTAACAGTGTTTCTTAAGTGCTTTAACCTCCTTTCTCCCCACTCCCCTCCAGAGGGAGCGGGAAAGAAAGGTGATTAGGATATAGGAAAGTGGATTTGTTTTGAAATTGTTCTTTAGAGCAAATCCCACCTTCATTGTAAGATAAGCAGTTCAGTTCACAAGTGAGCAACAGCAACTTGCAAATACTAGCAAATACTTCAGCCATCTACCAGCCATCCAGTTCTGTAGAGTCTGGATACAAAACAGGAACCAGTGCTGGTGGCACAATCATACAGGAACAGCCAGGACTCAGCCACATCGGCAGGAGTCAGCAGGAGAGATTAGGACAACCAGGAACACTAGAAACTCTCACCTATGCCATTCTCAACAAATTGAAGATCAAGAAGTGTTTCAAAGCTAATTCTACAGGCAAGACCCTCTCACCGTCCATTGAGTCCCATTTATACTCACAACCCCCATACACACACAACCATCATGTGTCTTCCCTCAGCACATGAGTCTGTCTTAGAATATCTCCACTCTAGTTTAATCAGCTGACATCACTCTGCCAATCAGCTGGAGTCCAGGATATAAGAAGAAGCTGCCTCCACACCACCAGGAGTTTATGGTGCATTTCTCTTCATAGACTCCCCAGAGACGAAAGGAGCTCCACAACACATGTAAGATGAATCAATACATGCCTGGAATGAGTGAAGAATCCTCCATCTCCAGTCCTTTCACATGTTTGCGATAGCAAAACACCCTTATACCTGTGTCTGTTTCAGAAAAAAATGTTCCTTCATATGTCTTCTTTAGCAAACCATATTTTTTCTAATATCTACTTCAGGAAAACATTCCTTCATATGTTTACCCCACCAAAACAGCATCTACCAACACAACGATTTTCCTAAGAATCGCTAAGTCTCCACTTCAGGATAGCATCTCTGTTGCAGCAGCATGGGAGGCTGCTGGCTCTGGTCTCAACCAATCAGGAGACTCAGCATAAGGAATGCAGTGCTCATCTGGCTTCTGCCCCCCCCCCCTTCTTGTATTTAGTCTAGGATTATAGAGCCACCTGCCTTTAGTTAAACCTCTCTGCAAATGCGTTTGAAGGGCATGCCCAAAGGTTTGTCACATAGATGATCCTAAATCCATTCACCATGACAAAAAAAAGATTAATCATTGCAGTTAGTCTATGAGAAACACGAGGAGATGTGATTTTAATTTTTTTTTCCTTGCTAAGAAGAGAATAAAAAAGACTTCAATGGAGGACTGCTGCTATGGTAGAGTCCAACTCAAACCTGTTCACAGCAGGCCACTCCAGAGTGAGATCTCTGGAGGGCATCTGAGGAAGCTACTGTTTGATGGAGTTCCTCTGTCCTGCAGACACTGGGTGCTGCAGCTGCTCCTGCTGCTATGGGAGGCTCATTTTGCAGTCACCTGGCAAGGAGCCTACAAGACACAGAGAGCCATGCTTTCCCTTCATGCTGCTCTACTGCCATCTACTGGACAAGCTTCAGAGTCAGCTGGCAAAGAATATATCACTAAGGGCTCAGGATCATCTGTAGCTGAGATGCAGTATAAATAGTTTCTCACACAATGTGAGCAATACCTGAACCTTCTATCAAACAAAAAATTGGAGGGAGATCACAACCAATAAATACGGTACTGATACGCTGCAATGCTCCTGGAGGTCTTTGGGTTCTTTTTGCTTTATAATCAGTATATTAAAGAGACATTAACAAATTTCAAAGTTCGTTTAAATTCTAATAACCAAACTTATGGTTGACATGAACATATGGTGACATTAAACATACAATTACGACCATTCTTCACAATCTTCTACCACACAAATGTTAAATTATGATTGCTTTGGAGCCTAAATCAATTTGTTTAAAATAGCAACCAGCATGCATTAGGAACACCTTACACATGAAAATTACTTTTCACTTTGAGGGAGTTAGTAATTGAGGGTTTTTTAATGCTGAAGTGAATTAGAAGAACCCACCTCTCTCTAGATGTAGAGCACGTTTGAACACAGGTAAGCCCCTGCTAAATTCTGAAATAGATATTAATATTAATCCATTTTAGACACTTATATTGTGAGCACTCTTTCACACATTACTAATCCTGGAACAATCAAGACACTGGGAGTGGGGAAATCTGACCACCTAGTCAGCAGAGATTGGACTTTCCTTTGCTGTTGGAGGCACCTGGAATAAGGCCATTAATCTAGTGGATGTGATAAAAGTTTAACAACAAAAAAAGCAATTTAGACAAGCCTGCATGTAAGGAAATATCAAACAGAGACAGGGTGGGAAGAATGAAGAGACAGGAAGTTGACTGTGATAGAGCGTCTCTTAGGAATATCAGAAGCTGTATCCATAAAATCCCACCAACATGTCTGCCCAAACATGGGCTGAATGAGACAATGGCAATATTCATGACAAAGTGACCAAAGAAAAGTCCAGGAGGCCTCAGTCCTCCACAGAGAACAACAGGCACCTAAGGAAATCTGGGATTGGGAAGAATAGTCGTCCACAGACAGAAGCATCAAGTAGTTATCCATTACCACATGGTCAGGTTGAAAACATATATACTAATACTGTTATATAGACTGAGCAGGTAATATATAAGAGTGTAAGGGTGTGGTATGTGTGGTATGTGGAGCACACACACACACACACACACACACACACACACACACACATGGAGCAGGCACATAATAACAGTACATTTTTTAAAAATCCATTTGGAAAAGAATAGGAGAGTTTTATGGGGTAGAGAAAAGGGAAATAGAAATGTAATTAATTATATGATAATCTCAAAGTAAAACAACTAAAAGTTTAAAAAAAAAAAAAAAAAACAGCTTAGAGGATAAAGAGGATTATTGCAAGTTACAATTCCAGGTCTCCCGCCATCATTGCGAGAAAGTCAAGAAAGGATCTTCAAATGACTAAATCAAGAAGAGAGAATCCAGCCTGGGAGAGAGATAGACCAACTACAGATCTTCACCTCTATCTCAGCTCCCAAAAATTCAATTTCCCAGTCTCATTCCGAGTTCTAAAGTCCACCATCTGCTGTGACTCCCCCTTTTGGTCTGCCCCTTTCTCCAGAGGACCACACAGATCTTCTAGTCCAAACTTCTTTCTCTCTGACTCATGGCATATCCCAGTCCCCAAAGCCAACAGGCATTCCCTGGGAGTCTGCAGACCACTTTGACCAAGAAAGCAGGTAGGCTACTTTCAGATCTCCACCTCTCCTCCATTACTCCAAGTCTGACCCAGCATTCTCATCTCTACCTGTAGCAGACCTTCTTCTCTGTGGCCTCTCTTCACTCTCTGCACCCATTTCCAGGGGATAAGCAGATCCCGATGACACACCATTCTTTCCTCCCTCCTGTGGATACACACACACACACACAGATCACTCAATCCTAGTGCTTCCTTATTCCAAAGTGTCAGCTCCCAATACCTAGAAATACATTTTACCTAGAATCCCCAGTGACTATATCTATCAGGATTCTAGAAGTAATCCCTACCAGGCGATACACAGTCACTACTGTCTCACATGAAACAGAAATATTAACAAAAGCAAAAAGCAAAATACTCACACAACAAAGAACAGAGATTGGTACCTAAAACATGATCTTTCCAAACCCAGATACCCATATGCCAAATTCTATCACAGCAGACACTAAGTGTTACAACACAGCTAAAGCATGCCAGCTCTTACACACACACACACACACACACACACAGGATCTTAAGATAGCCTTTATTAATAGGATAGATGTTCTTAAAAGGAAATTAATTTAAAAATCCCTTAAAGAAATATATGAAAACACAAACGGTGGAAGGAAATGAATAAAACAGTTCTAGACCTGAAAGTAGAAACAGAATCAATAAAGGAACCCCAAACTGAGGGAAATATGGAAATAAATAATTTAGTAATTTTAACAGGAAGCGGACAGGCAAGCCTCACTGACAGAATATTAAGAATGGAAGGGGGAATCTGAGGGGGTTCAGCAAAATCCTAGACAGAATAGGTCCTTCAGTAAAGAAAACATTAAATCTGAAAATATCCTGACACAAAATATTCAGGTAATCCAGGACACCATGAAAGGACACATCTAAGAATAAAAGAAATAAAAAGGGAGAGGAAACACAGGTCAAACTGGTTGGAAGTAGCACAAAACTTTAGGTCCAGTTTCGCAGAGGCAGAGGCAGAGGCAGAGGCAGAGGCAGAGGCAGAGGCAGAGGCAGAGGCAGAGGCAGAGGCAGAGGCAGAGGCAGAGGCAGAGGCAGAGGCAGAGGCAGAGGCAGAGGCAGAGGCAGAGGCAGAGGCAGAGGCAGAGGCAGAGGCAGAGGCAGAGGCAGAGGCAGAGGCAGAGGCAGAGGCAGAGGCAGAGGNAAGAAGCAGAGGCAGAGGCAGAGGCAGAGGCAGAGGCAGAGGCAGAGGCAGAGGCAGAGGCAGAGGCAGAGGCAGAGGCAGAGGCAGAGGCAGAGGCAGAGGCAGAGGCAGAGGCAGGTGGATCACTGAGTTCCAGACCAGCCTAGTCTACACAGTGAGCTCCATGACAGCCAGGGATACACAGAGAAACTGTGTCTTCAAAAAGCAAAAGAAAACACTGGTCAAGGTCACAGAAAATAGAAAAAGAAGACAGCATTTTCAACAAATGGTGCTGGCACAACTGGCGGTTATCATGTAGAAGAATGCAAATTGACCCATTATTATCTCCTTGTACAAAGCTCAAGTCTAAGTGGATCAAAGAACTTCACATAAAACCAGAGACACTGAAATTTATAGAGAAGAAAGTGGGGGGAAACCCTCGAAGATATGGGCACAGGGGAAAAATTCCTAAACAGAAGAGCAATAGCCTTTGCTGTAAGATCATGAATCGACAAATGGGACCTCATAAAATTGCCTAGGTTCTGTAGGGCAAAAGATACTGTCAATAAGACAAAAAGGCCACCAACAGATTGGGAAAGAATTTTTACCAATCCTAAGTCTGATGGAGGAATAATATCCAAAGAGCTCAAGAAGCTGAACTCCAGAAATTCAAATAACCCCATTTAAAAAAAAATGGGGCACAGAGCTAAACAAAGAATTCTCAAGTGAGGAATATCGAAGAGCTGATAAGCACTTGAAAAAATGTTCAACATCCTTAATCATCAGGAAAATGTAAATCAAAACAACCTTGAGATTACATCTCACTACAGTCAGAATGGCTAAGATCAAAAATTCAGGTGACAGCAGATGCTGGTGAGGTTGTGGAGAAAGAGGAACACTTCTCCATTTCTGGTAGGATTGCAAGCTTGTACATACACTCTGGAAATCAGTCTGACGGATCCTCAGAAAACTAGACATAGTACTACTGGTAGATCCAGCAATACCTCTCCTGGGTATATACCCAGAAGATGTTCCAACTGGTAATAAGGACACATGCTCCACTATGTTCATAGCATCCCTATTTATAATAGCCAGAAGCTGGAAAAAACCCAGATGTCCCTCAACAGAGGAATGGATACAGAAAATGTGGTACATTTACACAATGTAGTACTACGCAGCTATTTAAAACAATGAATTTATGAAATTCCTGGGAAAATGGATGTATCTGGAGGATATTATGCTGAGTGAAGTAACCCAATCACAAAAGGAGTCACTTGATATGCACTCGCTGATAAGTGGATATTAGCCCAGAAACCTAGAATAGCCAAATACAACTTCAAAACACAAGAAAATCAAGAAGGAAGACCAACACATGGATACTTCATTCCTCCCTAGAATACATAATAAACTATTCATGGAAGGAGTTGCAGAGACAAAGTTTGGAGCTAAGATGAAAGGATGGACAATCCAGAGACTGCCCCACCCGGTAGTCCATCCCATAATCAGCCACCAAACCCAGACACTACTGCATACCCCAGCAAGATTTTGCTGAAAGGACCCTGATATAGATGTCTCGTGTGAGGCTAGGCCAGTGCCTGGAAAATACAGAAGTGGATGCTCACAGTCATCTATAGGATGGAGCAGAGGGTCCCCACTGTAGGAGCTAGAGAAAGTACCCAAAAACTGAAGCAGTCTGCAACCCTATAGGTGGAACAACAATATGAACTAATCAGTACCCCCAGAGCTCGTGTCTCTAGCTGCATATGTAGCAGAAGATGGCCTAGTTGGCCATCATTGGGAAGAGAGGACTCTTGGTCTAGCAAACTTTATATGCCCCAGTACAGGGGAATTCTGGGCCAAGAAGGGAGTGAGTGGGTAGGGAGCAGAGCAGGGGGAGTGTATAGGGGACTTTTGGGAATAGCATTTGAAATGTAAATGAAGAAAATATCTAATAAAAATTTTAAATAAAAAAGAAACAATAAAAAAAGAAAATATTTCCAGCAAAATCATAGAAGAAAAAATTTCCTAACCTAAAGAAGGTGATGCCTATAAAGGTGCAAAAGGCATCCTGAACACCAAATAGTCTGTGCTAGAAAAGAAAGTCTTTTTGTCACATAATGATCAAAACACTAAACATCACAGAACAAAGAAAAATATTAAAGGAGGATGGGTTAAAAAAAAACCAAGTTACATACAGAGGCAGACCTATTAGAATAACACCTGAATTCCCAAACAAGATCCTAAAACCCACAACGGCCTGGACAGATGTTCTAAAACTTGAAAACACGACAAGTGCCAGTCTAGACTATTATACTAAGAACAACTATCAATCAAGAACCAATCAAAATTCTTGGAAAAAAGAAAAACATTCCATAATAAAACCAAAGTTAAATCTGGGTGGCAGAGACAGGTGGATTTCTGAGTTCGAGGCCAGCCTAATCAACAGAGTTAGTTCCAGGACAGCCAGGGCTATACAGAGTATACAGAGAAACCTTGTTTAAAAAAGAAAAAAAAAAGTTAAGCAATATCTAGCTACAAATCCACCTCTAAAGAAAGTAATAGAAAAACTTGACCACCCAAAAAAGATTAACCACACCTAAGTAATAGACAATCCACACACAAGAAATAAAATACCACACAAGAAATAAATAATGACAAACCAGCAAATCAATAGAGGGGGGAAAACAAAACACACACACACACACATACACACACACACACACACACACACACACACACACACGCACACACACACCATCACCACCACCAACAACAACAACAACAAAGTAACAAGAATTAAAAACACTGCTCATTAACTCTCAATATCAATGGTCTCAATTCCCCCCCCAAAAGACACTAACAATATGGATATAAAAACAGTATCCAACCTTCTGATGCATCCAAGAAACAGAAACACATCTTAACATCAAGGATGGACATCAGGGGATAAGGGTGAAAAAAAGACATTCTGAGCAAATAGACCTAAGAAGAAAGCTGGTATAGCCATTTTAATATCTGACAAACTAGACTTCAACACAAAACTAATCAAAAGAGACATATGCTCATCAAATGAAGTGTCCACTTAGAGTACATTGCAATTTTTGATGCTTGTGGCTCAAATATATTGGAATTCAAGTCTATAAAAGAACACTAGTACAGCTTAAATTATATATTGTTCCACGCACTGATAGTGAGACACTTTACTACTTGACTCTTGCCAACAGACAGGTCATCAGACAAAAATGAAACTAAGCAGAGAAATGCTGAAGCTATCTGGTGTTATAAACCAAAAGGACATAACATATCATTAAGAATTAAGAAGTCATCTAATTGGCTGTATAGCATCACTATAAGACAGTACATCTTCGTAGATCTCCAGAAATCTGCACAAAACAGGTGAGCTAATACCCAGTGATTGATTCATATGTTTAATAACAACATGAAAGCTTATTAATAGTGGTAACCTTTTCTAAAATGAATTCTCTTCTCCTCTCTAACTTTGGATGAAGATATAGAACTCTTAGCTCCTCCAGCCCCATATCTACCTGGACACTGCCATGCTCATACTTTGATGATAATGAACTGAACCTCTAAACCTGTAAGCCAGCTCCAATTAAATGTTGTCCTTTATACTAGTTGCCTTGGTCATGGTGTCTCTCCACAGCAGGAAATCCCTAACAAAGAGAGTGGGAGAAATAAGAACTCACAAAGTAGCAAACACCAGCTATGTATCCCAGCACTTGGGAGGCAGAGGCAGGCGGATTTCTGAGTTCGAGGCCAGCCTGGTCTACAAAGTGAGTTCCAGGACAGCCAGGGGTATACAGAAAAACCCTGTCTCGAAAAAAAAAAAAAAAGGAAGTGGGCAATAGCCTTGAAGGTATTGGTGTGGGAGATGACTTTCTAAACAGAACACCAATAACACAGGCACTAAGATCAACAATTAATATGTAGGACCTAATGAAACACAAAAGCTTCTATAAGGCAAAGGACACCATCATTCACACAAAGTGTTGGCCTACAGAATGTGAAAGATATTTACCATCTATATATCTGATAGAGGGCTAATAGACAAAATATACAAAGAGCTTAAAAAACAAGATATTAAAAAAAACCACTGAATTTTAAAATGGGGTACAGAGAATTCTCAAAAGAGGAAAGACAAATGATTATTTAAAGAAATGTTCAAGATTCTTGGCCATCAGGGAAATGTAAATCAAAACTACTTTGACATTTCATCTCACAACTATTGGAACAATCTATAAAACAAGTGATAGAGTGATGATTTAATTTTTTCTTTTATTTTCTCTCCCCAAATCTAATTTTTTCAATGCCTACTTTTAATGATGGTTCTTAAATGTGTTAACCTCCCTCCTAACCCAAAAGCCATGTGACATAGTAGAAAAGAATGGATATGGGGGGGGGGGAGAAGACGAGTTTAGAAATGGTTCTTTGGGCAAATCCCATCTGTGTTGTCAGGAAATAGGCAGTTCTGTTCACAGCTCACCAGTGGCAGCTCCATATACTCACAAACGCTTCATGGAAATGCCAGCAATCCAGTTCAGTAGAGTAGGGATAGCCAACACAATCAGCAGAAGTGGCACACCCTAGCAGAACAGTCAGGCCTCAGGCGAATTGTAACACGTCAGCTGGACAAGGACAAACAGGAATTCGAGGAAAATTTTTCTGCAAAAAAAAAAATCAGTGAAGAACAAGAGTTGCACAGCATTCTACAAGCAAGCTAATCTCTTCTCACAGGCCATCGAGTCTTATTAATACTCACTCCAAAAAGTCACATATCCTCCATGGGTCTTCCCTCATCGACCATCTTGATTCAGCAGCGAATTGCTCTCAGTTGATATTACTCTGCCAATCAGCTTCAGTAGGCTAATCGTCAAGAAGCTGTCAACATACCACCACAAGTTTTCTTGAGCATTTCGCTCTTATGGAGTCCTGACAAAAGGAACTCAACTACACAAAGTGAGGCAGATCAATGCATGCATGTCATTAGCAAAGCATCCATCATGCGTTCTTTCCCATGCTTGCTTTAGCAGAATATCCTTTCACTTGTGTCTGCTCCTGTGAAATGTTCTTCACATGGCTGCCATAGAAAAAACACCATCAGACACAACCGACTTTCCAAAGAATCCTAAAGATTCTACTTCAATAGAGTAAGGAGCTAGGGATGGGAGCAAGTGGTTAATGGAAGCAGAATAAATAGTCATGGATGGATGGGGGGCTGGAACAGGTGGATATAGTGGGGAGGTGGAAAGGAGATGGTAATGAGGGAGGGAATACATAGAGAGACAGCTAAAATTAAGGGCTGTATGGAAACCTAATACATAAGATTCTTAAAATGTTTACATATACTAGGGAAATGAAAATGAAATCACCAAATAGTGGAGAAGACAGAGGCTCAAGTTCACATTTCTTATCATCAAATGAAGCTTCTTGTATAGGAATTTGTCTTATTGAGTTGTTAGCCAAAAAGGTCTCAAGGGAATTTCCCAGACAACCCAGGCTGTTGCCAAGAATATAGATTGTTCTCCACAAACTGACTGCAAGACCCCACTGCTGAAGTCAATACCTACAAAACTGTATGCAAGCTGTCACATGTAATCAATCTATAAAAACAATCTTTATAGGAGATATCATGTGTACTTTACAAAGAGTTTTGATGTCAACAATGTAAGGTCTGCCGCTCTAGAATAGCTATAGACATCTGTTCCATGCCTGCCAGCTATTTCATATTGTTGCTGTAATATAACTCCCTGTCACTGACCCAAAAAAATAACTTGACACAGAGCAGGGTCTTGCTGAAATCATCATAGCTTGTTATGTTATGTATATTCTGAAATTTGTTATTTTAAGAAATTCCACAACTGAAACCTCTATTTAGGACCAATCAAAATAGTGGTCCGTTAGAACTGTTCTGTCTAGTTAGGGAAAATAGCTTGAGTCAGAGCCGACCACCATGTAGCACTTCCTGCAGCTGTACATGAGCTCACTGTGGCTTTTCTTTATAAGCCGGCCCTGAGAAATGTTCATCATCATATCTCGGTCCCCAAATACTAAGCTGTGGCTCTGATCAATCAGTATTAGGGTGTATTTTCCATAAATCCTCCCTGTCTTACTGAGATTAGTTTCCATGTGGTTTGTAGACAACTCCTGAACCCCATCATTCACATCTTAAGATCCTTGTGCACAGATGATTGAGTTCATTGTCACCAGGATAAATTTTCACCAAATTGTGTTGTGTTTAAATATCCTAAAATAAACTATTAGGGTCAGACTCCTTAAGTTTCAACCAACACTGCTATGTTCTTAGACTTGTTAAACCAAACTACCTGCTTGCCTCCCGCACATCATCACTCTGCTGACCGTGGTGGTCTCGGAGACCACAACAATAATGTTTTATTTAACCCGTCATTATCCCTAAGAAGCCTGTTTGTTTTCTAAAAAGAGACAAAAGGTGAGTAGATCCAGATGGGAGGAGAGATGGGAAGGAACTGGGAGGAGTAGAGAGAGGGGATGCCCTTATCATAAAATATTATGGGAGAAAAAAATCTATTTTCAATAAAAGGAAAAAAACAAAGAGAAATGACTGCATGTTTCCTTGCTTGTCCTCAGCTCCCCTTTTCCACTCTGATATAGTGAAGGACGCACCACCCACCACTCCAATCCAATACAGAGAATCTTTGGTTGAGACTCAGCTTGAATGATGAGTAGAGGCTGACTGTGGACATTTCCCATTTCATTTCATACTCCTGACTTCAGGGAGGCTGCTTGCCCTGCCTAGACTTAACTATGGAAGTGACAGGGACAGGCAGGTGTGTAAAGGAAAGATGAACTCCTGGGTGCTGCCTCTCTAGAGTCCTGTTTCCCACCTCAGACCCACCTCAGACCCACCTCTGTGAACTGGTATGCTAGAAGCAGTGTCTGGGGACATGATGCTTACCCCAAAGCTTGTGCTAGTCCTGTTGACAACATCCTTCTGAGTCCAGCTTGGGGGAGAGTAAGTCAGCACTTCCCAGTCATTTTCATGACAGGATCTCTACTCACTTACAAAGTGAATGGGCCTCAAGGTAATTCTGCTTATGTGGATTTTACTAAACCACACTGACCGTGCCAGAACTGAGAGTTTGAGACGTTAGGCTTATTGACGATATTATAACTACTTGCATGTAAGAATGATATTTTAAAATAAAATTAAGCATTTTTCAAGGCATAATTATGGTAGATAGAATAGAATTATTTGAAATTTACATTTTGGCAAGGAACTTTACCTTTTCCATTAATTAATGGGCTGTTTATTTAAAACAGCTTTTTACTTAATTCAGAAAATTAACAGAACCATACTTAACAGAAATATGTAAGCTATATATATTCAGTGTTTTCGTGTGTCTGTTTCTGTGTGTAGATGTCTGTGCCGCTATATCTATGTGTATATGTTTGTCGCTGTCTCTGTCTCTGTCTATTTCTCTGTCACTGTCTCCATGTTCGTTTATGAGTGCGTGATAGGGCAAAGATTCACCACAAATACTGGAAGTGTAGTTAGAGAAGGTTGTGATTGGCACATCTATGCAAGAAATCCAGTTCTGGTCCTTTGCAAGAACAGCAAGTGCTTTTCATTGCTGAGCCATCTCTGCACCCACAGGAGAATATTTTTACAACTATTAAATAATTGGATACAAATTTATTTTAAGAAATTTAAATTATTTTATAAACTAGTTAAGTGTTTTTATTACTACCAGCAGGATACTTTTTAGAGATGGGTTATGTTATATAAACTGCCCTGGCCTGGGACTTGCTATGAAGACCAAGTTGGTCTGGAACACCAAGATCCCTTTGCATCTGCCTTCTCAATGCTGAGCTTAATAGATATGAGCTAGAGAGATAGCTCAGCAGGTAAGAGGACTGGGAAACTGTGTTGGATTCCTAGTATCCACATGGCTACTCACACCTCTCTATGACTCCAGTCTACTGGGACCCCACCCTCTTTTCTGCAAAGCTTTGGGTAGAGTGACATGCATAACGTCAGAATGCCCAAGCAGGATCCACTCCACTGGGCCCCTTGTAGAGTTTGCCTTTGACGCATTACTAAATTGTCACATGTGGCACTTCTTCAAGGTTGTTTTCCCTGTGGACTGGTGACGTCATTGTATCTGCTGCAGCTACATCCGTAGGAGAGCATTGTACATGGCATATGGACTGTGTCCATAAGTGTTGTTTTTAAAGGAGGTCAAGGTATGACTAAGACCTTAAATGTTTTTGTATCTACACATTTAAATAAAAATGATCAAGAAAGTCAGTTGTAAATTGTAAAAAATCAGTATTATAAGCCTGCATAAAGACCTTTATGTTTATTAATAAATTTAGGTAGAATAGCTTGTCAAATTCTAAGCTATTCTAATCCTGGAATCCTGGACTAGACCCTTTTCAGCCATATGGCCTGATATCTGCTTTCTTAGTCAAGCTCTTCCCTTCTTCTTTATCTATATCCCCATTTGACAACCACCCCTACACACTCACTCTGGGCCTGAAATTGCAGCCTTTTCTTCTCCTGCCCAACTACTGGGTGTTCAGTTTTAAGATTATTGTCCATGAAGAACATAATGGAAAACATTTTATAAAATACTGAGTCAGGTGAAACTTCATAAT
Source organism: Mus minutoides (assembly GCA_902729485.2). NCBI lineage: Eukaryota > Metazoa > Chordata > Mammalia > Rodentia > Muridae > Mus > Mus minutoides. The sequence goes on from LR749865.1 coordinate 679,102, forward strand.
AGTGACAATACCAGTGTCTGGGCAAAAACCAAATATCTGGGTGCAGAAAACATAATTTGAAAACACAGTGTGGGGCTGGTGAGATGGCTCAGCGAGTAAGAGCACCCGACTGCTCTTCCGAAGGTGATAAGTTCAAATCCCAGCAACCACATGGTGGCTCACAACCATCTGTAACGAGATCTGGCTCCCTCTTCTGGAGTGTCTGAGGACAGCTACAGTGTACTTACATATAATAAATAAAATAAATCTTTAAAAAAAAAAAAGAAAAGAAAACAGTGCACACAAAATCATCCTCCAACACCTAAATTTCCATATCACCAAAAATTTCCCATAAAATTTTTTTAGTGTAAGAAGTGGTTAAATTTATGGTGAAGAATTCAAGTGTCCAGAATTACAAGTATCCCTTTGAGGTCTAAGAATTTATTCCTGTTTTAGCTGAATAGAGAGGCATTGGTGGGCTATTGATTGATTTACATTGTATATTAGATGGGCCAGAGAATATATTCAATAATTCTATTCCAAAGGAGTGCAGGGTGGGTAAGAGGAGGGGAAACAGAAGCTTTAAATGGTATTGGCAGTGAGGTTCTCTATTTTAGAGAAGTCCTCGTTTTAATGAATTTCTTTGTGTGTAGTTTCCTGCCAAGCTATTCAAACCTGGTGGACAAGAGTCCAAAGCTAGTGATATATCCGAATGTTGGAAGATTAGCAGAATGCTAAAGTTTTTCCATTGATTCTTTTAAATTGGAATGGATTCTATAAAATGGAGGCTAATGCTGCTCAAAACAATCTTCAATACCTTCTTTATGAAAAATATTTTTAAGATTGTGTTTATAAAAGTCATATTTTGGAAACTCACATGGTCATTTCATGCCTCTAAACCAGCACTTTGAAAGAAGATACATAAATACCAGAAGATGAAGACTAGGGCAAGCTACACTAGATCCTAAACGAATACAACAATAATAACAAGACAACAATAACCAAAACAAAATTGCACACTGAAAGTGTACACTTACTACCAGACTACATTACTTGCTAAATTCCTGCCATTTCTTATAGACATGGATAAGTGGAAATACTATAAAACTTCAAAGAAGGCTTTTGTATCACTGCATACCCTTGTAATGCCAGCACATGAAAGGTAGGGGTAGAAAAGTCAGAAGTCCAATAATCTGTGACCAATGATGTGAGGGGACACACATGCACAGTCTGCAAGAACCTCCATAGAATAACCTGGGACAAATTAGGTTACTGCCATCAGAAGAGGTGAGTGACGGTCAGGAATCTCCAGTTCGTGAATAAAGAAAAAATTTTAAAAATGAAGAACTATAAAACGGGGAAATCAAGACTCCTAATTTCTATATTTAATCCTGAAACTCATGTCAAAATCCAAAAGATGAATCTGGATAACCTGAGGGAGTCTCAAATATGACCACGTCTCCTAAATTTCTTTTCCTGAATTTTATTGTATCTATCTCTTTCATTGTTTTTTGTTTTGTTTGTTTGTTTGCTTGCTTGCTTGCTTTGGCAGATCTTTGCCCATTACAGTTCTTAGAAACCAGGTTCTGACACTAAACCTTCTGATGATAGTATCACCCTTAAGTTGTATAGGCTCAAGTGTTTAGGGCTTTGGGGTTCATCAAAGACACACTCCTGTTGCTGTCAGGGACTAGAGACATCCTGAGAAGAAAGACCACAGACTCATATTCAGTACTGAAGATGGGCCTCATACCATGTAGATACAGAAAACAAAAGAAGAGGAGGCAGGGGTGCACACTTCCTAAGGATGGAGGACAACATAACATGCAAGGATAGTTCAGTAAAATGTGCAACAGAAAAGTCTCTGCAACTTCAGTAATAGCTGTCTGAATTAGAAATGATCTACAGACATCTCTAAATATATTGGAAAAGTTAAGTAGGAAAGTGCATGAACCAGAACAAAAGGAAGTGCTCATTTTATGAATGGAGATTAGTGTGTCTATAAAGTATCAATTCTGTGAGAACTAATGGCCAGAAGTAATGGCCTGTTTAAGACATAGAACTCCAGAATACTGCTATAGGTTTTCAGGAAGAATTATTTGGGGATCTAGGGGCTGGACAGATGTCCCAGTGATAAAGAGCACTGACTGCTGTTCCAGGAGACTTGCATTCAATTCCTAGCACCTGCACATCAACCTACAACCATTTCATTCCAAACACATGGAATTTGAATCCATGTTCTGATCTCCACAGCCATCAGATACCACCATGGTGCTTACACATACATACAGGGGGGGAAATACATACACATAATAAAAATGAATAACATTTATTAATTAATGGAGAATGAAAGGAGCAAAAGATAGAAACATTGAAAAAAAAACACAACAGGAGAGATTATGGAAAATATTCTCCCTTAGGGACTCAGCCAGATCAAGAGCCAAAGCTATTTTTCAGATACTCCTGTTTATCTAATCTATTATTGTTATCCAACTAGTGACACTCACCATCTCTACTCATACTGTAGTAACAGAGCAAGTCCAAGATCTCTATTGTTTCCCACAATCTGCATATCTTACATATAACCCAAAAATGAAATGGACCCAGGACTCCAGGATTCCAGCCTCAGAAGAAAGTGCATAGAAATAACAGCTCATCGAAGCCTGAAACCAACATGCAATGGGACTCTGCTATCCTCTTGGCACCTGAGAAAGTTCACTAGGTTGGGGGGTGAACTGGGAGCCCAGCTCTGGACCTGGATGGTGCAGGAAGCCAGGCACAGGGAGCCTAAAGTGGAAGCCTGGAATTGCTGGAAGGGACAGGGCCAAAGCTAGGCTTCCCTTGTCTGTGGTGATGTTGCACAGCATCCTTCTGGCTTCAGAATGAGATTCTTTATTTCAGTTCCAATACTCACTTGCTAGAGTCAGAGAGCAGGCCAGCATGGCTACCAGCAGCAAGAAGAGGGCTGCAGGTATCAAAGTCTTCCTCCTAAATTATGGTACAGGTTTAGTTCAGAATGGTTTTCATTCACAATACATTTCTGAGCTTCTGGAAGAGGCTAATTGGGTTTTCTTAGAGTACCCAGTGGGAGATACGGAGACCTGAGGAGACATGGAAAGATTAATTGTAGGGGAAAAACCTCCATAGCCTGGCTTCCTGACTGCTGATTCAGCTCTAGTCCTAGATATCATAGGAGCAGTGTCTTGGGACAAGTTGTTTACCCTGATCTCTGTACATTTCCTATTGAAAACATCCATCTTATTCCAAGCCTAGATGGCTGACAGAATCAAAGAAGGAAAAATAAAACAAAGTCCTACAAAACTCCCTGGTATGATCATCCTCTTGCTGATATGGGGTTTCCTTGCCTACTCTTATGTCATGGTCTTGAACTGGTAAGCTGAGGCCTCCTTCATTAATCCATAGCTTTCTGGTGATCAGAGACCAGCTTGACTCCCCGGAGCTTGGGCACACCCAGGATCTCAGGACCTGAGGATCCCAGAGTCACGGGATCGCAGAGACAGCTTGACTTGGAGGAGTTCTGACATAATCAGGATCACAGGAAGGACAGGCTCCAGTCAGACATAGCCAGTGCAAATAGCACTAGAGAAAACCAGATGGTGAAAGGCAAGCATAAAAACATAAGCAACAGAAAGCAAGATTACTTGGCATTATCAGAACCCAATTCTCCCAACATAGCAAGTCCTAGATACCCCCAACACACCGGAAAAGCAAGATTCAAATCAAAAATCACTTCTAATGATGATGATAGAGGACATTAAGAAGGACATAAATAAGTCCCTTAAAGAAATACAGAAGAAAACAGGTAAACAGCTAGAAGCCCTTAAAGGAAAAAACACAAAAATCCCTTAAAGAGTTACAGGAAAACACAATCAAACAGGTGAAGGAAAGGAACAAAACCATCCAGGATCTAAAAATGGAATTAGAAACGATAAAGAAATCACAAAGGGAGACAACTCTGTAGTTAGAAAACCTAGGAAAGAGATCAGGAGTCATAGATGTAAGCATCACCAACAGAATACAAAAGATAGAAGAGAGAATCTCATGTGCAGAAGATACCATAGAAAATATTGACACAACAGTGAAAGAAAACACAAAAATCAAAAAACTCCTAACATCCAGAAAATCCAGAACACAATGAGGAGACCAAACCTAAGGATAATGGGAACAGAAGAGAGTGAAGATCCCCAACTTAAAGGGCCAGTAAATATCTTCAACAAAACTATAGAAGAAAACTTCCCCAATGAATGCCCATGAACATACAAGAAGCCTATAGAAGTCCAAATAGACTCTACCAGGAAAGAAATTCTCTCACCACATAATAATCAAAACACCAAATGCAAAGAAGAAGAAGAAGAAGAAGAAGAAGAAGAAGAAGAAGAAGAAGAAGAAGAAGAAGAAGAAGAGGAAGAGGAAGAGGAAGAGGAAGAGGAAGAGGAAGAGGAAGAGGAAGGAGGAGGAGGAGGAGGAAGAAGAGGAGGAGGAGGAGAAGGAGGAAGAAAGAATTTAGCCGGGCGTGGTGGCACACGCCTTTAATCCCAGCACTCAGGAGGCAGAGGCAGGCAGATTTCTGAGTTCGAGGCCAGTCTGGTCTACAAAATGAGTTCCAGGACAGCCACGGCTATACAGAGAAACCCTGTCCCCCAAAAATAATAATAATAATTTTTAAAGCAGTAAGGGAAAAGGATCAAGTAACATATAAAGGCAGACCTATCAGAATTATACCAGACTTCTCACCAGAGACTATGAAAGCTAGAAAATCCTGGGAAGATGTCAGACAGGCCCTAAAAGAATACGAATGCCACCCCAGGCTACTATACCCAGGAAACTCTCAATCACCATAGATGGAGAAAGCAATATATTCCATGACAAAACCAAATTTACACAATATCCTTCCACAAATCAAGCCATACAAAGGATAATAGATGGAAAGCACCCACACAAGGAGAGAAACTACACCCTAGAAGAAGCAAGAAAGTAATCTTTCAACAAACCCGCAAAAACATGTCCTACCTCTAACAAGAAAATTAACAAGAAATAACAATCACTTTTATTAATATCTCTTACTATGAAAATTAATATTACCAACATGAGGAATTAGAAATTTGTCAGCTGCCATCTCAGGGTCTCTCTAATTTGGTAATGGGAGAAATAGGTCCAATATTGTACAATCCATATACACTTTCTGCTTATTTGTACATGACAAGGTTTTGCTGTGTACCAGATAATGGTCTTGAAATCATGCTTCTCCTATCTTAGCCTCTCTATTAGTAGGATTGTTTATTTATTGTCTTTACACTATACATTGGCATTCAGAACAGCTAACATATTTCAAAATTATTTATACAGCCAAGGAAATGTAGACAATTAATTTGGGAGGTGGCTTGTAAGAGAACAGCAAAGAGTGAGACTGAAGGCTTTGCTTGATATTTATAATTATTGTATCAATTTTGAAGAAGAGGACTTTATAAGTTACTCTTATTCTGAGATTAATGCTTTCCAAAATCATCACAATGAACCATAATCTTACCCTCACCTAACATCTGTGCCACCATCCAAGCAGAACCATTGTCCATTGAAACAGTGGATTAATGACTTCATGAAGAAACCATCTTAATACACACACCATTTCTTAAATGGATGTAACTTGTTCCCTGCCAGCTGAGAATGACGACAATCACTCAAGTCAAATAGCTTTGAGTGTAACAGGAAATCTGTATCCAAAAATTGTGCCTACAATTCATTCCTTGGCCCAGCAGAACTGTCAGCTCTTAGCTTATCTACTATGGAGGTAACATCCTTTGTGATGTGAGGGACATTGAAGTACAGCCTTATTACAATGAACTCCAATGTCCAAAAGCTGTTCTTATTTTGTGTTTGTACCACAGTAAGCCAAGATTTTAAGCTCTATTAAAAACAAAACAAAACAAACAAACAAACAAAAAGACTTTATCTATTTATATTCATTAAAAACTAATAGTGATGTATTATTTTAAAATATCATGCAGTTAATATATTTGGAGTTATTTAAAATTTATATTGAGAAAAACAGATTATTTTCAGTATTGCTGTGGACAAACATCTATATAAGACTGTTCAATTGATTGTTATTTTATATCAAACACCTTTTATAATACTCATTTTTATTGTTACAATATTTTATAAATTTAAAGAATATGAAAAAAAAAAAAAGAAATGTATTGCAGGTTTTGAAGGGGGGTTCTCCGGGAGGAGTTGGGGTACAAAAGGGAAAGAAGAATGTGATGTAAGTTTATTTACTCAAAATATGTTTCTAAGTGTTAACAATTCAGATAAATTGTATCTTTTCTCATCACAAATCAATAAAACTTAAATCAAAGGAAAAGAAAAGAAAAGAAAAAAGAAAAGAAAAGAAAAGAAAAGAAAAGAAAAGAAAGAAAAGAAAAGAAGAGAAAATGAAGTGTGATGTCCTGGTAGAACCAGCCTCCCCTGGTCTGAATGCATTGCCTGCTGTGACAAGACAGCAGCTGTGTTGAACAAAATGTATTATAAACTGTGGAGGGTTAGATGTGCTGGGGAGACAGACAGCTCTGTGGGATATAAAGACAGAATGCTGTCTCACCTGCTTGCTGGTTGCAGCCTTGATGCCTTTGGGAGTCCTCCCTGGGGTGCCAGATGTCTAGTACTCCACTGGGCAGTCCCTTACAGACTTCATACCACAAAAAGTAGAGGTCCCACCACTAGGCAGCACTCCATGAGTCAGGTCTCAGATTCTGCTCACACTCTAGACATGTTTTTGGCAGTCTCACTTTGAAACATGACCTGACCTCTATAAAGATCTTCCTCTTATCTTGTGAGCACACACTTGGAACCCATGTCAGTGGTCTGTGCAGACTCTGAGCATGACCAGATTTCTACCACACTGGATTTTGAACGGTCTGATTCAAAGTTTCTTCCTTCCTGTATATGCGATCCTGCCAGGTTTTAGCATGTATTACAATGATCTGAGTGTCGTGATAGTGTGGTTCCTGGAGGGTTTGGGGCTAACCACAAGCTCAGTAGAAACTTTCAAGAAAACTACACTGAATGGGTACTGAGAGCAGAGGGTTTTCCATTATCTCTCATGCTGTAACTGCTTGCAACTTTTGTCTCCCTTTCTCCCTCTCTCCTGACTTGAAATATCTGTTCCTGAGAGCACAGTAGAATTTTTCAGGGGCCTTCTGTCTTTACCATAACTCAGGGCATTTCTATTCACTGAGGGTGTTGGATAAGCCTTAAGTCCCCCCTTTATGAACACTGGATTTTTTTGTCCCTTCTGCGTTATAATGTTTCCTTTCCTACTTTGCAAATACCATATGTGATTCTTACCTTCACTCACTACTTCTGATAGTTTTTATCCAAGACACCATGGCTTATTCCTGGAAGATTTTTCCATGTGTTCCCAAGTGTCCCAACCCAAACCGACTTTGTTTCATCCTTCTACAGAGTGTTAGACCTGTGCTCAGTGCTGCACAGGAGGAAGGTTCACTCTCCTGTTCTCAGAACAGGGAAGGAGAAAGGAGAGGCCTCTGACTGCTGCCTACCCACCAAGTTCATCTGGAGGATCCTAACATAAGGGTTAGGCTAGTACAGGAGAGGAGGACTCTTCCTTCCTCTGCTCTGTATTATTTCTTGTATTTCTTTGCAAATAAGCTAGAGATTTCTGGACATTGCTCACCTCCTCTGACAGCTGTTAACTAACTTTCCCCACTTCATTCTCTGGACAGTGTATCAGAGTGAGCCTGTCTTCCTCTCCACCATGGATCTCCATAATCTTGAACTCCTTATCTTCCTGCCTGCACCTCCCAAGCGCTGGGTTTCCCGGGTGTGCCAAAATAGCTACCTCACCTGGGACAATCTGAAGAGTGTATACTTATCTGTGTGAAGAGAAGATTGCAGTAACATTTCAGATGAGATTTGTAAACAGGAAATAATTAATTGCTGCCTGAATTCTTGTCATTGTTTTTTGCTCTTTGAGAAATGAATCCCCTCTAGTTCAGGAAGGCTTGAACTCCTCTGCTTCCCAATGACAAGTGTTACAGGCATGCACTACTATGCCCTTCCACGTTAGAAGAATTCTGTAAGAGAATATTTTTAGTATTAAATAATATTTTACACTGTATTAGGTTTTTTATTGCTGTAAAGACACACTGTAATAAAAAAGAATCAAGGAGAAATGAGGATACCATAGGTTTACATAATTAACTATGACCTAGGTCTCAACAATAATTTAACCATAGCCTTTAAGATCAGTGGTTCTAAACATGTGGGTCGCACCTCTTTGGCAAACCTCTGTATCCACAAATAATTACATTGTGATTAAAATACAAAATTACAATCATGAAGTAGCAAAAATAATAATAATTTGATGGTTGGGGGATCACCACAGCATGAGTAACTGTATTAAATGGTTCAAGAATTAAGAAGGTTGAAAACTATCAGTGGGAGGAGAGGCCCCTTGGTAGTGTAATCTTTATATACCCCAATACAGGGGAACGCCAGGGCCAAGAAGTGGGAGTGGGTGGGCAGGGGAACAGGGCGGGGGGAGGGGGGACTTTCGGGATAATATTTGAAATGTAAATTAAGAAAATATCTAATAAAAAAAAAGAAGGTTGAAAACCACTGCTTTGGATAAACCACTGAGTCACGTATGCCAGCAGCAGTGGGAAGAGATCAGAAAACAAAACAGGTGATCACTAGGGAATCACTCAAGCTTGTTCCAAGACTCCCAAAAGGAAATCCTCCCCTCCAGGCAAATCATAGGCTGCAGGGTGCTGGAAGCTGACATCTCAGAGCAGCAATTCCAGTCCTGGCCGCAGAGCCTCCGACCAGGACTGAATCGTGACCAGCCAGGACTGAACTCAGAGTCACATCACTGCAAGTGACATGAACAGAGGTGCTTGCAAACTTCACAGAACACTACAGCAGCCAGTCTACACCCCTCTCATTTACAGGTAGTGGATCTCATTCCAGATAACTGAATAAAAGACCTGACTAAGTAACAACTATTTCTCCAAAATGTTGAACCTGTATCTGTTGCCACACAGGGCTGGTAGAGTTCTTCTTCCTGTCCAGGCTGAACTCCTTGGCAATATGGTTAGAAATGTATTGTTCCTCCCACAACATTTTTAAAAAAGTCCTTTCATGCCCAATTGATACCTTCTCCAGTTGACTATAATAAAGATAATATCTTAGCTCCCAAGATAGCATTAGGCTTTTAAGTACTGGAATTCTTCATCATCAATTTAGGGCCTGATTAATGCTTCCAAAGTTTCCTATGGAAAATATGTAGCCATATTAATGACTGAGTTTTTGACAATTTGTACTGAAAGGACTTACTCAAAGAACATCTTACTTCAAATGAACATTCATTAACTTAGCATCCATTCAGATTCTCCTATGGATATGAATGCAGCCAATAATGAAGAATTCAGTGATATTTGATGTCCTCGGTGTGGACAACCTTGAGGAAGAACCACCTGTGCCCATTTAGTGACTTATCAACGAGTAAAATTTACAATTAACCCAAATGGTTGGCAAATTACTTTTATTCCTAGAAATTGGGAGCCAGTAACAGATGGATGTCTGAGTGCTAGGCCAGCCTGGTCTATATAGCCACTTCCAAACCAGCCAGGACTCCAAATTGAGATACTGTTTTCAAAGAAAACTAATATGAAGAACCCTTGTTGCTTTTGCAGATGACCAGAGTTTGATTTCTCAGCATTTGGGTCTGGCAGTTCTGTTCCTTACCTCCAGTTACAGGGTTTCTCAGAGATTACCTCTTCTGGAATTTATGAGTACCTGTTCTTTGCATACACACAGAAACACACAAAAATACATACAAATAAAAGTGAGTATTAAAATTGTTTCTCCTAAAATATATCGGTGAAACTGAATTTTTCTGCGTTTCAAATTTAAAACAAACAAAAAGAAACTGCTAAAAGGAAGACACAAAATTCTATGATCTGTGGGAGGGAAGATAAAAATAAGGACTCCCAGAAATGGTAAATATCTAAAAGGCTCTGTTGACATCTTCATTTCATTTTTGAAAAACAGTTCTTTCTCTTTTATTCAGCTTACATGCAATTAGTTATCAATATCTGAATGGAATCAAAACTCTCAAAAAAAAAAAAAACTAGTTCCTACCATGATAGATATAGATTGATACAATCCACACGAGCACAGTCACCAGAGAAGACTACACAATGTATAAGCATGTACAGAGATTCTAACATTGAAATGTTTCACAACTGCTGACTTACAGGCGTGTGGGCTACGACTCAAGGATTAGTAACTTGCACAAGAAGGACAGACATTTGCTTAGACACTGATGCCAGAACACAAAGCTGTAGAACTGGTGCAAGGTGGGGAAGCAGTACCCTAGACATCCCCCACATCCAGGAACTGGTCTCTCCGAGACCCACCCCATCACATAAACATCACTACCTTTGGGAAATCTATGAGAAGCCAATCAGCATCAGCCACAGCAGGTTATAAAGTGAAGAGATTCACGGTCTGATTGAGACTCTACTCAGCAGAAAGGATGAAGAAGCCTGGACACTGGGACCTCCTCCTCCTGTTGGTGGCAATAGACCTGACCCAGTATTGTGCAGGTGGGTGAGAGGCATGGAGGGAACAGGCCTTTTAGGGAGCAAGACACAGCACTTGAAATCCTCATCTCTCTACTTTCTTCCTTGCCTAACCAGACCCTCCCTGATCCCCTTGCTGGATCACCCATGACCCTCTCCTGCACCTCAAGTCTACAAACACACAATCAATCCTGTTCTGCTCTCTACCAACCTGATCTGGGTCCAGGCTGAAGAGTCAGGGTCTCAATGTGTACCACCCACAGGCTCACACTGGCTGCAGACTTTCAAAATTGTGATTTTGGAGCCTGGCATGCCAGAAGCCCGGTTCATCCAGGTCGGATATGTAGACTCCATACAGTTTGAGGGATTCGACAGCAAAGAATCAAATGCAACTATGCAACCCCGGGCTGCATGGATGGAGCAGGAGCCACCTGAATATTGGGAGAAAGAAACAGCAAAAGCCCTGAGCTACGCACTGTCAGGAAGACGAATTCTTAAGTACATGATAAATGCAAATGACAACAAGAAGAATGGTAAGTGATCTCAGGGCTGAGGTGATAACTCCTCAGTGCCCTCGTGGTCCAGCCCAATAAGTTCCAATCTAGGTCCCCAAGTCAGAGATACAACCATAGTCAAAGGGACCTGGTGACTTTAGACCCCAGAGAATTGTTACCTAGTTAAGGGTTTAGTTGGGTACAAATCCCGGGATGAGAGAGAAGCCTCACAGTGACCGGGGGCTGAATGGGTGTGGGGCAGATTATCATACCCTGCAGGAAGTATATGGCTGCAATGTGGCAAATGATGGGAGCTTCCGCAATGGTCACTACCGGATCACCTACTATGGCTATGATTCCTTATTCCTGAATGAGGACCTGAATTCTTGGACTACAGAGGGTAAAGTAGGTGAACAATTCAAGACATACCAGGAGCAAGGAGGCATGACGGAAAGTTGGAGGACTTACCTACTAGGGGAATGCGTGGACAGGCTTCTTAGATACCTGGACCTTGGAAAGAAGACATTGCTGCGATCTGGTAAGAAACACCCTTGCCAACCCCTTCTGCTTTCTGAGGTTGTAGCTCCAGTCTCTCTGAGGCCTCCTCCTCAGCAGGGAGCAGCTGGAATGCTTACACTGTCTTGCATCAAAGGGGAAGGAGAGCTCCTCATTTTCCTGACTCAACATGAGAGAGGGACTCTCCAGAGGATTCACCCTTCCCCCAGGACAGTTCAGTGTGTCCATTAAGCAGCAGTTACCTTCCATCTGCATTGTGTATCAGGGCCTCTCTCAGGCCTGAACAATGTCAATACACTATGACATTGAATGTCTGAGTCCAGGGGTGCTGAGTCCCTAGACCCCTCCCCAGTCAGAATCAGAAGTCTACTTGTTTAGAAGGAGAGCCAGAGTCTCCTGCTCTGTGTTGACTCATGGTTATTGTAAAATAGTCCAAGGAATTGATCACCCAGAAGCTGAGTTTAGGCCTCTGGGTGGATTCGGCTTTATCCTTCATCCAATTCTCCCACCGTTCCCAGGGATGGTCCCATGAGCACTGCTCAAGCCACAGGAGGAGTGCAAAACACCTGAATTTTCCAATTGTTCCCCTCAGATGCCCCCCGAACACATGTGACCCACCATGTAAGACCTGAAGGGAATGTCACCCTGAGGTGCTGGGCCATGGGCTTCTACCCAGCTGACATCACCATGACCTGGAAGAGGGATGGGAAAAATCACAGCCAGGACATGGAGCTGCCAGACACCAGGCCTACAGGGGATGGAACTTTCCAGAAGTGGGCATCTGTCGTGGTTCCTTCTGGAGAAGAGATGAGATACACATGTCATGTGCACCATGAAGGGTTATCTGGACCCCTCACTCTAAAATGGGGTAAGGAGTGGGTATGAGCACATACTCTGCTATCATGAAAAATGTGAGCTCTTTGAAAACAAGAGCAGGATCAGGGTTTAGAGCTAAGGTCAGACTCCTCACTCTTCCTTCTTTTCCCTCCTCAGAGCCTCCACAAACCATACCCATCATAGCAATTCTCATCAGCCTGGTTATTGGAGCTTTGGTGGTGGGAACTGTGGTCATTTTTCTGGTGTGGAGGAAATAAAGGTAAGAAAGGGGCAGTGTCTGAATATTTGCCTCTTTACAGATCTGCAGAACAAGCTGTAAATATACCCTGCCTCCTTAGAGGAAAGATGTATCCACTCAGGCACTGGGACGTGTGTGGCAACTTTAACACTATCATAAAGCATAAAGGACATATAGACAGATCCATTGTCTACTTGATAGAGGGGATAGAGACCTGATTCTGATTCCCCACAGACAGAGAGATGTCAAAGAGAAGGGCCCTGCTGAGAACAGACCTACAGAAGGCCAGTTAGTCCTCTTTACTTACTATCTTCTATTGTGTTTTCTCCTCTGTCCTCTGAGCTGCAGTCACAGTTCAAGGAACTTCCCTGGGGATGGACCAGGAGATTCTTCTACTCCCACAACTTTATTGCTTCCACAGTCTCTCACTAGCTATAGTTTGCCCACAGGTGGAAAAAGGGCATCTATATTTCAGCTGCCAGTAATAAAGACGGAGTTGGTTCCTGAGCCCCTTGCAGTAGGAAACACAAGCATCCATTGTGGGTGCTCACACATTTTTTTCTCCTTGCCCTATTGCTGTGAGCTCTTAACAGGTCTTATAATGCACTGCCATAGGCAGGGACAGTGCCCAGAGATCTGATGCATCTCTCCCAGTAAGATACAAAGTACTCAAAGAACATATTCCTGACCTGTGAGACTTGCTAGACTGAAAATGTTGTTAGCATGGATGCCTGCTTGGTATGATGGCTTAACAATCACCAATCAGAATGTGTGCTTCATTATTTCCTTCTATAGTGTGAGATACCTGCCTCGTGTGACTTCAAAGGCTCCTGGCTTTTCTTTCAATGGCTAACATCTGTATCCAGGTCTCTGTCTCCTGTAAAGACAACCTAAGGAAGTAAGTTCAGCCCAGACTTGAGCATGACTCCCCTCCACACCGACCTGTGTCTTCCCCAGTCATCTCACCTGCTCCAGGAGAGGCAGGCCTGAAAGACCTCCATCAGAGACTGACCTGTATTTTCCAGTGACTTGTAAATTTATTCTTCCTACTTCAACATTAGGATTTTGGTCATTTTTTCACATTTTTTTATTAGATATTTTCTTCATTTACATTTCAAGTGCTATCCCATAAGTCTCCTATACCTTCCCCCCACCCTGCTCCCCTACCCATCCACTCCTACTACTTTGCCCTGGCATTCCCCTGTACTGGGGCATATAAACATTGCTAGACCAAGGGCCTTTCTTCCCCTAATGGCCAAGTAGGCCATCTTCTAATACATATACAGCTAGAGACATGATCTCTGGGGGTACTGATTACTTCATATTGTTGTTCCATCTGTAGGGTTGCAGACCCCTACAGCTATTGGGTACACTCTCTAGGACCCTGTGTTCTGCCCTATAGATGACTGTGAACATCCACTTCTGTATCTGTCAGGAACTGTCAAAGCCTCACAGGAGACAGCTATATCAGGGTCCTTTCAGCAATATCCTGCTGGCGTATGCAGTAGTGTCTGCATTTGGTGGCTGATTATGTGATGGACCACCCTGGTGGGGCATTCTCTGGATGGTCCATCCTTTCATTTTAGCTTGATTTTGGTCATTTTCTTGTGAATTCTTCTCGTGGTTTATTTAATAAGCAAACCAGATCAAAGCATGATGAATAATATAGTAACTCTGTCTTGAGAAGTTGAAATCCATTATTTTGGTCTTCTCTATCTTTTACTAGGTGCCTTTTTTTCTCTTCAACTTCATATTTGAATCTGTTAATTTCTCTTCCTAATAAACTTGAACTTTGATTCATACTTGCTGTCTTTAATTTTTTTTCTTTCCACGTCAAGAATCTCATCTTCACTCAAGTACGGGTTTCTTGTAAATGACATTTTCATGTTCTCAGATGATAGGATAAGATGGCAGCTGGACCCAAGCTGGGGGAATACATGGCTTTGGACTGAGCCCAGGGTATGTCCGCTTTTCTAATGATTGCTAGGCCTAGGCCTGAAACGTTCCTGCCTCCACACACTCTGGTCTTCCATGCTGACCGGGTAAATATGGTTTCTATCAACTTCTGACTGAATTGCATTGCTAGCCTCATACTAACACTGGCAAATATTTTCTAATCTTCTGGATCCTTCTCATTCTCAGCATAGTTCTGTCTACACGTCTGTCCGGTATGTTCTCTCTGTAATCTAACTTTGTAAAACTGTCCTGGTAAAACTGCAATGCACACGCCACATACCACACCACACTTTCTCTCTTGCTGATGTTCGCATGAGAGTGGGGCATATCCTATTTCTGACTTGTTCTATCAGCTCTTTCTCTAATTAATCATTTTTATCTGGCCCTCAATTAGATACTACTTCTAACATGATTGTTTATTTCTACAAATTATTACTTCATTGTAAGGTCTGGCAGGATTTTCCCTGTCCAATTCCATTAAAATATTTGTGCAGCAGGAGTCCTGTGATTGAACGGGAATAATGGAGGTAATAGAGAGTTGCATGGGCAGAGAGCAACTCAAAGGAGAGGAAGAAGCAAGGATGGAAGTGGACAGACAGGAAGGAAATCCTGATCGTGCATGGTTTTAAATAGCCCCAGGTAGTTATAAATATCATATAGGGATAGAATAGCCAGGTGGTGGTGGCACATGCCTTAAATCCCAGCACTTAAGAGGCAGAGGCAGGCAGAATTCTGAGTTCAAGGCCAGCCTGGTCTACAAAGTGAGTTCCAGGACGGCCAGGGCTACACAAAAAAATCCTGTCTGGGAAAAAAAAATACATAAAGGGATAGAATAATATGGATCATGTGTCTGATCTAGGTGGGCAGCTTGTATCATTATCAGTTAGCTCTGAAAATATTGTGTGAGTATCCTGTGCATTGAGAATTTATTGAGATATATATATATATATATATATATATATCTGACTTGTAAATTATAAATTTCTAGAGGTTGTTTGTACTGAGTTGATGGGTGTTGTGGCAGCTAACTGTGTGGAGGATGGTTGTTGTATGGGTCTCCATGGCAATGAAAGGAACTCAGGGGCTCCAGACCTGCAGGAGAGTTAGCTGCCAAACAGTAGCTGGATGGAACACAGGAACTTGGAGGTTTTATTATATATCTCTCAAGAGTTACAGACAAGGCAGGCAGATTTCTGAGTTTGAGGACAGCATGGTCTACAGAGTGAGTTCCAGGACAGCAAGGGCTACAGAAAAACCCTGTTTCAGAAAAAAATAAATAAATAAGAGTTACAAGAGTTACAGACAAAAGGTAATTACTAAGGGTGTGTCTGCATTCAAACTGGATTGTAGCTTTGAATATGATCCCTTGCCACAACAGCAATCGTGCTGGATTAAAATTCCTCTACAATTTCTAAACAGAAGTCCTTACACATGCAGCATGGAGCTGTCTCTACCCTACATCAAACTGGGTCTGCCACTGTTCCTGCTGACCAAAAGGACTCTCTGAAACACCGTTGGCCAGGCAGCTTGCCTATCACTGAGCTGCTCTTTGGTTTTGCCTGTCAACTACAACCCTTCCCCTTCACTATCTGAAGATCCACAGAGTGGTTTGTTATATTTTGTGGTTGTTTTATCTGCATGTATGCTTGTCTCTGTAACACTTGAATGCCTAGTGCCCATGAGTGTCAGAGGAGGGCCTCAGGTCCCCTGGAACTGGGGTTACAGACAGCTGGGTACTATCATGGAGACATTAGAAACCAAACAAAGGTTCCCTGGAAATAACAACCAGTGCTCTTAACAAATGACAAGTACCAAGTGATCCTAACAACTGAGCTATCTTTCTTCCCTTTAATTGTGGTTGTGTGTGTATGTGTGTGTTTATTTGTATGTTTGTGTTGTGTATATGTCTCTCTGTGTATGTCAGTATCTGTAAGGGAAAAAGAGAGAGAAGGGAGAGAGATGGGAGATGAGTGTTTCTGCACAACAATATACTGCCCTTGGATGGTAGAATGCAGTGGAGCCCTAGGATCTGGCATTTTATACAGTTTAAACGTCCTTATTAAGCTTGCTGAGAACCAAACTCAGTATCTCAGGACTGCTCTTGACCACCGAACCATCTCTCTGACTCTTTGAGTCAGATCTACACTACATAGTTTTCTAACACTTCCTAATTGGAGTGAGAGGTTTATTGGTTTTATTAGAGAATAATTAGCTTCTGGGAACTAGAAACCACTACAACTTGCCTTCTTACCCAGATCAAGTATTGAGCATAGATTTCTGGGAGTAGTGTTTGGGTACCAGTCCTTAACCAGATCCATATCCTCCTTATCCTGTTCACAAGTCCTCCTGAGTCCTGGCACAGGGGCCAATAAGTCAGTAATTCTTCATCAGTTCATGGAAAAATGCCCATACAACTTAGGTTAGTTAGATCTCAAGAATTAATATGCTCATGTGTATAGTATCTATTTATATTAACTGTATTAGGAACTGGAAGTTTTAAGTTTTACTTCACTAAAGACAATATCAAATAACTATAACCTGAGGTTAAAAATGAAACTCAGTGACCCAGAGCCATCATGATAGTTATTCTTGACTGTCAAAATTACATCAGGAATTAACTGAAACCCAAGGGGACTAGGTACACTTGTGAGGTTTGTGTGTGTTTGCTTGTTTTTCCTTTTTGTATTTGTTGTTCTTGTGCTGCTTCTTCTTCTTCTTCTTCTTCTTCTTCTTCTTCTTCTTCTTCTTCTTCTTCTTCTTCTTCTTCTTCTTCTCCTTCTCCTTCTCCTTCTCCTTCTCCTTCTCCTTCTCCTTCTCCTTCTCCTTCTCCTTCTTCTTCCTCCTCCTCCTCCTCCTCCTCCTCCTCCTCCTCCTCCTCTTCTTCCTCCTCTTCTTCTTCTTCTCCTCTAAATCTTTAGGTGGAAAGACATAGTTTTTATTGAACGTTTGATTTATTCATCATGAATTTCACATAATGCACCCCAATCACATTCATCTTCCGTCCCTCCATACCTACCCTGTTTCCTTACAAAATCTCCCTCCCAAAGGAAAAAGAGGTTAAGAAACTCATTGTGGAAACTGTAGTGTATCACAATGTATCTCACAGTATATTTGTCCACACCTCTTTATTTGCAAATATTCATTGGCATGAGTCCTTCCTTAGTCTGGGTCAAAACCTCAGGCTTCTGCTTTAATATCAATTCTAGATCTTCACCAGGACTTCTGTGGGATACATGGTGATTGATCTGTGTCAAGAAGATCCTGCAGATTGACATCTGTTGGTCAACTCCTTAATGTACATCATAGATGGAATACATGTTTGGATGGGCCTACTCAAACTCTGGTTCTTGGCCTGGAAGGTAGCTGAGTTGGTTGTTAACCTGCCAGATATTCTGCACCATCACCACTAGGACAGGCTCTACATCATTGCCCTCAGCCAGCTCACCCAGGGCTATACCCAGCAAAAGACAGAGTTAGCTCTCCTGATCTCATGCCCTTGGAGCAGGTTTACCTGTACCCATGCCACAGGGCTCTATTGTATTGCACAGGCAAGGTGCATGGCCTAGTTTGCCAAGACATTCAGCTAGTACGGAAAAGGGCCAGCTCTCCCCACCTGCCATAGATGACAAGAGATAAAAGGAGGGCCTCTTTCCCTCAACCACAACACTGCATGGCAGATCTGTGGCAGAGACAGCTTTCCCATGCTCACATACATGAGGCGTGCTCACCCACAACCCCTGCAAACAAAGGGCCATCAAACTGTGCTTACTTGGAAAGGTATGTGGCCTGATCTCCTGAGTACTGCAGATGGAGAGGTACAGGGCCAGTTTTCCTGCTCTTAATCATTTAGGCCAGCTCTCTCATGATGCCCAGGTGAAAATGGCCAGATCCACATGGCCCTTAGACATCAACATGGCAAAAGGTGGCAGCCCAGACCAGGAATATCCACTAGCTATTGATGCTAATATATTCCCTCTCCTGCAGGGCCCCGAATCTGGACATGGCCCTTTACAGCAACATGGGCCAGGACCTCACCATGGTCATAGGTGGGCATCACCAGCTACTCACATCAGGCTGTTTCTCACTACTCTAAGTCTCCAGTTCTGCCTTCCATCATTTTGTACACATTGTTCTGCTTCTTCTCTTCCATCTCTCCACCATGTACTTGATTATTTTAATCACACATGGTGCCTATGGGAATCTGGGGTCATCTCAGTAGTTCTATGCCCTGCCTCTGTGTAGCACTGAACAGGAGTTATCTCAGGCTTTGTCTGGCACACTGGACATTTGATTGGTGGGTGGTCAGGGGGTCATCTCTGGCACAGGGGTGTGGGCGGGGGAAGACATACTTTTAATCTTCATCTGATGAATAGGGCAGATACACCTTCATATTGAGCCAAACCTTATGCTGGCTGCCCCTATAAAACACATGGAAGAAGGAATGTTTTCTGTTCTTCTTTGCCTCCCCTCCTCACTCTGGCTGTAATACATTCCTTTTCTAGCATTAACTAGTGTCTACCTCAGTATTCTGGTGTATACAGAAGACCTGCTGAGTCATCCAGTCTCATGAACTGAATGAATATCTACTGGATTCTTGTACCTTCCTTAACTAGACAGTGATTACTGGACTAGCTGGACCACAGCATGTAAGCCATTCTAATAAATACCCTGTATACACACACATATGCACACACTCATACATACATATGCAAAAATACACATACATACATACATACATGTATACACACATAACATAGACAAACATATATTTATTCAATAAGTTCTGTTTCTATAGAGAACTTTAACTAATGTAGCTTACTTTGCAGACTCTGTGTCTGTAAGCGCTGATCCTCATGGTTTTTGTTCAGGACAGAGGGCTCTAAAAGATGCCCTCTGTTTGTAATATCATAGCCTGGATCTGAGATGTATCAGGAAAGTCTGCACATTGCCATAGAGGGAACTTGCCCAAATGATATACCCAAATGTGGTGTCCTTCCCCACCAACATAGTTGGTGCAAATGGCCAGAGCCATGCCGCACCCAATGGCATCCATTGTTTTGTTAACTAGGCTAAGAGCCCGGTACCCCTGCAGCCAGGTTCTGCAAGCCTCCTAGGTCACCCAGCTCCGCCCAGCTTACCAGAGGCCCACCTATGACCAGCCCACCTGCGCAACCTGAGAGATGTCACAAGACTTCAGGGTTCCCACCAAACTCCAGAATGCCTGCGCAGAAGACTGGGGGCGGGGCTTCCCTTCCTTTATCCCCAAATGCTAGTCCACCATTAAAGAGTCGTTCTAAGCAGAAGCAACCATGTAGCCTCGGAGATCTTCTTTCTTCCCCCACTCCCTTAGTTTCATTTCAGCTTCGGGCCAATCCTCCAGGAACCCAGTCCACTGCGGGCAGTGGACCCCAACACCCAAAGGCTTTTTTAAACATACACACACACACACACACACACACACACACACACACACACACAAACACACACACCTGGTTGACACTCTTCAATTAGCAAGAACAGTTAGCAAATAATGGAGCTACAAAGGCCAAAATGTAACAGGAGTATAGTCAGGCATTTTCCCAGACCTATGGACTATGGATTGGGTTTTTGCTCTCATTTGGCATGTGTTGGGGTCTCCATGCTGGGCTCTTAGGTCAGAACGGTGTCTCTAACATAGCATCACTTGTGCAAAAGGCTTAGCAGGCTGCTTTTTCAATATGGCCTTGATGAGGGTGACCTTGTCCTAATGTACACAACTCAATCCACACAACTCAATGACTTGTACACATGAATAGAACAGCAAGCCAGGCAGGTTTGTGTATGATGGTTAAAAATATTGGAGGTTTCTAACCACCTTTAACCATTTAGTTCCCAAATAAAATACACAAAACCATTATATTCATAATAAGCCCTAACAACATTAGAACTGGTAAGATATTAACCTTCTATGCTATTTTGTCTACTTCCCTACAAATAACCTTGAGATATGACTTCCCATGTTCCATCTGAGCTGATCCTACTCCAGCTGGCTGACCCTCAGGGCCATTCTCCTATGATCTACTCACCTCAAGATGTTTTCTTCTTCTTTCTCTCTCTCTCTTTTTTTTCATCATCATCTCTCCACAAATCAGCAACTGAAACAATGCATACCTCTCTTCTGCACTACTATAAGCTTTCGGTATGTTAAATTAACCAATAGTTTTAAAATAAGGAACAAATTGTCAGAGCATCATATGATGTATGTGAGGATTCCTTTGTCCCATGGATCTATCTATGAGGGCAGCAACCTATCTTGGGGGCCACTATTGCGCATTACAATCCACAGCAACCAACCAAACTTCAACAGTGGTACCTTAATCCCAGCACTTGGGAGGCATAAGTAGGGACATGAGGATCCCTGTGAATGCAACCCAAGCCTTGTCTACGGAGCATCTCAGGATGCCTAGTGAGGAACTGATCAAATTAACAAATTAATAAAATAAATTAGAGCAGCTTTTCCATGTCAACCATACTTCAATAAAAATGATTTTAAAAGGCTGGATTTTATTCTAAAGGAGTCCTAGAAGTTCTTATAGGAAGAGACCCAGCTTCAAAGTAGATTCTTACTATATAAGGTGATGCAGACTCATCCAGAAGAACCATGCCACAGTTCCTGAGCTCCTGGAACTCTGTCACTGTCCAGTGCATTGGTGTCCCTTGGGTAATTAGGTCACATTAATCAGGACAGAGGAGATACAGAGTAACTGTGCTTTATTGAATACTCCAGCATCGTTTATAGGCAAGCAGAATAAAGATTTCCCACAGCTCCTAATTCTCACCAGCTTGAGTTTCTTAAGCAATAGTTTAACTGGGTTCAAGGAGACCCATATCTACTTGCAGACTGAGACATCAGTCAGCAATCCAAAGCTATTATGGGTTTCCTAGATTTACTAAAACAAAGTGTCCCATGAGAAAATGATCATGGAGGCCACTTCCTCAGGCATGCAGCTCACTTGGCAGACATCATTGTTCTCTGCTAAGAAAGGATGCTCTCTTGGTGTCCCATATGCTGGAACTTAAAGATATCCTTAAGTCACCTCACAGTTAATAGGCTAGAGCAGTCACCTCATGCCATTTCTCTACAGCACACCATGCTCAAGATCTGCTGGCCATCATTACAGTACTCTTAAGCAATGAGCTTTTAGTCCTAGCCTTCCTCTTCATTTTATTAAAAAGGAATACTTCTGATTAATAACCTAAAAAATTATTGTGAAACAACTTTTTAAAATATTGAATGGCTATGAAAACAACTTTTATTACAATGCTATTTCTCAAATTTTCTAATTCACTTTGATTGATAGGTTTAGAGAGAATATCATATATCTCTATGAGTGTAGCACTTGTCAATAATAAATCTTCCGACCTTTGGTTTAGGCAAGAAATAAGAAGTGGAAAATCTGGGAGGAGAGAAAATTCTAGGCCAGAGTCAGGCAGGAAATTTGGAGAAGGTGTGAGGAGACAGGTGCTTGATACCTCAGCACAGATAACCAGCCATGTGATGGAATATAGATTAAAATAAATAGGTTACTCTAAGTTTTGATCTAGTCTGAAAAGACCATAGCTATATGGACTAGGTGTGTGTAAATTTATTTTGATTCTGAGTTTTATTTCTGAGAGCCTAGGGGTTGGAAGGAAGAACTAGGACCTAACTTCCACAGTTAAGGATCATGGAACCTTTCAAGTGAAAGCCTGGAACAAACAAATTGATAAGCCTGAAATTAAAGTTAAACTTATACCTAGATAAAAGTATCAGTGTTTCTATGTAAAGGACACAGTGCCCTCTGCCAACAAAAATAGTTGCACTCTTTGTGTGAGACCCGTCATGTTTCGCTAACCATAGTTACCACCTCATCAAAGAAGCAATCTGAGACCAACACAGAGAATCACAACTGTGCACAATGCAGAGGAGATCAACAGATCATGGGGAGGCCAGTCCCTACTGATATATCAACATTACAGATCCTGCAACTATGCCTCTGGACAGAAGCAATGGAAAGATTATAAAAGCCAGAACAGCAGGAGGTCTGGTGGGATACAGTCTCTCCTAGAAATAACTGCATAAACAAGACAGGAGCAAGAGCAACAAAACACGGTGATGTGAAAGAGGGAACTTCTGTGGGCCCCACCCCAAACGAAGAAGTGCAGGCAACTGATGATTGCTGACCTAGAATTAGCCTCTCCAGGGATGACCCTCTTATTGGATGGCCAGTAGAGAATGGTCAGCCCTGAAACCATAGACACACAAACAACAAACACAGACTCAGCATGTTGCATTTATATACTTGTGTGTATAAACACAGGCACACATACATTGTTACCTACACAGACATAGGTAACAATGATGATGAAAGAAAAAGAAGCTATTAAGGGGAAGAACTTGGAAGGGGTTGGAAGGAGAGTAACTGAGAAGGGTTAGAGAGAGGCAAGTGGGGATGATGCAATTCTACTTCAATCAAATTGTGTCTAAGAAATAAAATGGGATAGGAGGCCTGTTTGAAAAGAAAATATATTCTAGTGATGTGAAGGTAATTCCTTTACAGTCACTGTGTGGAGGGTTAAAACCCTGTCAGGTGGGGCTAGAGAGCTGACTCAGCTGAACTGCGCTGGCTGATCTTCCAAAGAACTGTGGTCTAATTCCCAGCACCTACACTGTGACCCACAGCCTAGTGGGAATCTCTTGACAAGCACACCAACACCAGAGCCCAAGAGAGGCACGGGTACCAGTGGATGGGAAACCAGGAAAGCTCCTACCAGGAAACCAGGAAAGGCCTACTTCTGGTTTACATTCTCATTTTATACTCTAAGACCACAAGGTGGGGCTGACAAGCAATGTTACACTTTGAGAGCCAGCAGGTTGTTAAGGGCAATGAGGCATTGTTTCAGCGACTTCTCCAGGTCATTCTGTTCCAGGTGAAAAGTGGGTTAATCTTAGAACTCAGCAACAACACTCAATGCTTTACATAAACTGTTAAATAAATCAATGTATCAGTCAGCATCTTAGTTTACCTCAACTGACTGTAACTCCAGTTCCAAGATGTCTGTTGCCACCTTCTGGTCTCCTGTGGCACTGCCTGCATGTGGTACACTGGCAAACATGAGGCAAAAAAATATCCATACATGCAAAGTAAAAGCAAAAAATTTAAAGGTGTCAGGCACTTACTGAGGGTTTATCAGGCTTATACTGGGGTCACACAGAAGACAGGTATTTAATTCATCTTATGAGTTATAGAATGAGAGACAGAGTTGTGGTAAAGGAGTCATATAGGTTTAAAACAGAGGCAGCAGGGGAGAAGATGGCTGGGATGTAGTTCAGTTAGTGTAGTGCTTTGTCCAAAACATAGAAAGGTGTGAATTTCATCCCGGGATAGCATAAACCAAATGTGGTATCAGGCTCCATTGAACTCATTTAACCAAAACAAAACCATTGGAGCTAGGGAGATCCCTAGTGAATAAGAGCACTTGCGGCTCTTGCAGATTTGTCCTGACTACCAGAGAAATTCCCAAAGAATGCTATATTGAAAGACCCAGAACATGAGGACTTCCTCAAGTTCTGACTCAGGAGAGGCAACACCCCAAATCACTCACGAGAAACGGTCTTGATGCAAACAGCAAGAGGATTTTTATTTCAAGAGCTCTTGGGCCCACAGTCATGCACTCTACGGGGATAGAGGACTGTGGCACCCCGAGTAGCTGGGAGAGGGGGTATTTAAGGGAAGAAACCACAAAGAAAGAGGAAGCCCAGTAAACATCATAAGAATGGGGATGATGACTTATAGCTCATCTCTGACAGAGGGGTTATAGGCCAACTTTGGCAAACATCCACAAAGAATCGGGAAGCTGAGTAAACGTCATAAGAATGGGGATGATGAATTATGGCTCATCTCTGATGGAGGGGTTAAAGACTATCTTTGGCAAACATTCCTGGTCCCTTACACAATGAGTCAGGCGCCTGGGTGGGTCACCCAGTGGTCATCGGCTTCTCAGGCTGAAGGTGAGAGAACAAAGAACTCCATGCTGGCTTTGCTTCTAGGGGTCTGGAAAACATATTGAGTTGGGGTCTTACAATATCATCCTAGATCCTATTGTACAGGTCTGCAACGAATCTTGAATAATGCCTGAATGAAACAAATGTATTCTGGGAGATTAATAATGAATTTTGAGCTAATTTATCCTGACACTGGAAATTGGACATCAAAAAAATAGTTGCTTTCAGAAAAGTTGGTGATGTTTCTTGTTTGTACAACAAAATATCTGACAAAAACAACCTAAGATAGAAGTCTTAGGCTGGAGTGATGGCTCAGGGCTTAAGAGTACTGATTGCTCTTGCAGAGGTCCTGAGTTCAATTCCCACCAACCACATGGTGGCTCACAACCATCTGTAAGGGATCTGATGTACTCTTCTGGTGTGTCTGAACAGAGCAATGGTGTACTCATATACATAAAATAAATACATAAAAGGCTTATTTGGGCTCACAGTTGGAAGGAACGGTCTGTCATGGGAGGGGAGATGAGATGATTTAATGTAGGGTAAATTTTTCTAACCTGACTTTTAATAATGTTTCTTAAATGCTTTAACATCTTTTCTAGCTCACCACCCACCAGAGGTAGTGGGAAAGAAAGATAATTAGGATTCAGGCAAAGTAGACTTGTTTAGAAATTGTTCTTTGGTGCTGGGCGTGGTGGTGCACAGCTTTAATCCCAGCACTCCGGAGGCAGAGGCAGGTGGATTTCTAAGTTAGAGGCCAGCCTGGTCTACAGAGTGAGTTCCAGGACAGCCAGGGCTACACAGAGAAACCCTGTTTCGAAAAACCTAAAAAGAAGAAGAAGAAGAAGAAGAAGAAGAAGAAGAAGAAGAAGAAGAAGAAAGAAAGAAAGAAAGAAAGAAAGAAAGAAAGAAAGAAAGAAAGAAAGAAAGAAAGAAGAAATTGTTCTTTGGAACAAATCTCATCTGCATTGTCAGATAAGCAATTCAGTATAGCATCTCTGTGGCAGCAGCATATGAGGCTACTGGCTCTGGTCTCAGCCAATCAGGACACTGAGAACCAGGAATGCAGTGCTCAACTGGCTTTTTCTTCCTCTGCCCTCCAAATAGTCTAGGACTACAGTCTAGGATTATAGCGCCACCTTGCTTTAGTTAAACCTCTCTGCAAATGCCTTTGAAGGCATGCCCAAAGGTTTGTCTTTTAAATGACACTAAATCCACTCACCTTGACTATGAAGATTAACCCTCATAGTTCGTCTATGAGAAATAAGAGGAGCTGTGATCTTATTCATTTATTTATTTATTTATTTATTTTGCCTTGCTAAGAAGAGGATAAAAAGGGCCTCAGTGGAGGATTTCTGCTATGGTAGAGTCTAACCAAAACCTGTTCACAGCAGGCCACTCCGGAGTGAAACCTCAGGAGTGCATCTGAGGAAGCTGCTGTTTGATGGAGTTGCTGTGACTGCAGACACTGGGTGCTGCAGCTGCTCCTGGTGCTATGGGAGCAGATGAGCTGGAGGCTCATTTTCCAGGCTCCTGGCAAGGAGCCTACAAGACACAGAGAGCCATGCTTTCCCTTCATGCTGCTCTACTGCCATCTACTGGACAAGCTTCAGAGTCAGCTGGCAAAGAACAGATGACTAAGGGATCAGGACCATTTTTGAAGCTGAGATGCAGTATAAATAATTTCTCCCACGATGAGAGCAGTACCTGGACTTTTTAATCAAACAAAAAGTTGGAGCTCACAAGTCTATAAATGTAGAAATATGATGGCATTGCTAGACTCCAATGCTCATGAAGTACTTTGGCTCTTTTCCTTGTAATCTCTTAAAGAGACATTCACACATTTCAACGATTTTTTAAAATTCTGACATCTAGACTTAACGGTGACATGAACATATGGTGACTTTAAATGTACAATTAAGACCATGTATCATGGTGATGGCGAGATGGCTCAGTGGTTAAGAGCACTCACCGCTCTTCTAGAAGTCCAAAGTTCAATTCCCAGCAACCACATGGTGGTTCACAACCATCTGTAATGGGATCTGAAGCCTTCTTCTGGTATGTCTGAGACAGCTACAGTGTACTCATATACATAAAATAAATAAATAATTTTTAAAACTTTGTTTTAAAAGACCATCACAATCTGCTACTGTACAAATGTTAAATTGTGATTACTTTGGAGACTAAATCAAATGATTTAAAATAAGCTAGCAGCATGCATTAGGAACACCTTATACATGAAAATTACTTTTCCCTTTCTGGAAGTTAATAAACAAGGGGTTTTTTTGTTTGTTTGTTGTTTTTTGGGGGTTTTTTTTTGTTTTGTTTTTTCGAGACAGGGTTTCTCTGTGTAGCTCTGGCTGTCCTGGAACTCACTCTGTAGACCAGGCTGGCCTTGAACTTCAGAAATCCGCCTGCCTCTGCCTCCCGAGTGCTGGGATTAAAGGCGTGCGCCACCACGCCAGGCCCAAACAAGGGTTTTATAATGTTGCGGTGAATTAGAAGAGCCCACCTCTCTCTAGACGTAGGGTAGGTGTTGAACACAGGTAAGGTACTGCTAAACTCTGAAATCACTACTAATATTAATGAGTTCTATATGTATGGATTTTGAGCACTCGTTTGAATGTTATTTTTCCTGGAATAATCAAGACACTAGGAGTGAAAAAAAATCTGACTACCTAGTCAGCAGGAATTGGACTCTCCTTTGGTGGTAGAGGCACCTGGAGTAAAGCCGCTATTCTAGTTGATGTGCTAAAAGTCTAACAACAACAACAACAACAACAACAACAACAACAAAAAGCATGTTAGGCACTCCCATACATAAGGAAGAATTTTGGAAGGGAGAAGGGGGTAGAAAGGATGTAAGAGACAGGAAGTTTACTGTGAGACTGTGTCTCTTAGGAATATCAGATGCTGTACCCATAAAGTTCCACCAACGTGGCTGCTCATACATGAGCTGACAGGAGAACACCAAGATTCACGCCAAAATGAATGGAGAAAGAAAGGTCCAAGAGGCCTCAGTCCTCCACAAAAAAAAAAACTACAGTCACCTAAGGAAATCTGGGAGTGGGAGTTTTCCACAGAGAAGAGCTTTATCCAATACCACGGCATCAGCCTTGAAAACATATATACTAATAAGATTATACAGACTAAGCGTGCGCATCTGTGTGAGTGCGTGTATGTGTGTGTGAGTGCATGTGTGTGTGTGTGTGTGTGCGTATGTGTGTTGTATGTGTGGTGTGTGGTGCATGTGCAGGCCCACAATAACAGTTAATTAAAAAAAAAAAAGAAGCTAGCCATTTGGGAAAGAATAGGAGAGGTGTATGGGGTAGAGAAAAGAGGAAGAAGAAGTCTAATTATATTATAATCTCAAAAGTAAAAAACTAAAAATTTTTAAAGAGCAACTTGGAGTAAAGAGGATTATTTCTGCTTACCATTCTAGGTCTCCCTCCATCATTGCAAGGAAGTCAAGAAAGGAACAAACTTCAAAGGGCTAGTAAATCACTAAGAGAGAAGCCAGTCAGGGGAAGAGATAGGCTAACTACACATCTTCACCTCTCCCTCAGCTCTGTGAAAGTCAGACCCCCAGCTCCACAGCTGACCACGTACTGTGTCTCCCCTTCTGCTCTGCCACTTTCTCCAGTGGACCACGCAGATCTTCTACTCCAAACTTCTTTCTCTCCCACTCATGGCTTATCCCAGTTCCCAGTGCCAAACAGGCATTCCCTGAGAATCTGCAAGCTGCTTTGTCCAGGGAAGGAGGTAGGCTAGCTTTAGATCTCAACCTCTCGATCATTCCTCCAAGTACAATCATCTCCCACTCTGTAGTAGGCCTTCCTGTGGCCTCTCCTCACTCTCTGCACCCATGCCAGGGGACTAAGCAGATCCTCATGGAAAACCCTACTTACCCCTCCTGTGGACCCCTCTCCAGCTCACACCCTCTTGGCCCTTTCTCATTTCTAAGTATCAGCTCCAGTACCTAGAAATACATTTTACCTATTGGCCCTATGGCTACATATATCAGGATCCCAGAAGAATGTCCTACGAGGCAACACACGGCCACCACAGTCTCCTGTGAAACAGAAATATTAACAGAAACCAAGAAACAAAATACTCACACAGCAAAAACTAGATATCAGTACCTAAAATGTAATCTTTCTAAACCCAGATGCCTGGATGTTAGCATAAAAAGACAATCAATGATAGCCAGGTGTACTGGATAGTTCTGTGTCAACTTGCCACAGCTGGCGTTATCACAGAGAAAGGAGCTTCAGTTGAAGAAATGCCTCCATGAGATCCAACTGTCAGGCATTTTCTCAATTAGTGAACAAGGGCCCCTTGTGGGTGGGACCATCTCTGGGCTGGTAGTCTTGGGTTCTATAAGAGAGCAGGCTGAGCAAGCCAGGGGAGCAAGCCAGTAAAGAACATCCCTCCATGGCCTCTGCATCAGCTCCTGCTTCCTGACCTGCTTGAGTTCCAGTCCTGACTTCCTTTGGTGATGAACAGCTGTGTGGAAGTGTAAGCCGAATAAACCCTTTCCTCCCCAAGTGCTTCTTGGTCATGATGTTTGTGCAGGAATAGAAACCCTGACTAAGACACCAGGGTTATCTGAATCCAACAGAGCCAAGTGACTCTAGCACAGCAGGCACTGAGTGTTGCAACATAGCTGAAGCACACACACACACACACACACACACACACAAACCTCACACACACGCACACACAAGTCAAGCTGGGTGGTTTTGGCTCATACCTTTAGTTCCAGTACTAGGGAGGCAGAGGCAGGTGGATCTCTAAGTTCCAAAGAAAAGAAGGAAGGAAGGAAGGAAAGGAAAGGAAAGGAAAGGAAAAGAAAAAGAAAAAGAAAAAGAAAAAGAAAAAGAAGAAAAGAGAAAAAGAAAAAGAAAAAAGAAAAAGAAAACAAGTCCAAATCACAGAAAATATTTCCAACAAAATCATAGCAGAAAAAATTTCCTAATCTAAAGAAGGTGATGCCTATAAAGGTGCAAAAGGCATCCTGAACACCAAATAGACTGGGCAGGAAAAGAAAGTCCCTTTGTCACATAACGATCAAAACATAACAGAACAAAGAAAAGTATTAAAAGGAGGATGGGTAAAAAGACCAAGTTACGTACAGAGGCAGACCTATTAGAATAACACCTGATATCCCAATGGAGAACCTAAAAGCCAAGAGGGTCTGGGCAGATAGATGTTCTAAAGACTTGAAGACACCACAAATGCTAGTCTAGTGAAATCACAGTACGTGAAGAAAGAAAATCATTCCATGATGAAACCAAAGTTAAACAATATCTAGCTAATCTAGCTACAATATCCACCTCTAAAGAAAGTAATTGAAGGAAAACTTTAACCAAAAAAAAAAAAGAAAGAAAAGAATAATCCACACCCCTCCACACACACACACACACACACACACAAAAACCACACACACAATAAATAAATAAATAATCCCAAATCTACACACACCCTCCCTACACAACAAAACAACAAAAACAATCATAAGCACCAACAACAAAATAACAGGAATCAGAAAACACTGCAGATTCCCTGGAACTGGAGTTATGGATGGCTGTGAACTACCTTACTGGTGCTAAAATCAAACCTAAGTCTCCTGAAAGAGCAACCAGCACTCTCAACTGCTGAGCCATCTCCCCAGCCTGTGAATACAGTTCTTACCAGTTCATATACACTGCTGGTGACCAAAAATTACTTACACTGATAACTGCTTTACTATAAGTGGCCTGAGGGTAGTTAGTGAGCATTTCTGGGTTTGTCCTGGCTTGAGTATGAAACAATATCACGTGTAGACTCAAGTGTTTGAAGACTAGATAGCCAGGGGTCAGCCTTGTTTTAAATAATCTTTAGGAGAGAATTACCAGTAGAAATGGATTATCTGGGCATAGAACTTAAGGTTTCATTGTCAGGCCTATTTCCAGTCTGCTTTCTGCTACTGGACTACCAACAAATTGTGACTACCTGCCTTAAGCACCCGGTGCCCTTCTTCCTCAGCCTTGATACACCACATCCCCTAAAACGAAAATCCAAATAAATTCTTCCTTCGTTAACATCTTTCTCTCTCTTTTTTTAAATTTTGTTTTATTAGATATTTTCTTCCTTTACATTTCAAATGCTATCCCAAAAGTCCCCTATACCCCTCCTGCCGCCCTGCTCCCCTACCCACCCACTCCCACTTCTTGGTCCTGGCGTTCCCCTTTACTGGAGCATATAAAGTTTGCTAGACCAAGGGGCCTCTCTTCCCAATGATGGCCAACTAGGCCATCTTCTGCTACATATGCAGCTAGAGACATGAGCTCTGGAGGTACTGGTTAGTACATATTATTGTTCCACCTATAGGGTTGCAGACCCCTTCAGCAACTTGGGTACTTTATCTAGCTCCTTCACTGGGGGCCCTGTGTTCCATCCTATAGATGACTGTGAGCATCCACTTCGATATTTGCCAGTGCCTGGCAAAGCCTCATGGGAAACATCTATATCAGAGTCCTTTCAGCAAAATCTTGCTGGCATATGCAATAGTGTCTGCATTTGGTGTCTGATTATGGGATGGATCCCCGTGTGGGCTAGTCTCTGGATGGTCCATCCTTTCCTCTTAGCTCCAAACTTTGTATCTGCAACTTCTTCCATGGATATTTTATTTCCTATTCTAGGTGGAATGAAGTATCCACATGTTGGTCTTCCTTCTTGATTTTCTTGTGTTTTGGAAATTGTATCTTGGGTATTCAAGGTTTCTAGGCTAATATCCACTTATCAGTGAGTGCATATCATGTGAGTTATTTTGTGATTGGGTTATCTCACTCAGGATGATATCCTCCAGATACATCCATTTGTCCAGGAATTTCATAAATTCATTGTTTTTAATAGCTAAGTAGTACTCTGTTGTGTAAATGTACCACATTTCCTGTATCCATTCCTCTGTTGAGGGACATCGGGGTTCTTTACAGCTTCTGGCTATTATAAAAGGGCTGCTATAAACATAGTGGAGCATCTGTCTTTACAACCAGTTAGAACATCTTCTGGCTATGTGCCCAGTAGAGGTATTGCTGGATGTACCGGTAGTAGTGTGTCCAGTTTTCTGAGGAAATACGAGACTGATTTCCAGAGTGGTTGTACCAGCTTGCAATCCCTCCAGCAATGGAGAAGTGTTCCTCTTTCTCCACATCCTCGCCAGCATCTGCTGTCACCTGAATTTTTGATCCTAGCCATTCTGACTGGTGTGAGGTGGAATCTCAAGGTTGTTTTGATTTGCATTTCCCTGAGGATTAAGGATGTTGAACAGTTTTTCAAGTGCTTCTCAGCCCTTCAGTATTCTGCAATTGAGAAAACTTTGTCTTTAGCACTGTACCCCATTTTTAATGGGGTTATTTGAATTTCTGGAGTTCAACTTCTTGAACTCTTTGTATATATTGGAAATTAGTCCCTTATCAGATTTAGGATTGGTAAAAATTCTTTCCCAATCTGTTGGTGGCCTTTTTGTCTTATTGACAGTATCTTTTGCCTTACAGAAGCTTTGTAATTCTATGAGGTCTCTTTGGCAATTCTTGATCTTACAGGACAGGCCATTGCTGTTCTGTTTAGGAATTTTTCCCTGTGCCCATAGCTTCAAGGCTTTTCCCCACTTTCTCCTGTATATATTTCAGTGTCTCTGGTTTTATGTGGAGGTCTTTGACCCACTTAGACTTGAGCTTTGTACAAGGAGATAAGAATGGATCAATTCTCATTCTTCTATATGATAACTGCCAGTTGTACCAGCACCATTTGTTGAAAATGCTATCTTTTTTTCCGCTGGATGGTTTTAGCTCCCTTGTCAAAGATCAAGTGACCATAGGTGTGTTGGTTCATTTCTGGGTCTTCAGTTCTATTCCATTGATCTACCTGTCTGTCTCTGTACCAGTACCATGCAGTTTTTATCACATTTGCTCTGTAGTACAGCTTTTGGTCAGGCATGGTGATTCCCCTAGTGGTTCTTTTATTGTTGAGAATAGTTTTTGCTATTCTATGTTTTTTGTTATTCCAGATGAATTTGCAAATTGCCCTTTCTATCTCAGTGAAGAATTGAGTTGGAATTTTGATGGGGATTGCATTGAATCTGTAGATTGCTTTCGGCAGGATAGCCATTTTGACTATATTAATCCTGCCAATCCATGAGCAAGGGAGATCTTTCCATCTTCTGAGATCTTCTTCAATTTCTTTCTTCAGAGACTTGAAGTCCTTGTAATACAGATCTTTCACTTCCTTTGTTAAAGTCACACCAAGTTATTTTATATTATTTGTGACTATTGTGGAGGGTGTTTTCCTAATTTCTTTCTCATTCTGTTTATTCTTTGTGTAGAGAAAGGCCACTAATTTGTTTGAGTTAATTTTATATCCAGCTACTGTGCTGAAGCTGTTTATCAGGTTTAGGAGTTCTCTGGTGGAGTTTTTAAGGTCACTTATATATATACATCACATCATCTGCAAACAGTGATATTTTGACTTCTTCCTTTCCGATTTGTATCCCCTTGATCTCCTTTTGTTGTCGAATTGCTCTGGCTAGGACTTCAAGTACTATATTGCATAGGTAGGGAGAAAGTGGGCAGCCTTGTCTGGTCCCTGATTTTAGTGGGATTGCTTCCAGCTTCTCTCCATTTACTTTGATGCTGGCTACTGGTGTGCTGCATATTGCTTTTATTATGTTTAGATATGGGCCCTGAATTTTTTATCTTTCCATGACTTTTATCATGAAGGTGTGTTGGATTTTGTCAAATGCTTTCTCAGCATCTACCAAGATGATCATGTGATTTTTGTCTTTGAGTTTGTTTATATAGTTGATTATATTGATGGATTTCCGGATGTTAAACCATCCCTGCATCCCTGGGATGAAGCCTACTTGGTCATGATGGATGATCATTTTGATGTGCTCTTGGATTTGGCTTGCGAGGATTTTATTGAGTATTTTTGCATTGATACTCATAAGGGAAGTTGGTCTGACGTTCTCTTTCTTTGTTGGATCTTTGTGTGGCTAAGGTATCAGAGTAATTGTGGCTTCATAGAATGAATTGGGTAGAATACCTTCTGTTTCTATTTTGTGGAATAGTTTGAGGAGAGTTGTAATTAGGTCTTCTTTGAAGGCTAAATTGTCTTTGTAAATTACACAATCCACTTTCACTGACTTTTGAACTAAAAGGACATTTCATATAAAAAAGTTATCACATTTGGAATACAAAGTATTTAAAAGGACAAACGAAGTCACATAAGAGATTGGCTCAGCCTACACATCTTTCTGTTCCAAACCCAGCAGTTAATGACACTGGAATGCAAAATGTCCTTTTTTCTTATAAAGGGGGCAGTTAAACCTGTTATTTTAAAGCCTGCTGCTCATTCTTTGCATGAAAGCTGCCAGTTCATAGTAGCTGAAAAAATTGTTCATTTAAACTTCTGCTAAAAAAATGGAAGTACACATTTAAAACTCATGAAGCTTTTAGAGATACTTGTTCATACACATGTATCTTTCATAGTTTTAGGCAGAGCCTCTGCATCATTCTCACAGGAAGCTTATAGTTTTGAGCTTGGTTGTTTGGGGGGCCTCTTCTAAGCACCCCAACATTTTTAGATGAATTGTGTTTTGTTTGTTTTTTAATTTTTTATTAATCATTTTATTCATTTATATTTCAAATGATATTTCCCTTCTCAGT
The DNA here is from genome assembly GCA_902729485.2 of Mus minutoides. NCBI lineage: Eukaryota > Metazoa > Chordata > Mammalia > Rodentia > Muridae > Mus > Mus minutoides. The sequence goes on from LR749865.1 coordinate 713,478, forward strand.
TACTCCTCCACAAACCCCCCCATTCCATCCCTGCTCCCCACCCCTTTGCCTCTGTGAGGGTGCTCCTCCACTCACTCACCCACCCCCGCCTCACCGTTCTAGCAGCCCCCTATCCTGACGCATGAAGCCTTCACAGGATGAAGGGGCATCCTCTCCCATTGAAGTCAGATTAAGCCATCCTCTATTACATGTGTATCTGGAGCCATGGATCCCTCCATATAAACTCTCTGGTTGGTGGTTTAGTCCCTGGGAGCTCTGGGTGGTCCAATTAGTTGATATTGTTCTTCCTATGGGGTTGAAATCCCCTTCAGCTCCTTCAGTCCTTCCCCTAGCTCTTCCATTAGTGTCTCCAGGATCAGTCAGATTGTTGGCTGTATTTGCATTTTGTATTGGTCAGGTGTTAGTAGAACTTCTCAAGCCACACCAGGCTCCTTAGTAGAACTTCTCAAGCCATACCAGGTTCCTGTCAGCAAGCACTTCTTGGCATCAGCAATCGTTGGCGTCTTTGTTTTTAATTTTAAGATAGGGTTTCATGTATCCCAGGTTGTTTTCTAATTCACCAAGGATGACCTTGAACTTCTGGAATTCCTTCTTCTCAATAGCTGGGAGTATACCACGATGTTCACATTCTACAGTCGCTGGTGACTGAACTTAGGCTTGGTTTATGCTACAGAAACATTCTACCAAATGAACTACATCTTTAGCCCAAAACTTTGAGATTCTTAAAAACTTATTTTAACTCAGTAAGCTTAAACCATGTGTAGGGAACAAAGTAAATATCATTTCCTCCCCAGTCACAAGGTTCATGACTAAAGTCTACTAAAACAAAAAACACACTAATAAGAGAAAAACATTTAAAAAAATGTAAACCCCACATTTTACACTACATGGGGACCTTGTAAAAAAATGAAGACCAAGATGCCAGATATGGTGACACATGCCTGTAATCCCAGCATTCGGGTACAGAGGTTAGAAGACAGCCTGGGCTATTTATTGAGTTCAAGGCTGAACTGATCCTGTCTCAACAACAAAAACAAACAAAAGCCAGAAGAGACTACAGGGTCTTATTATTTTGCCTTTGTTTTGTATGGAGTCCGGGTCTCACCATAAAAGGAAGGCTTGACTGAAATATCCTCCAAAGTGCTAGGGTAACAGGTACAATATCTGTGCGACCACACAGGCAGATTATAACTGGAAGAGAAGAGGGGTGGTATATGGTCTTACTGGGGAAGGAGTATATCAAGGTTTGTTTAGTCCCTCCTTGATATGACTTTGTGATATTCTTTCCCTTCTAGTGTAGGAGTGGGCAGCGGTTACGTGAGGGCCTTTCAGAGAGACAACCACCTTGTTGCAATTCTCATGAGACTACATTAAATGGGAGGAGCATAGAAAGTGCACATGGTTACAGAGAAATGAAAAAATGTTTTGGGGGCTGGAGAGATGGTTCAGCATTAAAAGCATTTGCTCTCCTGGAGATGACCTGGGTTCAGCTCCCAGCACCCATTTCATCCTCTTACAACAGCCTGTAATTCTAGTTCCAGAGAATCTGATGCCTTCATCTGGCATCCACTGGCACTGGGCATACACATGATGCACATGCATGCATACACACATATAAAACACTTTGGTTGGGTTTTCAACACAAGGTTTGCCATGGTTTGTATTCAACCTGTCTCTGTAAAACTCTCCTGGTAAAACGACCTCCTCTCTCTCTCTCTCTGCACTCTCTTATGTCGCCTCTCTTTCCTTTCTGTTCTCATGAGAGATGGGCACATCCTACTCTGTCAAATCTTTCTTTGATCTGTCACTTTGTCACTCAACTAGGCATCATTTTCAAACATAGGTGCTTCCTTCAACTAACTTGACCTTCATTGTTTGAGAATAAAGGTGTGTGCCAAGGCTGAGCCACACCACAACCAGAAACAGGTTTTTCCAGTGAACAACCAAGTCTCACAGGGTTAACGGTGTGATCAAACATCCTGCAACAGGGTGCCACCATGGCTGGCTTATTTGTTTATTTTATATGTGAGTAGTTCACGCGCATGCATGTATGGACATGACCTGTCTGTATGCCTGGTGGCCAAAGAGGTCAGAAAGAGTCTAGAATCCCCTGGAACTGAAATTAAAGGCAGTTGTGAATTGTCTTATGGTTTCTGGGAGTGGAATCCAGGTTTTCTACAAGAATAATTGCCCTTAACTTCTGAGCCATCTCTCCACACCCACATCTTTAAAAAACAAACAAACAAAAAACAGCACCATCAGTGTATGAGATATGCATAAATGAAGCAAAATAGATTAATGTATGATGGGCCACCCATTTAGACAGTGAATGAAAAAAAAAAAAAAAACACATGTTAGTCAACCAAGAGCCACCCACATTCCAAAACCAAGTGCTCACCTATCCCCCACCTTTTAATCCTCATAATTACTAAAGACCAATGGGACCTGGCATGTTTTCACCTTCGCCACTGTCCTGCATTTTCACTGTACGCATGTTCCATACCTCCTATTATAAAGCCTGCACCATCACAGCCTGCCCTGCTTCTCACTCCCCTTCCAATAAATCTTTTTCATGAGCTCTGTTGTGTAATATGATTTTTTTTTTGCAGCATTCCTTGGCTCTGACCATCGTTAAGGTACTCCCTGTGACTATTCCTTAAGTATGGATAAGATTTTTATTGTAGACATAAGGGAAACGCAGGGAGAGTGGGAAGAACCCGTGCTAAATATGGCCAGCCTGGTCTACAGAGTTCCAGGACAGCCAGAGCTACATAGTGAGACTCTGTCTCGAAACAAAACAAAACAAAACAACGCCCCCCCAGCCCCCAATATCTACTAAAAGAGCAGGTATCTAGTGATTTTAGGATGTGCTGAGATCAGAGTTCCTGAACACAGGCATCCAGAACTCCGCCCCACCGCCTCCAGCAGCTCACAGGAAACTCAAAAGCACTCCCCAAACATCCAGTCCTCAGAAAGGAGAGGCTTTTGACTCGGAGCCCACCTGCAGCTAGGACTACTTCTTGGAAAGTAGCAACAACGGCGGATTTCCTGCAGAGCAGAAAGCAGTGTGCAAATTGGGCTTCAGCCTAGTGGGCGTGGCCGAGTCCTTGGCTGTGGAGCTACAGGAGGCTCTCAAAGCTCCGGTAGAGGGCCTCAGAACCAGAGAGTACAGGTTCTGTAGTTTTTCTCAGTTTTCAACAAATTCCCCCTTCATAGCCCAGGCTGGTATTGAACTCTAATGCCTCGGTTTCCCTAGCGCCAGGATCTTTAAATGTTTTACATTTATTTATTTAGTGTAGCTGGAGAGTGCACGCGCTACAGTGCGCGCTTGTGGAGCTTAGAGGAAACCAGAATGGACATTCTAGCGTCCCATCGTGTGGGGGATATGGGATTCGAAAGCCAGTCATCTGATTTGGTGGCAAGCGTCTTTACCCACTGAACTATCACTGTGGTGTGGGGTGGAGTGTGGTATGTGTGTGTGTGTGTGTGTGTGTGTGTTTACTTTGTTCTGTACAGCAGGAACAGTACCTGCCTTGTGTAAGGAAGGCTATTTGTCAAAAATGGCTCATCCTAGCCAGGAGCTTCGAAAATGATAATATTTGCAATGGATCTTGGAAATACTTGATAGACTGATGTCTGGTCTGATCTTAGTTACAGGCAGGCCCTGAGGAGGAAACTAAAATCTAAAATCCCAGCCCTTGCAGACACCCCAGCCCACCTCTCACCGCAGGGAATCAAAAATGGGGTCTCGAAAGCTAGGGGGCTTCAGAGCACCCTAACCCACACGAGGCCTCGCGCGACCTCAGCAGCTTGAAGACAACCGTGACGCACTGGCCGCTTCCGATTTCACTTTCCTTTTCTCGGGCCCGGCCGCTTCACCTCTTTGGCCGCTGCCTGGGGATTTGCCCAGTGATCAGTGACGTCAAGCAGTATGAAGTTCCCATTGGAGGACGGAGTTTGGCAAGAGCCAATCCCAGGGCTGGTCCCAGAGAAATCTCGGCGGAGGGCACGGAGCTCCAGGAGACTGCTGGGCGGGGAGGCTGTGGTGCGGGCTGCTTGCTTAGGACCTACCCTCCCGGAGCAGCTCCTGGGAGAGGAGTGACCGGGCCCGGAGCGCGGCGCGGGTGAGTCCGGTTTGCACTGGTGAGGAGACGCGGAGGAGCGGCCGCTGTGCGACCCGGGTGGGGACAGCGAAGGCGGCCGCGGGCCCTGGGCAGGGCTAACCAGGCCCGGGCGCGCGGGACGGCGAGCTCGCGTGAGCGCCGCGTCCCCGGCTCGCCTTTGGGCCTTTCGCCCTGAGCTCGCTGTGTTCCTTCCTCCTCAGGTCCAACCCAGACTTACTTCAGTCTCTTCTAGTCCCCAGAGCCAGAAGTGAGCGGAACCCGGATGACGTTCCACCTGGTGACTTGGAGCCCTGCATGACCAGAAGCAGGTCTTATATTTATGTATCTGTTTATTTATTATTTATTTATCCTCAGAGTAAACTGGTTTAGCTAGTTGTACCAGGAGCTGTGCGTTATCCCTGATGATTTTACTACCTAATTAGCTTAGGAAAAGAAAGTGCCTAAACCTGGCTGTGGCGGTGCACGCCTTTACGCCCAACGCTTGGGAGTCAGAGGCCACCAGTCTGGTTTACAGACTGAATGAATTCTAGGATAACCAGGGCTACAAAGAGAACCCCTGTCTTGACCGCCACCCCCACCCTTTAAAAAAGAAAAGAAAAAAAATTTATAAATTTAACTTTGGGAAGTGAATGGGAGGAGACACTCAAAAATTCCCCGTACATTCCAGATTTTGACAACACAACCATTTGTGCGTGTTTCAAAGAAGGGAAGAATGACATGCGTTCATGCATGCCTGAACCCCTTGTTAGTGAGATGGACTCATGATGCCTAGAGTATTCCTCCCAAGTTCAAACAAACAAACAAACAAAAAACTCCATATTTTTCTAAAAGCAAGCTTTCATTAATGTCTTTAAAACTGCAACTTTTAAATTTGATGATAATGACGATGGTGATGACAACGACAGGCTGTCTCCATGTATCCAGAATGGTCTGAAACTGACCATGGCAGCCCAGGTTAGCCCCCTGCCTCTTGAGTGTTTGGATTACAGAGATTACAGGCATCTGCCCACAATTTTTAATACACTTAAATTTTTTTTAGAACAGTTGTACATTTACAGAAAAAATTGAAAAAAACAGTGTGTAGAGTATCTGTATAACTCCCAACTGATTTCCCTTTCATTAACAAATAACACATTATTACTGGCCAAAGTCCACACACTATATTTATTCACCTTTTCCTTTTCACCCAAATTCTAATCCCTCCATATTCTCATCCAGGTTACTGCACGGCATTAGTTTTTAAGATTTGGTTTCAGAGTTTTCAGAGATACTATATGTGATGGATACCTCCGATAATTAACACATGAAGGAGAAAGGTTTATTTTAGTTCACGGGCTTAGAAGTTGCAGCATGTGATTCATTGGCACCTGTTGATCTGGGCCTACCATGAGGCAGCAGGCACATAGAGAGCAGTGCACAGAACAAAACCACTCATGGAATAGCCAGGAAGAGGGGAGAAAGGATACAGCAGCATCCCACAGCTATGATGCTATCTCAGGGTCCTAAAGAGTCCCACCTCGTAAACTCTATTGGTTTTCAGCAATGCTGCTGCAAGGAACAAGCTTTTTTCACGTGGACTTTTGAAGCATATTATAATATAAACACCTGGATGTGTGTTGGTATGGTACCCTTCTATTGTATATCTTACTCTTTTTAATTTATTTTTCTTTTTTTTCTAAGATTTATTTATTATTATTCATAAGTACACTGTAGCTGTCTTCAGATGCGCCAGAAGAGGGCATCAGATCAAATTATGGGTGGTAGTGAGCCACCATGTGGTTGCTGGGGTTTGAACTCAGGACCTTCAGAAGAGCAGTCGGTGCTCTTAACCACTGAGCCATCTCTCTCACTTTATTCGCCTTATTCACTTTACATCCTGTTCACTGCCCGCTTCCAGGTCACCCCCTCCCACAATCCTTCCCCTACCCCTCCTTCCCTTCTCCCCTGGGGAGGTAGTGGATGACTCCGGGTATCCCCTCCAACCCCCAACATTTTAAGTCTCTGAGAGGCTAGATGCTTCCTCTTCCACTGAGGCCGGACAAGGCAGCCCAGCTAGAACATATCCCACACATGGGCAACAGCTTTTGGGATAGCCCCAGATCCAGTGGATCCGGACCCACCTGAAGCCACACACCTGCTCCATAGGAGGGAGGAGGCCTGGGTCCAGCCAGAGGCTATGTTCTTACTCTGAGAGCCACTCTTAAGATTGGGTTTGTGTGTTAAAAGGATTCAGTTAAGTTGCCATATTCAGCACACCTTAGTAAGGATTTCATGTCAAGATTTAGGAACTGACCTCCTCACCCAGCTGAGTGTTCGTTGGTTTTCTACATTGTAAAGTTTTGCATTGGAGTTTTTTTTTTTCCCCATTGCATACAGTATTACTTGGAAGGAAGTCTCTTTGTTCATCTAAGGAATTAGGGAGTTACGGATTTTAAATTATTCTCTGTGGGAAATGTGTCCACTTCACTAATTTTTTCATCTGTTTATTTATGTCAGTATGGACTTGCAGGTATTGCTACTTGCAAGATTGGATTACAGTCCAATAGTGCTTTGTTCTGTTGCTGAAATCAGTGTAGCTTTGAGTATTGAAAGCTGATTGCCTCCATGTCTCTCCTCTTTTAATGATGCCTTTTGAGTAAACACATGACCTTCCAAACTTCAGACAACTTGGCCAAACAATTTCCTTTGTCAAGAGATAAGAAAATCTGGGTCTGGAGAGTTGGCTCCAGGGTTAACAGGACTTCTTGCTCTTTGAGAGGACCTAGGTTCAGTTTTCAGTACCCACATGGCTTGTAACCATCTCTAACTCCAGGTCCAGGATTCCTCCTCTGAACTCTGCAAGGCACTGCATGCATGTGGTGAGAAAACACTTGCACCCACAAAAGACTTGAGAAGGAGGGGGAGGAGGAAGAAGAGGAAAGGGAAGGGTCTTGCCAGATGAAGTGGTGAATGCCTATACTCTCAGCACCTGAAAGGCAGAGGCAGGCAGATGTGTGTGAGTTTGAGGCTTCTCAGATATACATAGGGAGCAGCAAGCCAGCCAAAGTCGCAGAGTGAGAGCCTGTCTCAGAAAAAAGAAAAAAGGGGTGTGAGAATTGGTAAGGAAACTGAAGTTCAAAGGTGGAGGGTGACTTGTTACCTGCTACAAGAGAATAACAAGCAGGACTGAGACTGGATCTGTTACTGCAGAACTCTGCAAACCTCAGGTAAAAACCTCTCCCGCTCCCAGGATCACAATGGAAAATATGTTATTTGTAGCAAACAAAGGCTTAGCTTAAGATTGGCTTTTAAGACGGAATAGAATTTGACCAGATTGATGGAAATGGGCTATTATAATACTGACCTTCCCTGAGTGGGGGGAGGGAAGGAAATCTATGTGGGTGTGGCAGAAAAAAAACGTCTAATGCCCAGATCCTGCCACTTAGGTGGTTTGTGAAGCTGGGATCTGAGGGTGTTGTGAAAATTGGGGGCAGAGAAGCCAGCAGGGCTCCGAATCTGGGAGTGGTGTTTTATGGGCGTAATTCCGTGATTTGGGCCAACTGCTGGAGATAAAAGGATCACTGAGGTATGACTCTTGTTTTAGCATTCTGAGTAGGTGAGAATACCCATCCACCACACCAGAAAGTAAAATCAATTATAAAGCAATGTGAGAGTGTTATCATAGAAAGACAGAACTAACTGGGAAGGAGCAGAGATGGGGGTCAGTTTTATTCAAGGCCGAGCTGTATCTGAGAGAACAGAGTGTACAAAAACAAGGGGAGGAATATGTCACATGAAGGGCCTCTCTTCCTAAATTTTTACTATGGAGTACTCAGGACTTGGGGCTGAATGCCCTGCCTTGTGTGTTTTGAAGCAAGAAAATAGCAGAGTGAGATCCACTTTAGAAATGTGATCCCTTCAGAGCTCTGTAGGAGAAAGGCTACCTGTGGTGACTGTTCTTGCTTGGCAACCTGACTGAATCTGGAATGAGCAACCATCCAGAAATGGAGGGCGCACCTGTGACAGATTTTTCTATCTGGTTTGAAGAAGGTTAATCTACTTGTAGTGCATACCTTTGAGATAGAAAGGCACACAACTTTGATCCAGGTTTTAAGTCTGGAAGACACAGACCTTTAATTTGGATCTTGAGGCAGGAAAACATACTTTTAATGTGGGCCATACCTTCCGCTGGAAGTTTATATAAGGACATCCAACCTTGTGGGATTGAGCAACTATGAGATTCTTGGACTTTCCGTTCACAGCTAGCCATTGTTGGACTAGTTAAACTATGGACTGTAAGTCATTTCAGTAAATCCTTTGTGTGTGTTTGTGTCTCTGTGTGTGATCTGTGACACTCTAGAGGATCCTAATACGCCACCCCTCATCAAATATGTAATGCTTCAATTGCTTTATGTATCCTTAGTTTATGTGCCACACAGAAGAATATTTTGCCAGTTAAATGATAACATGTCACTGATTACATCAGAGATGCTAAGATAGAATGTCATAGGTGTCTCAACTTTGATGAAAAGTAGAAATTCCCTATTCGCTCGCTGAGGTGCTTCCACCCACTATATGAATAGTCAGAATTTCCTCACCTCCACGATGGGTGTTGAGGTCCCTGGCTCCATTTGTGGATATTTACTTATTTTTGAGACAGACAGCCTCACTCAACCCCTGTCTGACCAAGTTGCCCTAGACCTCAGACATGACCTGCCTCTGCTCCTGACCCCCTACCCCTACCCCGACCCCCGCCCAGTGCTGGGATTCAAGTTGTGTGCTACTGTACCATACCTTCTGTTGTGATCCCCACCCCCCTTTCATGAGACATACCTGGTACAGTAGCCTAGGCTGAGATGTACATGGGGTAGGTTTACTCTGCCTCCTCTTTCTGACAGAATAAGAATACAACCTATTGTTAAGCATGAGGAAGCCACTGTTCATGATTTTGGAAACACTGGTTTAGCTGGGTATGCTGACACCCACTTGGAATCCCCTCACTCAAAGAGGTAGAGAAAGAAGACTAGGAGTCTGAGTCAGCCTTGACTACATACCAAGTGTGAGGCTAGCCTGGAATAGATGATACCTCATTCTACAGCAAATCCCCACTACATCTGATGAACTGGTCCTTTCCTCCCTGATAGCCAGTTTGTCAAAAAATAAGTGTTACAGTACCCACATCTCCACCCACACTTCTGCTTCAACAGTTTCAGCCATCTTTATTCTGCTTTGGCTGCTGTTAATAATAGCAATGGCTCTATACTGCCCATTAAATAAGCTGGTATGTCTGCTGAACGTTACTTTCGGTGTTGTGAACAGCTCTGTAACCCACACCTTTATTTCTTCATAATAATAGAGAAGCTCAGGAAAGTTAGGACTCTAGCCTTGTGCTGAACAACAGGGTAGCCGAGGCTGTGTGAAAATCCAGGTGGCTCTCTAGATGCAGGCTTTGATTGACTGCAGAGGGTGGTAGAAGATGAGGTTTGTGTTCCCTACTCAGAATGCTAGGAGCCACAGGAGTTGTGATGTCCCAGATCAGGCTAAAGGTCTAATGTGTCTGGAGGTTGTCCTCTGTCTGTCTGCCTGTGTTGCAAGACCTGTTTCAGTCGGTTGACTGATGAGTTTTTTTTTTTTTTTCTGTAAATTGTGTATTTCAGCCCAGTAACTTCATCTTGGTGTCAGTCAGGTCCCCCTCCCCTTAAAAAAAAAAAAAAAAAAAAAAAAAAACCAACCAGCCAACCAAAAAAAAATAAACAGTTGACAGACAAATCCCAAGCTGATGGGGCAGAAAGAAAGTTTATTGGCTCATGGAACTGACAGGTTTAAGGTAGGGCTAGCTTTGGGCACAAGATTTGAAAAAGTGCTGACAAAATAATGCTTTTCTCCCTCCATCTCCCCTGATTGGCTTATGTTTACGCCTCAAGAGAGTGTCTGATCTCCAGGATGGTTGCTCCAGGAGCTACAAAACAAATGACTTCACCTTGAAAGTTCCCAAGGATCCACGAGAATTTCTCCCCTTTCCCAGCTAGGTCTCCTTGTGACTGGTTGCGATGGACTTGTGTTTTCCCTTGAACCAAAGGGTATGGGTTATTAATATACCTAAGACTGATAGTTTGCTTCACCCTGGAACTGAGGGAGAACTCCACCATAAGCATGGACTCCCCAGAAACAAAAGAGAAAGTTACCATGGGGAAAAAAAAAAAGAATGACGGACGTCCTAGGCTCCTTAAATCACCAGTGGGTAAACTTAAGCCATTTGCTAGTGGATCAAAGAGCATAGTTATCTTTCCCATGTTTGAATTCCTTGCTCTGTGACTGGCTCTCTCTCTTGCTCTTCGCTTTCCCTCTCCTCGTGTTAGTACGCACACAGGACGAGATTCTGTTTTCTATTCACCTACTTGGCTAAGTTTGTAAACCTGGAGGAATCAGGTGTTGGTGAGTCTGTGGATGGTTGGTGGGGCTGTACATTACCACGGCTGCTTTGGAAACAGCTTGGCTCATTCTAGTAAAACCCAGAGTCCACGGGCCTGTATGTGTACACATAGGGTCACAGGACAGTGTTCGTAATGTCCAAACTTAACCCAGATGGCCATCAGAGGTAGGAACGGTAGATAATTACAGTCACAGAACAGCAGTGACAGGAGCAAAGGAAGCACAGCCACATGAGTGAAACTCAGGTTAGTTTTTTTAAAAAGGGGGGGGGGAATTTCATATTATGATCCCATGCTTCCGAAATGAAAAAAACCAGAGAGTGCAGGTGGTGGTGGTGGGTTTACACATTGTTTATGGATGCATACCTAGGTCTAAAGCTAAAGAAAAGGAAAAGAGAAATCATCACCATTACAATAAGTAAATTCCTCCACTGCCACCCTCCCCTAGTTCCTGAATTTACAAGGAATAAACCCGTATACTATGACTGGATGATGGAAACACAGTCTGCTCTCCGGTAGTCAGGAGTTGCCCGAAGGGCTGGTGTTCAAGAACTCCAGCCGGAAAAGGGGTTGTAATGCAAAGGGACCGTAATGAGCTGGGTTTGGTTTGAGGCAGAGTTGAAGGTAGGAGTGGCAGGAAATGAGCTGGGAGATTGGACTGGGCGGTGGTTAACAGCTGGAGGCCCTGGGAGGCGGGGAAGGGAGGCGGGGAGAGTCTTGACTTTATTCCTGGGGTGCCAGAAAGCCATTTCTGGAGTCTTAACCAGTAACCACATTGGCACTTTATACTAGGCTGGCTGTGTGTGAGGGACAAAAAGGAAGATGGCTGTAGTAACTGGAGCGGTGCCCACAGAGGAAAAAAGTTTAAGAGGAGAAGCCCTTCCAGGCTTATAGTTCCTGATTGCTGCAGTCACTAGACATGTGTCAGTGTCAAATTTCAAGGAATGTTCTTCTGTTCCCCGTTTAACCTCACTTAACCCCTCAGCGGTTTCCCAGCGGTCTGTTGGGATGAAATTCAGAATTCTTTATCTGGCTGAGCTGGGCCAGAGAAAACAGTACAAGGCGAGGGGAGAAGAGTGGGAGGGCAGGGAGTCATTTTTTTGTTACTGTTTTGAGACAGGGTCTTGCTGTGTAACCCAAGTTAACCTTGAATGTGTGCCAGCCCTCTTGCCTAAGCCTCCCAAGTGCTGGGGTTATAGATGTGTGCCACCACACTTGGCTAGACTCCAAAGTACTTGGGCTGTGGGACTACAGTTGCCAGTATTCCCAAGACAGCCATGCTCAGCCATAGCCATAACTAGGGCTACAATATTGGGGAATACAACCTTTGGTAGCAAGCAGGAGTGTAGCCATTTTATATAGCTAGATCACTTGCGTTTTGCCCTGAAGATTTGTTACAAGACTCTCTCCAAGTTTGTTAGCGATTGCTGGCAGAAGTTTACTTCTGGAAGAATTTACTAATTTTAGGTTGAGAAATAGGCCTTAATCTGCACCCTATGAACAAGTAGGTGGCTGTCTCATGGGACATGGAGCCTTAAGCTAAGTATTCTGAGATGGCAGAAGAAGGGACTCCTGTTGGGAGGCCCAGGGAGGAGCCCTGAGGGTCAGGCTGCAAACCTACTTGTCTCTCTGGGTGTTAGAGTCCATAACTGGGGATTCATTGTCTTCTAGAATCTTTCTCTGGCTTTAGGAGTTTAAGGAAGCAGGGAGTGAAGTACTAGATATAGGGCAGAAGAAGCCGCAGGAGTCGGGAGAGAATTTAGCACCTAGAGCAAAAATTGTAGCTGTTAAGTGTGGGGCCAGAGCTTGGATACACAGCGGTGAGATCAGTAGTGTAGGTGTCTGCCTCAGAGGTGTAGACCTTCACAACACTTTAGAGCATTTGCAGCTCACAGTGAATCTCACAGCCAAGGCCCAGGATCCACTGTGTTGCCAGAAATGACAGTGTCACCCTGCCCCCAACTGGTTTGTTGTAGGTTAGGTGTTTATGAGAGCTTCAGCTTTCTAAGGGAGAGGTAGTTTGGGGATAAAGGGAGACTCGGTAAAGGATAGAAAGTATCCCCAATTCTGAGTGTCAGGATACTGCAGGCCTCCCTGCTCCTGTAGAATTGTAGCTGGTTTCTGGCTTACTGGAGGGCCTGAGGTCTGCTGCGGGCCCCCACCCCACCCCCACCCCCGTGTGTGATTTCAGGCGCAATATAATTAATACTCAGTCATCTCCTGTCTATTCAAAATACTATTCAAGGTAAAGGGAGTGGTGGTAAAATGCTCTAGTCTGCTTTTCTGCTGCTGTAATAAAACATTCTGACCAAAAAGAACTTGACATTTCCAGGTCACAGCCCATCACTGAGAGGCATCAATCAGCACAGGAATGCAAGAATTTAAACGAACATAATTTACTGGCTCGCCTGCTGACTTATGCTCAGCTGCACAGCCCAAGACTACCTGCCTAGTGATGGTTCTGCCCACGGTGGGCAGCGCCCTCCTACCTCAACTAACAATTAAGACAGTGCCTCATGGAGATGCCCACGTCTTACTTAGGCAATTCTCCCACTGAGGTTCCTTCTTTCAGGTGACTCTAGGTTCTGTTAGAGTGCCAATAACAAGACCTGGACTGCTCACTTCTGATAACTTCATGGCAGTGCCTGAGCCAGGAATAGAGGGTAGGATAATGGTTTTATTTTTTTAGGAACTTGTGGGGATGATCAGAGAGAACAAGATATATATGATAAGAAATATGAGATCATGGTTTGGGAAAGTACTTTTAGAATCCAGCAGAGGCTTTAGCTTTTCTAAACCCACTCATTATTTCAAATTATTTCAGTTTTAGACAAAGTTTTAAATACTGTGGTTTCAACAACTTGAGTGGTTACAGACCCTTTTAATGTATCAGAAAACCATAACCTTTGTTTCCCCAGACTTTTCTTTTTGTACAGTTTTCTGAAACCATTTCAATGTAAATTGTGGTTATGAAGCTCTAACTATGGTGTCATCTGCTGCTGAAAAGCGGGTTTTCATTTAGTCTCAGTATGTGCCATTAAGATTATCTCCATTTAAATTTTTCTTGATAGTCCCTGAAATAATGTTATAGCTACCTTTTAAAATCAGAATCAAGATATTTTATCTTCTGCACCTACTTATTACTGTGATTTTTTTTTTTAGTTTTATTGTTCTTGTGTTCATGTGCTCACGCTCTCTTTGTGTGTGTGTGTGTGTGTGTGTGTGTGTGTGTGTGTGTGTGCGGGCTGCAGACCCTTTTGGTCCCCTGTCTGTGTGGAACAAGTCTCTGGAGCAGATGAGCAAGGAGTTGGCAAATGACAAACAGACACAGACACAAGAGAGTGTGCTGGATCTGAATGTCATTTGTCACATTGAGCATCAGACTTTTATACAGAAGAAAATAGGGAAGTTAGGTGTCACACTGGCAGGGTACAATGAGGTCACTGGATTCTAACGAAAAACAGGAATGCAAACACAGAAGGGCTGGCAGGAACCAACTGGGATAAAATTCAGTGTTAACAACTGGGATCAAAAACAACTCCTATGGTCAGTTTAAACTTAGAAGCCAGGGGCTAGGGCTTCGTGCCCTTGCTATAGTCCACCTTCCCCCTAGGCCATTGTAAATGCTTGTATATGGGTGTAACTCAGCTAGCTATAGTTCTAAGTATCTACTCTGGTTCCTCCTCTGGTCACAAACTTCCTCTTTCCTAGATAATGGTAAATTTCTGTGTAGGGCAGTGACTTAGCTCTCCATGCCCAAGGTCGGATCAAGAACTGCCTAGAATCTAACTTAGCTATGTCAAAAAATAAATTCTTAGAATAAAGCAATATTAAGGGAAAGCACACAATGTCCCAACTAAAGCAAGGACATTGGAGCATTCTTTATACAGGATGCCACGCTTCCAGGAGACTAAGTTTCCATGAACTTTTGGCCTCGGGACCGCGCCCAGGCTTTTCAGCCTGTCAGGCCGGTCACTGCTGGAATGGATGTAGCATGTGTCTGTGTCTGTCTGTGTGTGTGTGCAACTTGCAGAAATTGGTTGTCTCTTCTACCACAGGAGTTATAGTGATCTAACTCAAGTTGTCGGGCTTGGCAGCAGATGCCTTGACCCCAAGGCCATCACACTTGCCCTACCTTGGCCAATTGGTCTGTGACTATGGGTGCCCCAAATTCTGAATCTGTCTGATTATTTCCCCGCTGTGTGGTTTAACTCGGTGCTATTAACACATCCTCTGTGATCACTTAATATAGTGTATTTTTTTAATTGCCTATGTTTTCCATAAACTGAAAGCTGAATCTAAAGTTTTTCGTGAAGTTCAATCAAGTCAAATATTTTTGGAAAATAAACTTCATAGGTGATAGTGTTTGGGTTGTTTTGTTTTGTTTTTTCTTTGTGTGTATGAGGGGGATTATTTTAAATGCCTGCTTAGTTTGTCTGTGTGTCACGCGTCTGAAGAGGCCAGAAGAGGTCGTCCCACCCCCTAGAACTGGAGTTATAGTCGGTTGTAGGCTGTTGTGTGGGTGCTAGAAATATCGAACCTGGATCCTCTGGAAGAGCAGCCAGTGCTCTTAACTTCTGGGCCATCTCTCCAGCCTCACATAATGGTACTTAACTCACATGGTTCCTTCTCAAGGAACCTGTGCCAGACTGGCTGGCTTGGTTCCATGGTCAAGGTGAACACTGGCTCACTCCTTCCTCCAGGCACATTAGGAAATAATCCACTGTGGCATTGTAGGGTCTACTCCAAACCTTTCACCTAATGGCTCTGACATGTGTTGATGACAATTTTATTGTTACATTGGCAGTTGCAGAAGGCTTATATTTTCTCCCCACTGCCTTAATCCCTGAGGATCTCGATGATTCTAACAACACTAGTCAGGTGCTCTCAGAGGTATGCCTTGGTATCTAATCCTGTTAACTCTGCTCCAGGTATTAGCCAGTGATCTTCTGTAAGCCCTGAAATGTTAGCTCTGATATACTGTACATGTACATAGTAGCTTTTATTCAACTTAAATCTAAAGACCCACGGGACCCAGCGTGAGCTTGTTTAATGCGGGGGGGGGGGGGGGGGGGGGGTAATAGTGGTGAAGGCGTCTTATTTTATGAGAGAGAGGAATAGTAGCTGAGCTCTATGCTAAGAAATTATAAGTTCTGCCTTTAGAACTACTTGCTTCTCTCCAGCACGAAAACAAAAACAAGAAGCTGGCCTGGCTTTTAAACTTTCAGGCTATTCTGCCAGAGCTTCTGGCCCACAGGCACCCCACAGTTTCATTTCCTTTCCTATTTTCAAACTCAGCAATGTGTTAAATTGAGAACACTGGGTCAGGCGTTTTCCTTAAGAGCAAACCAAGAGGTTGGGTCAGAAACCCTTTAACACTTCTTCCGACATTCCGGGGACTTGATACTTCTTCATTTGCCAGTTCAATTTCATTCCAAGTTGGTATGTGTGCTTTTTATTATTATTATTATTATTGTTGTTCATTACATCTTTTGAAAAGTCACACATGTCTAAACCAAGGCTGTTTCTGGTTCATATTCTCAGCAGCATAACTCTTCACCTGCAGAGCGCTTTTATATATTTCCATATCAGATCTTTTAAGGAATCAGCATGGTATGTCTTTTCCTGTGGTATATAGGCTGCAGTTCTATGTCTATGTATTTACTATCACCATTAGCAGAGTCCACTAAGCTCCGCTGATGGACTCCCATGGTAAATGTCAGTGATGGTGTTACTGTTCCAGCATTGCAAAATGCTGCATGGTTACCTTCCTCCGTGTCCATAACACAGCCACCTCCCTGCCCAATGTAGGCATTGTGTACCTTAGGGGGTGGGGCAGGACCCTGCGTTCTTGATCCTGCTTTCGGTTTCAGCTCTTAGATCCCATCCAGTGGTTGGGTTCTCTCCTGTATTTCTTTCTATGAACCAGGCCTATGCCTAGTGTTTCTAACAGAATTCTTTTACATAACCTGTTTAGAAGCCCCTGTAGGCTTCTCTCTTTCTCCCATTTTAAGGATGGATAAACTGAGACTCGGAGTACTCAAGTGAGCTTTCTGTTGTCACAGGGGCAGGAAGAGGGTCAGAGCCGCAGAGATTGATAGGAACACCTTTTCTCAGCTAAGCTGTGTACCTAGGAGGGCCATACCTGCATAGCTCAGGGCAGCCACAGGGGAATCTTCCCTCCCTGGCTTCCCTGTGGTCTTCGAGTGAGCAATCCACAGGGGTATCACTCTTCCTCCTGTTGCTGAGTCTGCTCTTGATTTCACATCTAGGGAACAGAGACCCCCAAGCTAAGAGTGCAATGGCAGTGTCAGCCCCCTTGAGGAGCCTGGAGGAAGAGGTGACCTGCTCCATCTGCCTGGATTACCTGCGGGACCCGGTGACCGTCGACTGTGGCCATGTCTTCTGTCGCAGCTGCACAAGTGATATCCGCCCCATATCGGGGAACCGCCCCGTCTGCCCTCTCTGCAAGAAGCCCTTTAAGAAGGAGAACATCCGGCCCGTGTGGCAGCTGGCAAGTCTGGTAGAGAACATTGAACGGCTGAAGGTGGACAATGGCAGACAGTCGGGAGAGCTCGCCCGAGAGCCCCAGGACGTGAAGTTGTGTGAGCGGCACCAGGAGAAGCTACACTACTACTGTGAGGATGATGGTAAACTGTTGTGTGTGATGTGCAGGGAGTCCCGGGAGCACCGCCCCCACACTGCAGTCCTGGTGGAGAAAGCCGCCCTGCCTCACAGAGTAAGTCCTCCTGGGGCCTGCGAGGGAAGGTTCTGTCTGGGGTCCCTCCTGCCACCGCTCAGGACACTCATCTCTCTCCACGGCTTATCTTTCCTTAGGAGAAAATTCTGAACCACTTGAACACCCTCAGGAGAGACAGAGACAAAATTCAAGGCTTTCAAGCCAAGGGAGAAGCTGATATTCTGGCTGCACTGGTACGTGGAAATCCAAGCTGAGCGTGGCTACGCGTTTGAGGGAGGGGCTGGCCGGGTGGGAAATGTTTCTAGGAGTACTTTGGAAATGTGGTTGTTAGGTTGGCTTTAGGCCAACTGGGGATTAATTAACCAAGGAGATGGATGGGTAGGTTGGCCTGCCTTGTCCATTTGGGCCTGCTGTGTGTCTCAGACTTTGGGCCTGATTTCTCATCTGCTAGGCAGCTTGTCTGGCAGCGGTGGCTCTTCTGTGAGGGGACTGAGGAACCTGACTCTGCTATCTGAAAGGGAGGGAACGCGTGGTTTCCTGTGTAGAGGGCAGCAGGGGGTGTTTGGGAGGGGGTGCTGGCTTCAAGATAGAGACAAGAAGGAAAGGACAAGGAAGGGGGCCTGAGCAGCTCTGAGCAGGCACTGGTTGAGGCTGCCTAGTGAGACTTGGGCCCACTATTTGAAGTAAAAAAGATTTCTTTTGATTAGATAGGTCAGGAGGGACAGCTGATAAAGGAGGTCCAGTTCTGGGGGAGTGTGTGTGTTGGGAAAATGGACAGTGGAGAGATTCTGGAGTCACGCCTGTCAGTGTATAGCCAGGTTGTGAAAGATAAAGCTAGAGAGAGCTCAGGTTCACAAAGTACCTCTAGATCCTGGTGTATACGGGCACCCTCACTTACCTAGAGGGATTTGGGACTCAGGCAGTTCCAGCCTACAGGACAGGATGTGTTCCCTGAGTACACACATTCCAGCCTCACCAAAGAAGCAGAATGGAATCTCACTTGGGTACGTACACAATATATACAGAGTAATGGGGGTACTGAACAGGGGCTGACTGAGTTTAGACTTTATCCCTCAAACAGAGCTCCCTGAAAGAGACAGCTCGTATTATCATTGAGAAGGGTGACATTATGTAAGTAATGGGATACACACACAGGCTCCCTTTCTTTGTCCCAAGATTTACTGGTCACCTAGAACAGATGGTGACAGAGCAGTGAGGCAGAGTCAGCTTTGAGGACAGTGAAGGGAAGAGACTCTTTGACAAGTCTCAAGGAGAAGAGGGTGGAGCAGGAGCATCCCAGTGACAACTCCTGCCGAAGGATTGGGATTCACAAGCAAGAGTCCCCAGAGGATTTGAGCGGGTTTCACGGTTCCTAGAGGTGTCACACACAAGCACCCTGTCCCCTACCTTACAGACAAAGCTGCAGGAGCAGAGGCAGTACATTGTGGCGGAATTTAAGCAGGGCCACCAGTTTCTAAAGAAGCGGGAGCAGCACCTGCTAGACCAGCTGACCACCCTGGAGCAGCTCCTCACCGAAGGCAGGGAGAAGTTCAAGACCCGGGGCGTCAGTGAGCTTGACCGGTTGACTCTGGTCATCTCTGAGCTGGAGGGGAAGGCACGACAGCCAGCTGCAGAGCTGATGCAGGTGAGAGTTGCCTTGGCCCAAGTGGGAGACAGCAGGTAACCACTTTTATATGGCCTTTGAGGAAAGTCTTCCTCCTAGGCTCTCAGTTTTACTGTGTAAAATATGGGTATGTGAGTCTTAACTCTCCTTGTTTACCCCAGAGCCCACATGAGCTCAGATATTGACGTGGCATTGCTTTAGAAAAATAATCGTCATCTACAGAAAATATCTAGAAATGCTTAAAGTGCCGTAGAACTGAAGGTCTTTGTTGCTGTCCTTCCTCGGCATGAGACCTCCATTGAGCCCTCTAGATCTGTCCTCAAATTAAAGGCATTCCTGACTAAGGCAAGTGCTAATTTGATAGGTGCCTTATATGGTTCTGGAGATGGGCTGTCAGGATCCAAGGTGCATGGAAGGCAAGCGAAGCTAGATAGATGAGAGGTTTCCTCTGGACCATAGAGCATCATCACTCTGGAGAACGGTGACCGAGGGGTGCCTCAGGACACAAAGCGAGAGCAGGCTGTTCCGTTCCACTGACAAGCCTCTTCACCCTTAGCCTTCTACCAAAAAGGGGAGGGCTGGACCGTCCCTCCATATAAAACCAGGAGAAGGGCCATAGGCTGGTTTCCTCTGACGTCAGAAATGAACCTTTCTGCCATCAGAGGACACACAAAGGTCTCTGGCAGGGCACAATGATAGCCAGGAGAGAAGAGATGTCTGTGCTAGTCCCAAGCACAGGCTACATCATCAGGAGGCCTCTCTTTGCAGCAGATTGCTGAATCTGCTGTGTAAGCCATATGTAAGAGGCACCCTGGGGCAGATTAGGAATGAGGTACAACTCTTTGTACACTTCTCTCTTGTCCAGTGTCCCTGAGGGGGGTCGGGGGGATGCTCCTTAGCTCCAGGCATTGCCTCTTCTCTAGATTTTTTTTTTTTATCAGCCTCTGGGTCACTTGTCTCCTCTCCCTCACCCCGTTTCTTTCTTCCCCTTCAAGGGGCGCATCAGACTTTCCCAGCAGCCAGCCCTTCTACGTGTGCATATGAGTTGTGAGTGGAGCAGCTGAGAGTGCCAGGGTTTGTCAGGAGTGTGTCTGTCCCTTGATCAACCCCGGGAGTAGCTACTATACAGAGGCCCCTGTCTGTGCCTGAGAGCTCTGCTCCTGAAGCTGCCATGATGAGGAGTGCTGAGGAGAGAAATCCACTTAAAACCACTACACAGAATGCTGGCGTTTTGTCTGTATTCAGGTTTCCCTGGAGCAAAGCTCCCGAAGCTTCAGGAACAGTCCTTAACAGCCATGGTTAGACACTTGCGTTTGCTTTCCAAATTGTACCTCTCTGAGAAGCCAGCCTGACCTCTGCCCCCAACCCCCTTCACCCTACTGACTTCTGTAGCGCCCATCACTTACTAACATGGTCTGGTGATAGTAATCATTTTCTTTCATATTGATTTTTTTTTACTCTCTTGTCTGCTTCCCTCTGGTAGGATGTCTGCTCTACACAGGTAGGGATTTTTCTTCTTTTTTATTACTACCTCTAGCTTCTAGGCCAGTCCCTGCCTGGCACAAGGAATCACTAAGCAAAGGTTTGTGGAATGAGTGAAAAGAAGCAACAAATCGGTCAACACAGAACTGTGGAGGTCTCAGACTCTCCAAAGAATCCTCTCACAAGATGGCCTCTCTGACCTTGGCACCACTGTCTTCCTCCTGCACAAAGGGTTTTTCCTCGGTGATCCTTGCTCCAAAGCAGTCATGGGATGCTCAGGTTCTCCCTTGTGCCCCCTGCTGCCATTTCCATATCCCAGGTCCACAAGCGACCTCCGGGAACTAGAAAGCAAGGTGTTTTGTTTGTTTGTTTGTAAAGAACAAGACTGAGAAGTCTTGCGTTTGTTTGGTTTTTGGTGTGTTTTTTTTCCCCTTACTGAGTCCCATTGTAATTTGGTCACGTGACCAGACTTCTTGTAGGGACTGTGGGAAATGTAATTTCTTGACTAGTTGCATGTCAGACTAGAGCTTAGGTAGTTTAGTATAAAGAAGGGGAAAGTTGTCCTTCGATCTCCACATACATTGTTATACCACACATATGCACACACAAATGTTTAAAAAGTGGGGAGTAAGGGTGGGTACTGGGGAATACTTGCTTTTTATTCCACTGTGTGTGGAGTAAAAATCACCGTTACCCTGTCCTGCCTGGTATGAGTTGGCCCTGACTCATCTCTAAGCCCTTCCCCAGTTCTTACCCATCTATACCAGCTAGGGCTTTCTCATTCTTCAAACCTGAACTTAAGTGTTTCCTTGGACATTAAGTGTCACCGCTGGTCACTTCTGATCTTATATTAATTATGTTCTTTATTTTATATGCATGGATGTTTCTACCTGAATGTATGTCCGTACACCACTTGCATGCTGGTGCCTGTGGCAGCCAGAAGGTGGCACTGGGTTTCCTGGAACCGGAGTTATAGATAGATGGTAGTGAGCTGCCATGTGGGTGCCTGTAATCAAACCTGGGTCCTCTGGAAGAGCAGCCAGTGCTCTCTTAACCACTGAGCCATCTCTCTAGCCTGTTGTTTTTTATTTTACTTAATGTTCCACTAGACCGTCAGTTCCCTAAGGGAGGGAGCCATGAGTGCTTTGTCTGCTTTTGTGTGCTTGTCTGTTACATGGCACTAATTATGTAGACTCGGTGTGTACCTGCCTCTTATATGGTACTGACTGTGTAGACTGTATGTGCCTGCCTGTTATATAGTATTGACCATAGATGCAGTGTGTGCCTGCCTGTTAATATGGTACTCACTGCAGACACAGTGTGTGCCTGCCTGTTAATATGGTACTGACTGTGTAGACTGTGTGTGCCTGCCTGTTGCATGGTACTGACTGTGTAGACGCAGTTTTACTTAATTCACTTTGGTGCCTGTGTTTTCTTCCCTTGCAGGACACCAAGGACTTCGCCAACAAGTAAGCGTTCACTTGCTCATCTTCATCATTCTTCTTCCCTCCCACTTCTATGGCTATGGTCCACGTAGTAGTAGAAGTGTAGGGTACCAACTGCACAGCAGCCCTTGCTTCATCCCATGGCTTTTAAGAAAGAGGGCAATCTTTGATGGTTGGAGATTGCTGTCTCCCAACACGATCTCCAGAGTCCAACTGGGCTCACGGTCTTCACCTGAGCACAGCAAGAGAGTAAAAGCCTGACTTGGCAGAGAGTCCGCTCACTTGTGAAATCTGCTGGCAGTCTTATATCCCGGTTCACCTAGTGTCTTTGCCAGTTTTTCTATCCTTGATTAAGGATAACCAGATCTCCCCTGCTTGCCTTGTAATTGTCATGAATGCTGGCAGAAAAGCAAGAAGAGCCAAGTGACAGGTGTTTGTGTCTATCGCCCTTTCAGGTACCCACGGAAGAAGTTCTGGATTGGGAAAGCCATCCCTCACATGGTTAAAAGAAAGGCAGGAGAATTCTCAGATAAACTTCTTTCTCTGCAGCGAGGCCTGAGGCAGTTCCAGGGTAAGCATTGGGAGAAGCACCAGATCGGGGGTCAGGCTCAGCCACACTGGGAGGTTTCCTGGCTTCTCCCCACCATATTCTCTCATCTCAGCCTTCCAAGGAGCTCTGGCTTCTGTATCTTTTATCCTTGGGATCTCCAAGCCCTGTTCCAAGTAAGAAATGAGTTCTCTGGGTCTGCAAGTCATTTCTATCTTTTTTTTTCCCTCCATAGGCAAGCTGCTGAGAGACTTGGAGTATAAGACAGGTAAGTGAACAGAAGGCTGTTCCCATTTTACCCTATGGAATCCTCACGGGAATTGCCCACAGGTGGCCCCACCCCCTTACATTATTTCAGCTCAGTCTCCCGTGTAGTCTGCAGTATTGCTGAGCCTTTGAGGTCACAGGTCACACACCAAAAGATCCTTCTTATGAGACCTTATGAGAGCAAACAGCAGTGGCATCCCGAGGCCAGAGATCATCTATGCTGTGTGTACCAACTCAGGGACACAGTTCACAGAGACCATGATATAAAGAAAGAGTGCTCAGTAGTATATAGAACTGCGCAGTGGAGCAGATACTATGGAGACTAGTCATTCCTTCCTAGCCCACCACTGACGCGCTGTTACTTCCTCCCTTGTCCCATAGTAAGTGTCACCCTGGACCCACAGTCAGCCAGTGGATACCTACAGCTTTCAGAGGACTGGAAGTGTGTGACCTATACCGGCCAATACCAGAGTGACTGCCTGCTCCCCCAGCAGTTTGACTGTGAGCCAGGAGTGTTGGGCAGCAAGGGCTTCACGTGGGGAAAGGTATACTGGGAAGTAGAGTTGGAGAGAGAAGGCTGGTCGGAGGATGAAGAAGAGGGGGAGGAGGAAGAAGAAGGGGAAGAGGAGGAAGAAGACGAGGAGGTTGGCTATGGGGATGGATACGAAGACTGGGAAACAGATGAAGAAGACGAATCACTGGGGGAAGAGGAAGAGGAGGAAGAGGAAGAAGAGGAGGAAGTTCAGGAAAGCTGCATGGTGGGAGTGGCCAAAGACTCTGTGAAGAGGAAAGGGGACCTCTCCCTGCGGCCAGAGGATGGTGTGTGGGCCCTTCGGCTCTCCCCCTCAGGTATCTGGGCCAACACGAGCCCAGAGGCCCAACTCTTCCCGGTGCTGCGGCCCCGGAGAGTGGGTATCGCCCTGGATTATGAAGGGGGCACTGTGACATTCACCAATGCAGAGTCCCAGGAACTCATCTATACCTTCACGACCACCTTCACCCGGCGCCTGGTCCCCTTCCTGTGGCTCAAGTGGCCAGGAACACGCCTTCTGCTGAGACCCTGAACTCCAGAACCCCAGAACCCGCCTGGGTCACCCTAGAGAAAACTTTACTTTTCTGAGATTCCAGGACTCTGAGGTGAAGAAAGATTACCTGGATCCCACACCCAGGGAAACTTTCCCTTCTCTGGGACCCCAAAACTATGTAATGGAGGAAGGTTCCTGGCCAGAGCACTAGGAGGAGGAGAAGAGAGGGGGACATCACATCCTTTGCCACCCATCTCCCCACTGCCACGGCCAAAGTCTCTCTCAGCTGTCACCCTATCCACATATCTTATTCAGCTTCTCATTTCCTCTGAGGTTTCCTGCTCTGAAGACCAAATGACTCCCTCTTTCCTGAACACCCATTTGTCTTGTTCCTGTGTTCTCTGTTGAGCGGGGCCTTGGCAGCAAGCGTTTTCTGGTTCAGTTGTTAGTGCCCACAGGTAGACTTTCAATCACATCTGAAGCTGTTTTTGCTGTCCTCAAAGTTCAGGTTCCCCTTGTCCCCAAACCACTCTGTTGCCTACCTTTCCTGGCGTCTTAAAATCACTTTTCCTTACCCCACAAGAGTTAAATATGCAAAGATGCAAGAATGGATATGGTCAAGACCCACTCAAGTTTCCAAGGCCCGTGTAAGTTTGTGTCCTGGAGTGCTGGTAGAATCATCTCCTAGCGTGGCTACCAAAGCTTCTAGCCTCAAACCCAGACCTGAGTAGCTAGGACTCCCCAGGGATATCTGTATCTCAGAAAGCATCTAGGTACTATGACTCAGATAGTGACTGTGATCAATAAATTACCTCTGCAGCGAAGTCCTTGTGAAGGGACTTTTTAAAACAACCCGAACACCTTGCTCTTGACCAGGAGGTCAAGACCTCGTTGCTGACACTATGGAGTGTCCCGATTCACTTTCCCAGAAGATGGATTGGAGAAGGGGGAGAGTGGGCCATGAAGAATCTAGAGAACCTCTGCCCTAGGGCTTACTATGGAGAAAGGGCCTGCAGTATCACCCTGCTGACCCAGCTGGTGCCCATAGTTGAACACGAGCCCCTGCTTAGCCAAAATGATGCGCCCCCCCCCCTTTTTTTATCCTTAAACATGCCAGATTTCTTCTGCCTGTGCAAGTGTTAGCTCCTCTTGGCTCTTGAACAGACTGTTCCCAGACACTGGATCTTGGTGGCCTCAGAGTCACCACAGCGTCTCGAGACTGAACGCTTCGTAGGCATCACATGCTGCCTGAGTCACTAAGTCCCTACACAGTGGCTCCCTCACCATTCTTTGTTCTAGAGTTAATCATCTTCTCTCCCTTCTCTTTCCTTTCCTGTGTCATTGTTACTAAATAAACTACACATTTTTTCTCAGTGGTCAGAGATTTCAAGACAGTCATCTGGTGCTGTCTCTGTTTTTATCTTGATGCCTACTGGAGTGAACTTGAACCTGAGCCATTGATTGATCTCTCTGTAGACAGCTTTTAAATCCCCTTTTGGCATTAAGCTGGGGGTTCTGGACCTTTTCCCTCTGAGGCCTATAGCCCAGCTAGCCTAATTAAGCTTCCTGTCTCTACCTTCTATGGTCTGAGATTTCAGGTAGGGGCTACTATGCCTGGTTTGGGGTTTTTTTTGTTGGTTTTGGTTTTGGGGGTTTGGTTTGGTTTGGTTTGGTTTTTCCAAGAAAGGGTTTCTCTGTGTAGTCCAGGCTGGCCTTGAACTCAGAAATTCGCCTGCCTCTGCCTCCCAAGTGCTGGGATTAAAGGCATGCACCACCACTGCCTATGCCTGGTTTATACAGTGCTGGAGACTGAACCCAGGGTGTCTCACATCTTAGGCAAGCACTCCCCCAGGTGGCATCCCAAGCCCTGATCCTATTTCTGGACCCTGGGTCTCCTCTCCTAACCTAACTGGTTTTGTCATACATTTAATAACTTCTGTGGTGAGTTTGGAAGTTGAAATTTTAAAGCCTTTGGTATCTGGAAATGTTTATCTCACTCATACACTTAAGGGAATCGTCAAATTTTTTTCCCTTCAGAATGTCAGAATTGTTCTACTGCCTTAAGCTCCTGATTTTCAGAATTCCCTTGGGGCTCTCTGCCTCATGATATTTCTCAGTGGCCTGTTTCTGTTTTACAGATGTGTTTGGGAGCCTTACCTGTATTCTTATTCCTTGTACTAGCACATATGAACCACATACATACATACATACATACATACATACATACATACATACATACATACATACAATTAAAGGACTAGACAGGATATCACTATGTAGACATGGCCAGCCTCAGACTCACTGGGTGAGATTTAAAAGCTTATACTGTCACACCTAGGAGGGGTAAAAACTTTAAAATACCTGGGGCAACCTAGAAAAAATGTTTGTGTAGGCTCATGGTTCTGATGGTGTAGTCCATGATCATTGGTCTCTATGCTTTTGGCTTCTGTCATGGTAACCTATCCTGGCAGGTGTCCTTGACAGAGCACAGTCCCACATCTCATCATCCAGAATGAACCAGGCCCTCACAATCCCCTTCCAAAGCATACGCTAGAGACCCAAAGACACTACCTCCTAGTCATTCCACCCTTCCGACCAGTCCTTTAACACCTGATCATTCAGAAGCCTTAAACATTGAAACTAGAATCTTGCCCATCCTCATAAGTTGCCACAATAAACAGATTAGACACAAAGGCCCCTAGGTTACATATTTTATTAAAACATCCTCTCAAGGGCTGGTGAGATGGCTCAGCGGTTAAGAGCACCCGACTGCTCTTCCAAAGGTGATGAGTTCAAATCCCAGCAACCACCCACCACCTGTAATGAGATCTGACGCCCTCCTCTGGTGCGTCTGAAGTCAGCTACAGCGTACTTACAAAGAATAATTATAAATCCTTGGACCGGAGCGAGCGGGGCCGTACAGGGGTGGCCGGAGCGAGTGGAGTTGAGCTGAACAAGGGAAAACAAAAAACCAAAAAAACCCAACATCCTCTCAAAACGTAGATAAATGAGCTGAAGGGGCTTTAGGGTCCACCCAGAGTTGTTGATGAAGCCCCGTAGCATCTCCAGCTTTGTGTCCAAAAGTCATAAATTAGTACAAGTCACAGATTCCTGGTTACCCTACAGTGTTCATTTTGAAGCTTTTACAGCTTTTTGTTTCCCTTCCAAATTCCATTGACTCCTAGCTTTGCTGGTGTCTAGGGCAATGCCTTCCTGTCTGCTGGCTCTCCATTCAGAGAGATCACCATGTCCAGGAACAGGATTGAAATGAGCTTCATGAGATTCCCATTTGAAGGCTAGGGACAGAGCTGGATTCCAGGGTGCTGGTTGTGTCTGCCATATTTCCCTGGCTCCACCTCAGTCTTTCAAAGGCAGGCAGGAACTTACTTTCCAGGTGGGATAGGGTTAGAAAAAGATGGTGACTGAAGCCTTGGTGTGGGACATTTGCAAGGTCTCTCCCACACCTGGTCACATCTGCACTGCGCAGGACAGCTGTGTCTCCTTTTGCATGGCAGATGGGTGCTGGCCAGTTGGAGCAGAAGTATTATGGCCCAGACACTGTCCTCGGTGCCCAGGTCCTGCCGTCCCATCATCCTGGACACTTTGGGGACCATTCTCATGATGGAGCTGCCACTCAAGTGGCGATTACGGAGAGGACTGGACTTGGGGTTGTGATCTGTGGGTCCAGAGTGAGCCCCCTCCCCCGCTTCAGGGTGGAGCCGCATACGTCCAGGCTGCCTGCTTCCTAGGCTTCTGTTTCTGGAGGACAAATGACAGCTGTATCTGAGGATTTGTTTCTTTTCTCTTTTTTTTTTCTTTTTTTCCCCAATTTTTGTTAGATATTTTCTTCATTTACATTTCAAATGTTATCCTGAAAGTCCCCTATACCCTCCCCTATCCCCTGCCCTGCTCCCCTACCCACCCACTCCCACATCTTGGCCCTGGCGTTCCCCTGTACTGGGGCATATAAAATTTGCATGACCAAGGGGCCTTTCTTCCCAATCATGGCCCACTAGCTAGAGACACGAGCTCTGGGGGTTCTGATTAGTTCATATTGTTCTTCAACCTATAGGGTTGGAGACCCCTTCAGCTCATTCGGTACTTTTTCTAGCTCCTCCGTTGGGAACCCTGTGTTCCTTCTAATAGCTGACTGTGAGCGACCACTTCTGTATTTGCCAGGCACTGGCATAGCCTCACACGAGACAGCTATATCAGGGCCCTTTCCCATAATCAGCCAGCAAACGCAGACACTATTGCATACGCCAGCAAGATATTGCTGAAAGGATTTGTTTCTTAAAGTGAAGTGCCCAGAACAGCAGCAGCACCACAGTGCCTAGGAGCCTGTAAGAAACACAAAATCTTGGCCTCTGCCCTAGACTACCCAAACAAAAGCCTACATTTTAACCAGGTGTGTGGGTAAAGTTTCTACAGTACATTAGAGAGGTAGGGATCAATATAAGAACAGGCAAGTGCTTGTGGGAATGATTAAGCTCCAATTTTAAAGTAAATATTTTTGCTCTTTCCTCCCCTGGTCCCTGTTTTGTGGCACTAGGGGCTTTATGCGGTAGGCAAGCAAACTCTAGCAGGAAGCTATTAATAATACATCCTTAGAAACTTAAGATCCCTTTCCTACATCCTGCCCCCAGAAAGACTCTTTGTAGCTGAGGCTGGCCTGAAACTAACTCTAGCCTAGGCTAACCTCAAACCTATGGCAGTCTGATTGCCTCTGTCACTCAAGTGCTGGGGTTGTAACTGTGTGTGCCACCACGCCCAGCAAATGCTAGGTTTTTAGTAGACAGTATTTGTTCAAATCTACTGAGAATCTAGCATAATTCTGGACAAAGCTCAGGAACTTAATATGGATGAATGTCTATACATGTAACTGAGAACATTTACCAGTCATTGTGTGTCAGGTACTGTGCGGAGCTCCTTGCATACATTCATTAAATGCTCAAATGGATTTATAGTGTAGGAGTGATGGGGAGAAAAGGCTTAATAGACCCAAGACCCCAAGCACATCACACAGGTGAGCACATCCATTGCTGTTTGTGGCCATGGGTGGAATGGATATCAGGGGAGACCCCTCCCTGCCCAAGCCCTTGCTGATTACCTGAATCTGTCTCCAGATACTGCATCAAGTTTTCTGAAGAAAGCAGAAACAAAGATCTGTGAGACTTAATATCTCCTACAGATACTCCCAAGGGGAGGGTGTCTTGGCTAGAGTGTGAGGACAGGGATACAAGAGAAATGTGTCTCACCTTCCTGGACTCTCACTCCAGTGCCTCTATCCTTGGACAGAGGAGACCACAATCTGGGGAACTGCTCCCTGAGTAGAGTGAGGTCTTGTGGGAAGGTATGAGGAGAGAAGATGCTTAACCCAAGCTGTTTGCTTATTTTTTGTTTGGGTTTCACTACGTAGTCCAAGCTGGCCTGAAACTTAAGATCCTCCTGCCTCAGTTTCCCCGGTGTTGGGATTACAGGCATGTGTTACTATGAAAGATGGTTACGAACCAGGTATTGAAGTTGAGGAGAGATGGAGATAGGTGGAAGGTAGAACACCCAGTGGGATCCCGAACCCCTTTACCTGAAAATGTCCTCATTATCTCTGGGAGGCTAAGTATTTTCCTGTGGAGGTTTCGGATCTTCTTGACAAGATCAGAGGAAATGGTCTCTGGGATCACAAAAGGCTTCTGCTTGTTGCTGCAGACAAGTTGGAAGTCAAACTTAAATTCCAAAAATAAAATACTTCATTTTATCTATGTGCATATAATATGTGTGTGTTTGAGTGTATGGCTTCCGTAAGAGGTCAGAGGAGTGTTTCAGATGCCTTAGAGCTGAAGTTATAGTTTGTTGCGAGCTGCTACATCTGGGAGCTAGGAATCCCCATTGCAGTCTTCTGGAAACGCTACAATCAGTTTTTAATCATGTTTAGCCATCCCTCAAGCCTTCAAAAGCAATACTTGGGAGACACAGGGAAAAGATGGACTGAAGGATGATCTTAGTATCTGCTATAAAAATTAGATTCAGTACAGTTTATTTACCATCTGTAGGTAAGGATGGTTTCCAAACTGGTGGACTTTTCATCAGACACAGAAGGAGCTAATTTTAACTTCCTCCTGAGCACTGGAGCTTGAGTCTGTCCCAGAAGAAAGGGGCAGAGGCCGTCACCCCTCTCTACCTCTAGAGAGAAATGGAGAAACAGCCCTGCACTATTTTCTTTCTGTCTGTGTGCTGGTTTGTACAATGGGAAAATTGCTGGGAAGAGGGAGATTCTGGTCCCTTTGCGGTCCTCATTACTCTGGCTGTGTGACTTTGCATAGGCCCTTCTCTCTCAGATGCTCTATCACACAAGACCCACCACATCCTTCTTGACTTTAATCTTAATGTTCGTCGAGAAGCATGTTTGGAGACACTTTTAAATGGTTTTAGTATTTTCAGATACTAAAATACTAGTATATTTCATGGATTAAAGATACTTCTGGGAACTGGTCATGTCAAACACCACAGTTCGGTACCCAGTATCTACACGGTGGCTCACAACCATCTGTTATTCCAGTTCCAGGGCATCTTCCTGCCTCCTCTGTTTTCCTCTGGCACAAGCCATACATACGGTACACAAACATATTTGTTAGCAAAACACCCATACACATAAAATATAAATAATTTTTTTAAAAAATTCTGGACCATTCTAAACCCATGACTGTTATATGTAACTTTGCTTTGAGCGTCAAAAGCACATCTCAAAAACCAATGGAATTGGTGTTGGTCAACCAAAACCAGTAAATTTATTTTTATTAGTTATTTAGTTGTTTATTTTGAAATAGGCTTTCACCCTGTAGCTCAGACTTGCCTCACACATATAGTGAACTATCTGCCTTAGTTTCCCAAGTGCTGGGACTAAAGGCATGAGCCACAATGTCCAATTTCAACTCATCATCTTGCTGAGTTTGAGCTGATAGTAAGAGAGGGAGTGAGTGACCTGTGTATCCATCAGTGTTTTCTGGAACCATCCACAAGGGTCCAGATGGATTGCTGTGTCATAAGATGCACATAAAGGAGGCAGAACTGGGGGAGAGCCTTACCCGCTCTGATTGAGTCTGGCATCCTACAAAAGAAACACAAAAACATGTACTTAATTTCCACATGGCCTTTCCCATCAGGAACTCTAGATCTTTCTGTCTTAACATCAGCTAAAAACTCGTACCCAGACTGCTGGACCCTCTTAATTACTTGGTGTGCATTTCACTGCTCTCTTCTTGTTTCCTGACTAAAGTAGGTAGGACTCTGCAGCCAGCAAGTTCCTTTGTTCTGGTTGTCCTGCCCGCCGCACCACCACCCCCTCAAGTGATTAAGGAATGATAGAGAGCAGAGACCAGTCTGAGTTCCAAGTTGGCACCGATGCGGGGCAGGATTGTGCTAACCACACAAGGCTATTGATGGTGCTCTTTCTGTGTATCGGGGACCATGCTCGGCACCACACATGGGTTATTCCTTACATGGCTTACCACTTCGTGAAACAGTCATCCCATGCTTAGAGAAACTAAGAGAGTCACCCAAGTGACAAAGTTGGAGGAGCTGACAACACCAAACTCAAGATGGTCTGGTGATGGCCATCTTTGCATAATCCCCATGCATGCCTTGGGAAGTTCTCTAGTCTTTTGAGCCACAAAAGGCAGACCCTCCTCCCCCACACACACACACCTTCTCAATCTAGATAATCCCCATCACCTTCCAGCACCTGCTCCCTGTTTAACCCTCTGCTGTCCAGCGAGGTGGGAGGATTGTGGAGTCTCTTACTTGCAGAAGCTCACTTGCTGGTTGCTGACACTTCTCCTTTAGCTCCTCAACCTGGGTACCCAGCCGGCAGACCTCCTGGGAGACTTTCCTGTTGTACTCTTCCCTCTCCTTGCTGATCTGCCATTCTAGTTCCTCCAGCCTGTTCAGCAGGAGGCATCTCTGGTCCACAAGATCCCGCTTCAGCCTTTCAAAAGCAGCTTCTACCTGATGCTTCTTGCTTTCAACCTGCTTCTGTGAGGATATCCGGGGTGGGGGAGAGGGAGGCTCAGAACTTGCTCCCATAAGGATCATCTGTGTACTTACTGATTGAGAGAAAGGAGTAAGCCATTGCAGGACTCGTTTCTTTAAATAATACAATGGTAGAAAGAGAGAGATCTCAAGATAAACTTGCAGATGATGAGATCTGTGCTGTTGTCTTAGCCAGGGATTGTAACAATATCATATGGAACTCTTTAGAGTCACACTTAAAAAAACAAAAACAGGGCTGGTGAGATGGCTCAGTGGGTAAGAGCACCCGACTGCTCTTCCGAAGGTGATAAGTTCAAATCCCACCATCCACATGGTGGCTCACAACCATCCGTAATGAGATCTGGTGCCCTCTTCTGGAGTGTCTGAAGACAGCTACAATGTACTTGCATATAATAAATAAAATAAATCTAAATAAATAAATAAATAAATAAAAATAAAAAAAAATAAAAAAAAAACAAAAACAAAAAACCCTTTCATAGCTATAATATTCTACTGTTTTAGTTTTCTTCTCTGTGCTACAATAAAACATTGACAAAAAACCAAGTTGAGGAGGAAAGGATTTATTTCATTTTATACTTTCACATCTCAGTGCATCATTGAGAGAGCCCAGAGCAGGAACTCAAACAGGAACCTAGAGGCAAGAGGCTGTGAAGAAACAGCATGTTCTCCATGGCATGCTCAGCCTGCTTGCTTATATAGTCAGGACCACGGACTCAGTGTAGGCAGGATGCTCCCAAATAGATAATCAAGATGTCTCACAGACTTACCACATACAGCCAATCTGAAAGAAATGTTTTTCCCTGCTGATTTTTGTTTTCAATTCCTCATTTAGGAAGGGTTCCCTCTTCCCAGATGACCCTTGCTTGAGTCAATTTGGCATACAAACAAAAACAACACCAACAAAACTAACCACACAAAACTAACTACTATATCTTCTTTAGACTCATGAATAACTGTCCTAATTTATTTCTTTTCTTGAGATATATGTCCATGTCTTATGCATTCTAGGCTGGCCTCAAACTCAATTCACAATGAAGTCAAAGATGGCATTGAGCTTTTGACCCTATTCACTCCATCACCCAAGTGCTGGAATTATAGAACACTTCTACTCAGTGCTGAGTATTGAATGTAGGGCTCCATGTATTCTATGCAACCACTGTTCATACTGAGCTATCTACCCAACATGTTAGGATGGTGGCACATGCCTATAAGGCCAGCACCTGGCGGGGGGTGGGGAGGCAAAGAAAATAGGATCAGCTAAGTAGTGACTTTGAGGCCAGTTTGAGCTACATGAGACTCTCTATACCTAAACAAACTAGAACAAAGGAACAGACAGACAGCCATAGGTGTGTGTGTGTGGTCTTTACCAGAACCTCCAGGAGCTTCTGGTCTTCTTGATATTTCATATTTTCTATCGTGTCCCTCTCCATTCTTAGAGCTTCTAACTGACTCCTGAGACGATCCTGTCAGAAAGAAGAAAGCAGAGGGGTCGGTGAATAATCAATCCCATTGGCAAATACTGTGTGCTATGTTAGTGGATACACCACGGAGGCTGAGAGATTCAAACTGACAGAGTCCTAATCCTTGACCTTCATTGTATCACTATTTTGGGCAAGAATTGGGTTGGGTGGCACTATGGAGATAGAAAGTGTGTGGTAAGGTGTATGTGCCCGCAGGGAGACCAGGAGCAAAGAGGAGGACTGCGAGGATTTTAGATAGCAAATCTCTATCCCTTTTCCTTCACTCACCCACATCAGGTCACCATCCTGCCCCCACGAAGAATCGCCTCAGCTCCTTACCCTGTAGGGTTGGATGGCTTCATCCAGGAACCCCACAGTGTGTGCCTGGTGGGCGGGGCCCTCCCTGCAGAACACGCAGAGCATCTCCCCGTCTCTCTTACAGATGAAATAGATCTTCTCTCCGTGCTCATTGCAGTAGGTCTCGCTCAGGGGACCTAGGGACACTGGGGCCACTGCGGTCTGGATTTTCTCCTCTTCTGCCCCCTGACAGAGAGGGCACAGCAGCTGGGCTCCCATTAGGATGTGCGGGAGGCAGCGTAGGCAGACAGTGTGTCCGCAGGCTATGGTCACCTCATCCTGCAAGGGCAGGGTGCAGACAGGACAGGTTACTTGTTGGAGCCCCCGCAGGGACCGGGTTGAGGGCATCACCGTGCCTTCGCCTGCCTGTCCACAGTCTTCTGACTCGGTCCACTCCAATTTCCTTTCCCTGAAACTGAGTCACTTTTAAGTGCGTCACTGTCACAGAAGCAAAGGAATCAGAGGCTGAAAGAAAAGGCAGGAATGTCTGCTTAGCGAGGTCACCTGGAGGCGCCTCAGTCACGCCCAGAACCCAGCAGCAAAGCAGGTCCAAACTCCAGGGCGTCTTAACTACCCAGCGTTTCCCAGGGGCAGGCAGGTGACCTAGCTCTCCACTCCTGTCGCCTTCGATCCTTGGGTGGGGAGCAGCGTACTGCATCATGAGGTCACTTGGAAATGGGGTTTCCTGGAATCTCTTTGCTACAAAGGGGTGAGGCCGTTGGGGAGGAGCCGCTTCCTGTCACGCTGAGCAGTTGGGGCTAGGAGGCTGGCAGTAGCCTCAAAGTCCAGCCTGTGGTGTTCAGACTGACCTCGAATTTCGAGCCCAAATGCACGTTCCTCTCGTCTGGCAATATGCACTCACCACCCTCCCCCCAAGAAATTACTCCAGAACAACCAATTTAATAACAACTCATTGGAACAAATGTGGAGAAAGAGATACAAATTGAAAGGCAAAGAGGATTTCTAAGGATCAGAGAGTTTGACAGCCACAAGGAGGAAGACATTGGGGTGTTTGGATTACAGCTCTTCCCAAAATTGAGTCAGAGATCAAGCCGCCAGGGTCCCTGGGCATTCTCCTACCCTGTGGACAAGCTGACAAGGTCCCTAGGCATTCACCTGCCCTGTGGACAAGCTGACAGGGTCCCTAGGCATTCCCCTGCCCTGTGGACAAAGCCAGACCCTCCTGCTCACCAGGCCTTTTTATTCCACCTATTTTCACGGTTCACACACCCCTTCTTCCCATCCCACCTTTCCACTTGACAATGCTGTCTAATTATATGTGGTCAGCCCTGGCTGAGATGTGCTGCTTGTATAAAAGATTTCACATCACTACAGAGAAATGTGATATATTTCATGTTGACTCTGTGCTCAAAAATGTTTTGGAAACATTGGACTAACAAATATACTACTACTATTTATTTTCTCTCTTTTTGTCTTGTTATATTTTTCTCTCCCATATTATGAGAAACATTCAAATTTACTGATACTGTGAAAAAATATTGGCATGAATACCTTTGTGCATTTTTGACTTTTGTAAGTATTGGGCAATCTGCTCTCTCTTCCATAAATACAACATATATCTCCTCAAAGTGAGAAATTCATACACACAACCACGGTGTCATTAGAAAATTTAACATGGGCCGGCGTGATGCTCTGTCAGGTAAAAGCAACTGCTGCCAAGCCAAAGACCTGAGTTCTATCCCTGGGACCTACATGGTTGAAGGCGAGAACTCACTCCACAAAGTTGCCTTTGATTTCTACATTTATGCCAGGATATGACACACACACACACACACACACACACACACACACACACACACACACAAATATACATGCACACACATACACATGCACATACACATATATGCACACACACATTCACATATACATGCACACACATACACACACCTACACATGCACACACACACATGCACACAAATTCACATGCACACACATTCACATGCACACACACATGCACACATATACACAATAATAATAATAATAACTATATAATTTAAAGAACTTTAGCAATCTATTAGTGAGTTTACTATCAATATTCAAAATACCGTTTCCCATAATAATATCCCTTTATAATTCTGTTCCATTGGGGTCCTGCTCATAATGGCAACCAGAAACATTTCCATTGCATATATGTGACTTTCACCGATTTTTTTTTTTCCTCAAGACACATTTCACATTGCTCAGGCTGGCCTCTGAGCTGCTATGCAAGCAGAGGCTGGTCTTGAACTCCTGATTCTCCCATCTCTGGATAGCAGTTGCTGAGATCACAGGCATGTGCCACCATGTCTGGTTGTCCTTTGGGTTTCTGGTAGACTGTATCTCCTGGAAGACACATAGCTCTGACTTGCAGATAGATCACAGTCACCTGCACTCTGTTGATTCCCCTTGAATGAGTGGAGGGAACCTAGAGGAGCTTGCAAAATGGAGGTCCAAACAGCAGGATGTGAAAGAGCCATTGGAATAAATAAACTGTTTAAAGTGCTTCCTTCTAGCCGGGTGTGGTGGCGCACGCCTTTAATCCCAGCACTCAGGAGGCAGAGGCAGGCGGATTTCTGAGTTCGAGGCCAGCCTGGTCTACAAAGGGAGTTCCAGGACAGCCAGGGCTATACAGAGAAACCCTGTCTTGAACCCCCCCCCCAAATAATAATAATAAAGTGCTTCCTTCTGTCAGTGGGAGATATGTAGTCATGGTAATAGATAGATGATAGATAGATAGATAGATAGATAGATAGATAGATAGATAGATAATGCTGGCTCTATTTTTCCTCCCTCATTGCCACAGACTGTCCCCCTTTTGGGTCTCCTATCTGCGTGGAACAGATTCTCTGGAGCAGATGGGCAAAGGAGTTGGCAAATGACAAACAGAAATCACAGGAGACAATGTGTAGAATCTGAATGTATTTTCACAAAGTGAACACCAGTCTTATATAATACGGAAAACAAAGCAGGCAGGCAAAGTACATTGAAGTTACCAGACACAAAACAAAGGAATGACTTCAAAAGGACTTACAGGAACCAGGTAACATTTACAGTAAAGATAAAACAGCTCTGCCTAGAGTCAACTAATGACAGGTAAGGATTTCACACCCTAGTCACAATTTGTGCTACTCCTTTGACCTTGTGAGAGCTAGCACCAGTGGGTTATGCTCTAGCAGACCTTCTCATGAATAATGTATTACCACAACCCCCTACTTCCTAGGCCCAGGTAAATTCTTGCATATGAAGGTAACTTGGCTGTAGAAGATTCTAAGTATATACTTTGCTAAGCTTGCCCTGAGATTTCTAACTCTGTTTGTTTGTTTGTTTGTTTGTTTGTTTTTGAGATAGGGTTTCTCTGTATAGCCCTGGCTGTCCTGGAACTCACTTTGTAGACCAGGCGAGCCTCGAACTCAGAAATCCACCTGCCTCTGCCTCCCAAGTGCTGGGATTAAAGGCGTGAATACCATTTCTAACTCTTATGTAGTAAAATACTGTAAGAAAGCATGTAAGACCCTCCATGATATTGCAGGGACAAATCTGGGGCTTTCTAGCTATGGGAATGCCAAGGTTCCAGGAGGATGGGTTTCCTTGAAACTCTTTGCCTCAGGACTGCTTCCAGGTTTTCAGGCCTGCCTAGCAAGTCACTACTGGAATGGATGTAGCACCTCATGCGGTTTTTTTTTTTTTTCTCTCAGACCTCTTTTAAAGCCTGTCATAGGCTAATGGAGGCATCACCACAGTTCCTTGTGCTGTACACACCCCAGCTCAAGAGCCTTATCTGAGTCCCCACACTCCCCTGCCCACTAGCCTTGTACTGGCTGATACCTCCAATCTCCCTGGAGACAGGTGGCTATGTTTAAGAGCTGGGGTGACAGCAGTCTGCTGTGAGTCAGGCTCCTCCCTGCCCCTGGAGGAAAGATCTCTTTCAACAGTGGTCTGCTGAGAGGCTGTGAGCAGCTTCGGGCGGACAAAGATGGCGCAGTGAGCTCCAGGCCATGGGAACTGGTCCAGAGAGTTAACTTATGGTGCTTTGAGACCCTGGACCTTCCTCCTCTATTACTTCACCTATGCTGTTGGCAGGAGTGTGTCTGCTTCTGGGAGAGCAGGACAAGGGGCTCTGGTGCCAGAGATGTAACTGGGCCCCTTGCTCCAGTGTGTGTGACTATGTTGGTGTTCAGGTCTGATGTGGGTGTGGAGGGTGAGCAGAGACGGTGACTTCCAGAGTCAGAAGGCCTGGTAGGATTGACATGGCCTCAGGTCCTTCTGTGACTAGCCTGGCAGATGAGGTCAACTGCCCCATCTGCCAAGGCACCCTGAGGGAGCCAGTCACCATTGACTGTGGCCACAACTTCTGTCGTGGCTGCCTCACTCTCTACTGCGAGATCCCAGGTCCAGAAACGGAGGAGTCCCTCAGCTGCCCGCTCTGCAAAGAGCCCTTCCGCCCCGGGAGCTTCCGACCCAACTGGCAGCTGGCCAATGTGGTAGAGAACATCGAGCGCCTTCAGCTGACGTCCACGCGAGGCCTGGAGGTGGAGGATGCCT
This sequence comes from Mus minutoides, assembly GCA_902729485.2. NCBI lineage: Eukaryota > Metazoa > Chordata > Mammalia > Rodentia > Muridae > Mus > Mus minutoides. Next base: position 751,507 of record LR749865.1, read on the forward strand.
GTCCGGAACACGGGGAGAAAATCTACTTCTTCTGCGAGGAGGATGAGGCACAGATGTGTGTGGTATGCCGTGAGACCGGACAGCATGAGGCTCACACTGTGCGCTTCCTGGAGGACGCAGCAGGTCCCTACAGGGTAGGAGAGGATCCCTACAGGGTAGGAAGGGGCTCTGGGGCACCCTTGAGGGAGCTGAATTGGACTAAGGGAAGTAGAAAGGTGGTGTGGATTCTGGGCTGGAAGGAGTATCCAGACTCCAAATTTTTTCACCTTATTTGATCACCCAGGTACATACTGAAGCACAGAGAAGCACGGGGTTATAATTAAGAGTTCTGTGTTGTTTCCTTGTGGACCATAGTAAATCCTTTCTGAACGAATGAACCATCAAATGTGTGTGCAAATGTGTGTGTGTGTGTGTGTGTGTGTGTGTGTGTGTGTCCTGTATCAGTTAAGTGTGCTTGAAGTTTGGGTTTTAGGGAATGACAGTGCTTGTTTATTTACAAGAGTGAACGCCTTGTTTGTGGAGGGATGGTCTGAGTGTGTTCTGGTTTGAAACATGTAACTGAATGTTCCCGTTGTGAATGAGCTGGTTGGGTGAATTTTTGTGGCATATACTTTTATTTTTCATTAAGTGAGTGCATTGCTGGTTTTAGTTGCTTTTATAGCATATTTTGTTATGAGCAGGTATTTGTATGTGTGATGTAGCAATTTATTAGTGATCTTTTGATAGTGAGACTAGCTTGCCTCAGACTAATTATATAGCCTAGGATGACCTTGAATTTCTGATTCTTCTAGTTCTACCCCCTAGATCCTGGGATTATAGGCATGTGCTGCCACACTTGTTTGATGCAAGGCTAAGAGTCCAGGGCTTTTTACATGCTAAGCAAGCAACTCTAATAACTGAGCTACATCCCCAGCTTGCCTGTATGTATTTCTTTTTTCTTTTTTTTTTTTCTTTTTTTTTTTTTTTTTTTTTTTTTTTTTTTTTTTTTTTTTTTTTTTTTTTTTTTTTTTTTTTTTTTTTTTTTTTTTTTTTTTTTTGTTTTTTGTTTTTTTGTTTTTTTGAGACAGGGTTTCTCTGTATAGCCCTGGCTGTCCTGGAACTCACTTTGTAGACCAGGCTGGCCTCGAACTCAGAAATCCGCCTGCCTCTGCCTCCCAAGTGCTGGGATTAAAGGTGTGCGCCACCATCGCCCGGCCCTGTATGTATTTCTAAACACACACACACACACACACAGAGAGAGATATGTATGTGTTTGCTTGTTCCTAACTCTATTCTAGAACAATTTATAAAACTGTGCATCAATTGTTTTTGCATCTAAATTTCTCCTCGTTTCTAGATTATTGGTACTAGTAAAAAGGGAGATGTTGTTTGCATGTGTTTCCTCTGGGTGACATAATTTCAGTTTCAGCTAAGAACATGTGGCGCTCAGATCATAGGTAATCCTTGCCAGATGCAAAAGTAGGTAGCTGTCTAACCCAAGGAAGGGCTCAAAGGAGAAGCAGAGTCATGACCTTTGATGGTCCATGAGAATGGGGGAAACCCTGGTCAAGACCTCTAGGAAACAAAGCAAGAGTGATGAGACTCAAGGCCAGGTCTGGTGGTGCGTACCCATGATCCTACTGTTTGGGAAACTGAGACAGGAAGATCCTGGGTTTGAGGTAAGCCTAGACTACATGAGATCCAGCCTCAAAAGGAGAACAAGAACGAAGACCCTGAATCTCTCAAGGTGCTGGGGTTCACACTCATCCCCGGGGCACTTTGCTTCCACACATAGAAGGGAGTGACGTCCGTTTACAGCTGCTTTCTGCATCTTAATATTTCATACTCCTTCTACCCAGGAACAAATACAGAAGTGTCTCGTGTGTCTAAGGAAAGAGAGAGAAGAGATTCAAGAAACCCAATCAAGAGAAAACAAAAGAATACAGGTGCTTCTGGTACGTCTCCACCCTCCCCAGGCCCAGCTCCTTCTCCCAGAGTCTAAGGCCTACAGAGCCGAGACTTGAAGGTCTCTGAATCTGAATCTGAATCCTTGTCTTTGATATTATTTCTTCCATCAATTAATTCTCTTAACTTTGACCTACTCACCTGTAAAGTGGAGATTAAGGTTCATTTCCTTATCAAATCAGTGCAGGAATTAGTGTGATCCTGCTTCTAACCGCCTGGTGGTATGTACAGTGTGCAGGGCAAAAGACCAGGCATCTCTGGGGTCTTCTCTGAGCCCCTTTTAGAAGCCACAGAAGTGATAGGGAGGCACTGCTGGGCTGTGTCGCACCCAGAAATGGAGTGACAAGCAGAAAGAGCACATCCTTATGGGGGACTGAGGAACAGGCAGGAGTGGGGGGCTCTGAATTTACCACCTAACCTTGGGAGGTGTGGGTATAGATCGAGAGGGAAGTGGGAATGTATAGGGAAAGGGAAGAAAGGAAGGATAAGGTGCCACAGGACGAGGAGGAAAAGATGGGAGAAGATCTCGATGTGGGGAGAGTAAAATGTTCTCCTCGGCTCTCATCGTCCCTTCTCAGACTCAGGTGGCCACCAAGAGGCAACAGGTGATTTCACAGTTCGCACATCTGAGCCAGTTCCTGCAGCAACAGCAGACTGCCCTCTTAGCACAGCTGGAGGGGTTAGACGGGGACATCTTGAAGCAGCAGGAAGAGTTTGATTCCCTGGCCACTGGGGAGATCTACCGGTTCAGCACCCTGATTGAAGAGCTGGAGGAGAAGAACAAGCGGCCAGCCAGGGGGCTCCTGACGGTGAGGCCTGGCCTCTAGGGTCTCTGGAATCATTGCCTAATTGGTACCCCCTTTACATACACGTTTAGGCACTGCAGATGGAGGTGGGACATGGGGACAGAGGGTTGGATTCTAATCTGTGCTTCCCCAAGAGCTGCCTGGTCACTGTGCTGTCTAGTCTTGGTCTCTCCTTCCTGCCCTCCGTAGAAAGGAGAGGAAATGAGGATATGACAGTAGAAGGAGGTGGAAGTTGCTCCTGAGAAGTATCACACACTCTGCAAACAACTGCCAGGTGCTGCCTCCAAAGCAAAACTCTTACAACTTGAACATCCCCCTCCATTGGCCAGGAAGTTCTTCCTAGACTGGACTACTTCCTTGAACTGGAGGAGAGTTATTGGGGTTCCGGGAGCATGATTTAGGGAGATGCACTGGGTACTGGGAAATAAGAGACCTTGGTGTAGAACTTGCTCACTTTTGCCTATAGCTGGGAGAAGTAGGTCATATCATCAACTCTGTCCATGAAACAAAGGTCTGGGTTCTGGTCCTAATGTCCAAGGCTGGGAATATGGTGGTATTTGGGGTTTTATGGTCATAACAAAAGTGGGAGAGAAAAATTAGAACCTAATTCTCTCTCTCTCTCTCTCTCTCTCTCTCTCTGTCTGTCTGTCTCTCTCTCTCTCTCTCTCTGTGTCTGTCCCTTTCTCTGTCTGTCTGTCTGTCTGTCTGTCTGTTCGTCCCCCTCTCTCTCCCTCTCTTCACCTTTCCTTTCTTCCTTTCCCCTCCCAGGATATCAGAAGCACTCTAATAAGGTTAGTGATAAAGTATCTACTTCTTTCTTCCCCATAGACATTCATCCATACACCACCTACCTAGTTATTGCCGTGCAAATAAACCACATTTTCAGTTTAGGGTATAGTCATATACAAATGCTCAAATATGTTCTCAGATAGTGCTATAGATCTACCCACTTGGGCAGAAGTGGGATCCATCTGAGCAGATCCAAGTCTCTGTGTGGGAAGTCACTCCTCCAGGCCTTGTTAGAAAAAGATAGCTGTCTGAGGACATCATTAAAAGACAATAATTCGCAGGGCGTGGTGGCGCACGCCTTTAATCCCAGCACTTGGGAGGCAGAGGCAGGCGGATTTCTGAGTTCGAGGCCAGCCTGGTCTACAAAATGAGTTCCAGGACAGCCAGGGCTATACAGAGAAACCCTGTCTCGAAAAACCAAAAAAAAAAAAAAAAAAAAAAAAGACAATAATTCTGGGGCTGGAGAGATGGCTCAGCGGTTAAGAGCACTTGTTGCTCTTGCAGAGGACCCAGAGCGCAGTTCCCAGAATCCATACAATAGCTCATACCTAGTAGATCCTATATCCTATTCTGTTCTCCATGAACAACTGCATTTATATGATATATATACATACATGCAGGCTAAATACCCATACACATAAAATTAAGTATCTTTTAAAGATTTAATTTTTTCGTGGTGGCACATGCCTTTAGTCCCAGCACTCGGGAGGCAGAGGCGGGTAGATTTCTGAGTTCCATGCCAGCCTGGTCTACAAAGTGAGTTCCAGGACAGCCAGGCCTATACAGAGAAACCCTGTCTTGAAAAACAAACAAAAAACAACAACAAAAAAAAAAAAAACAAAAAAAAAACCAAAGATTTAATTTTTTAATTTAAGCATTTTTTTAGTTTTTAGTATTTTTTAAATTACTTAATTTAAAAAGTTAAATTTTTTTTTCTTTTGGTTTTTCGAGACAGGGTTTCTCTGTGTAGCCCTGGCTGTCCTGGAACTCACTCTGTAGACCAGGCTGGCCTTGAACTCAGAAATCCGCTTGCCTCTAGTTAAATATTTTTTTTAAAGTTTTTTTTTTTTTTTTTTTTTTTTAAATTCCCAGACTCTGCCATTTCTGTACCTCTAGATGTGAAACCAGAAAGTGCCGGAAACCCGAGGCTATATCCCCAGAGCTGGGCCAAAGGATCCGGGACTTCCCCCAACAGGCCATCCCTCTGCGGCAGGAGATGAAGACATTTCTGGGTAAGGAGACCGCCCCCCACCCCCAGCCTGGGCTTAGGAATGGCCTCCTGCCTCCACTGTCAAATGGCGGCTCTCTGAATTTTAGCACATCTAATTTCCTTCAGTACCTTGATTTTCTTATTTGCCAAGTCCGGTAAAATCTAACTCTTGGGATGATGTGGCCTCAGAGGGACATGATAAAAGTGGGGATTTGGGAGTTGGGGATCAACCTATTAAACATATCTGACCAGCTCTGACATGATGTAATAAAAAAAATAATGATTACAACATCCATGACTCTACATAATCAAGGATTCTTAGAGGCAGGTGTGATGCACTGTATGTTATGATGGTTAACTATAGTCGGTGGCAGTATCTGCCTCACCGTGGAAGCTGATCCTTCCTTCTTCCTTTGCTTTCTGTCACTGTTTTTTGAACACCTGAAAGCTGAACTCAGGGCTTAAACAAGTGCCCTACACTGACCTACGTGCCCAGGCTTTCCCCCTACTTCTTTTTATTGGACTGGCTGTCTAAACTGAGACACCCTTATAGAGACTAAGCTGTTCTCCTTTCCCAGAAGAGGGAGCCATATGGCAGCCAGCCAAGAAGGTTTGAAATGTAAGTTATGACTTTCTGCTCCCCACCAACGGTGAAGTCATGAACAATGTCACATATTTCTACATGTCACACCCACAAAAAACATTCCCCTGGGAGGACATTTCTGGAAACCTACTTCCTGCAATGGGCTAAACAGTAGACAAAGTTTTACTCTAATCAATGACTGACAATTGACTGGTCTAAACATTATTTCCAAGTGGAAAAAAAAAAACCTAATTATCTATCCCATAACTACATGTGTGTGTTAAAATAGAGAAGGCAAGGTATCCATAGTCCCTGTCTGCTCAGAGGTGGGGTAGCAGGTTTCTCCCTGAGTTCTAGGCTAGGAGCATCAGTAACCCATGTGAGATACCTGCATATCTGCAGCCCTACCCCAGGGTGTCTGGATTTGAAATCACTGTAAGTGTTCTAAGATGTTTGGGTGTAAGCAAACTTAGAAGCGCTGGTCTCGAGGATTCCACCTCCATTCTTCTCTCTGTTCCTTCCGTCCTCATCGCTGATGTGTTCTGCGGTTTTGAGACCAATGGAATCTCATCTCGTCATTATTTCCTCCTCACAGAAAAACTCTGCTTTGAGTTGGACTATGAGCCAGGTAAGCAACCCTGCATTAGGATAGGGGGAATATTTAAAAGTCCTGAGTAAGGAAGTTTCTGAGTTCTGCAGAGTATGTTAAAATAATTATGTAAACAATCACACACATATTACATCCATCCACATGACATGTAGCTTACATACTTGTGTATATAAGCATAGATACATACCCATATCAATAAATTCCACATTCAACCCCAGATAGAAAAACAGTAGTTTGTAGTGATATGGTAAGATTCCGCCCTTTTCATTACTTCCTAAATAATGTAGCATAGCAAATATTTTCACCGCATTTACATTGTATTATACAATATAAGCAACCAAGAGATGATTTAGAGGGGATACTGTGTGGCTGTGTGTGAAGGTGGTTGAGGTTTAAGGGGCTGTGTATGAGGAAGCTGTTTGGGAGGAGAGGTTATGTGAGGAGGCCATGTATGAGAGTTGCTGTGAATAATGGTAGTTGTATGTGAGGGACGCTCATTTACAGGGATATTGTGTGGGGGAGAGGCTGTGTGTAAGTAAGGCTATGTGTGGAAGAAGGTGTGTGCAATGGCAGTTGTACGGAGGAAGGCTGTGTACAAGAGAGATTATGGGAGGGTGACTATCAGAAGGGTTATGTGTGAGGTAGGCGGTTGTGAAGGGAGGTTGTTGGGGAGGGGATCATGTATGAAGAGGACATAATGGGAAGCTGTGTGGGAGGATGGCCATTTATGATGTAGTGTGTGGAGGGGCATTGTGTGTAGAGGCTGCATGAGGCTGACTTTGTGTGAGAGTAGTGTGTGAGACAGAAGATGTATGAGGACACTGTGTGAAGAGGGGAGACTGTGTACAGAGTACGATTGGCTACGTGAGGAAGGCCTGTAAGAGGCTGATTGTGTTTGAGGTTGTCTGGAACTGGGGGGCGGGGGGGGGGGCGGAGAGTGTGAGAGAATGTTTATGAGGAGGAGAACACACATGTGAAAGTGGCGGTGTGTCGATATCAGTGTGCCCCTGTACAAAGAAGCTGTACATGAGGGGAAGCAACAGAGGTGGGAGGCCATGGGTAAGGCTATGTATGAAGAGGCAGTTTGTGAGGGTGCCCATGTGGGAGGCAGGTTGTGTGTTAGGAAGCCTGTGTGCTTCACCAACAGGAGGCTTGAATGGAAATCATGAGCTGTACAGTTTTCCAGAGGATGGCAGACCATGCAAGGGCAGCATACTCTTTTCAACTGGCTTTACTGGCTTTTCTGGCTTTAAAATGCACATGCATCCCCTTGACACCCTTTTTTTTTTTTTTTTTTTTTTTGGACAAATTTTTTTTTTTTTTTTTTTTTTTTTTTTTTTTTTTTTTTTTTTTTTTGGACAAATTCTTTTTTTTTTTCCTTATTTATTTATTTATTTATCATTAGAGAATTTCTTCATTTACATTTCAAGTGTTATCCCATGAGTCCCCTATACCCTCCCCCTGCCCTGCTCCCCTACCCACCTACTCCCACTACTTGGCCCTGGCGTTCCCCTGTACTGGGGCCTATAAACACGGCTAGACCGAGGGCCTTTGACAGCCTTTTAGGATGCAGATTTTTAGTGATACCCGTGATACCAATTCCTTAGTGATACCTGTGCTCTGGAGCACACAGCTGGTTCAACACCAGCATCCGTGATACCAATTCCTTAGTGATATCTGTGCTCTGGAGCACACAGCTGGTTCAACACCAGCATCCAGGTATGGAAGTAAGATTTTTTTAGGCCATCCTAGTAGGTTGTGGCATTGACCCATTGACATACATGTTCCTTATTTTATTTCACAGCTCATATCTCTCTAGACCCCCAGACTTCCCACCCCAAGCTCCTCCTCTCCGAAGACCACCGGCGGGCTCGGTTCTCCTACAAGTGGCAGAATTCACCAGATACCCCACAACGCTTTGATCGAGTCACCTGCGTCCTGGCCCAATGTGGCTTTACAGGGGGGAGACACACTTGGGTGGTGAATGTTGACTTGGCCCATGGAGGCAGCTGCACTGTAGGTGTGGTCAGAGAAGACGTACAACGGAAGGGAGAGCTGAGGTTGAGGCCAGAGGAGGGAATATGGGCAGTGAGGCTGGCCTGGGGCTTTGTCTCAGCTCTGGGTTCCTTCCCCACAAGGCTGGCCCTGGAGGAGCCACCCCGGAAGGTGCGGGTGTCTCTTGACTATGAGGTAGGCTGGATAACCTTTGTCAATGCTGTCACCCAGGAACATATCTACACCTTCACTGCCTCCTTTACACAGAAGATCTTTCCCTTGTTTGGACTCTGGGGCAGAGGGTCCAGTTTTTCCCTGAGCTCTCAGGAAGATGCAGTTTCCTTCCTCTGAGTATGAGACTGGCATCAAGCACTCTTGGGAGTAGACCCTGGGCTGGGTCACCAAGCACAAAAGTGAATTTTTTAGACATTGGTTGGCGTGTATCAGTAAGGGACAAAGTGGTAGGACCTTTAGTTTCTTCATTGTTCAAGCCTTTCCTCGTTGCCCATCAAATACTCGGGTATCTGGGACCTTGGCTGCTGCTGGCTTTTCTCACCATTGTCGTTAATGGACACAGACATAGATATACAAACAATTTTGGATTTTTAAGCCTAAAGACCTGGATTCCAGATGAAGCTTTGTAATCAACCAGCTGCATGATTTCAAACAAAGCTTTACCTCTTCATTTTGTTTTCTTCCAAAGATATTAGTTAATTTATTCGTGCCTTCAAGAAACACTTTGGAGGAGTGGATATGATCAAAATACACTATATACATTAATGAAATTATAGAAGAATAAATAAAAAAATATTATTTGAAAAGGAAGCATCTTGTTTGTTCTATCGTCATATGCCATGCCTCTGACATGGCTTCTCGACACATCTTCTCACAAGACTTTCAGGGACATTGTAGGCTCTCCAATGGGCTCCAGCCACCTCCATACCTGCTGACATCAGCCAGTGGACTGAGCTGCTAAGCCTGCAGGAGGTAGATGAGTGGCCCCAGCCCCCCAGGTGGAGGTGGATGATCTGGGCAAAGTGTCCACCCACCCAAGTTAAGAATAGGCCCATCGCATTTCAAGAGATGACCCAGGGAAACTCTATAACATAGTCCTCACAAACCCACATGGCCCTTGGAGAAAGGATTCCAAATATAAGAAGTTGACACCAGTTTCTGGTGGCTATCATGAAAGGCAACAACAGCGACAACAGCAGGGTCCTCTTGGATAATGTGGGGTCTGGGCCTCCCAGTGGCACCAGCCTCCATTGCTACTTCTGGCTGTTGTACCAAATGGGACAAACCACTGAAGTGTGACAAACCCATTCTTACTAAGAAATCTGATGGTCACCATGGCAAGTTCAATGTGGCAGCCTTATACAAGAAATGCCACCTGGAAGAGCCCTGTTGGCTGGCACAGGTTACCAAGCAGAATGGATGACTACATGCACAAGTTGTACTAGCATCTTTCTGGGTAGTAGCAGTGCTGTGGACCCCATATTGTCAAGTTGTACAAAACATGCTATTTTTCTTCCTCATGGGGAGGCAAAGGGCTAGAATCATCTATAAGTGGTTTAACAAGGAGGCACTCTGAGTCCAGAACTAGACACAGCGCATCTTCAGAGATGTGTCTTTAGGGTCCTGTCCCCACTGAAACCAGGGCGAGCAAGACCCAGGGGGTTTGCTGGGTATGTTAGTGCTGTCTCTTCAGCGTCAAACAAAAATAAAAGGCACTGAATACAGTAAAAAGGGGGCGGGGGAACTTTCAGAACCAAAAGTTCCTGGCAAGAAACAAAAGCAAGATGTCTATCTTAGTAGTTACTTTTCTGTTGCAATAAGACACTAGACTAGGACAGCTTATAAAGAAAGTTTATTTGGGGCTTACAGGTTCAGAGGCTTAGAGCCTATAGCCATCATGGTAAAGAGTCTGGAGCAGGCAGGTAGGTGTGGTGTTGGAGCAACACCTGAGAGAATACATCTTGACCCACAAGCATGAGGTGGGAGGGGAGCTAACTGGCTTGAGCTCTTTGAAACCTGAAAACCCACCCTCCGTGACAGACATCCTCGAACAGAGACACACCTCCTAATCCTTCCCAAACAGTCTCACTAGCTGGGACCCAAGCACACGTGAGCCTATGAGGGCCATTCTCATCGAAACCACCACATCGTCCTATTCTGCAGTGGATTTGGAAAAACTGGTAACTCCTTGAGAAGGCACTGTAGGAGTGCCAATCTGGCTCTGTTAGGATCCACATTACATCGGCATGACTCACTATTTATGCTGAATAATGGGCATCCATCAAACCTACCCAATAGAATGGAAAGTTTTTATTTTAACCTCTAAAGTGTGGTCGTGTTTAAATTAGGGATCTTATTTGCTTTTATCTGTAACACAATGGCTAGCTAGTTGGTTGGGTAATACAATATGTAGAACCTTTCCATAAGAAGAAAGAAACACGCCCCCCTCCCTGGCCCTGGGCTAGCTTTGTACAAACCATGGTAGCTGTTGGTAATCAGATACAGAAAAGGAGCACTGGGAAGACAGTGAAGTAAAATGTGGTGGCTGCTGTGGGAGGAACTTGCTTGGCCATAATGGCTGCTCAGAGGAGGGGGTGCTGCAAAGGAGGGACTTTCTCCAGGGTGTTCAATATTTCCTACAAAATATATATCTAAAAAATAATGGCATATACAAGTGTCTATATAATGCCAAAATATACTCACAGCCCTCAAGCCTCATGTTCCACTAAAATGGACTGTATTTTCCTGTTTCTTTGTACTGGTTTAACTTGAATATTTAAAATGACTGTGAACCTCTAAAGTATGTGTATATGAAGTTCTCTTCCTGCTATAAAACTTCATGCCCTTTATTGTCCTTACAGATAGTAGATCTCTGTGCAATCTATTATCATCTTCCATTTTTGCTTTTTTTTTTTATGTGTGTGTGCTTTGTGTATGTGTATGCACGGTTATATGCATGGCTATACATGTGCATATGGGGGAGGGGGGCTGAGGTCAATGTCAGATATCTCCTTCAATCACTCTCCACTAAGTGTTTCTTCCCAAACCTGGAGCTCACCCTTGCTGAACCTGGAGCTCACAGCCAGTTCTGGTTAGTCTAGATAGCTAGTTGCTTTGGGGGTTCTCCTGACTTTCCCCTGCAAGTGCTGAGATTACAAGCAGCTGCTTAGCTTTTACTTGTAGTCTGAGGATCCAAACTCCAGGCTTCATGCTTACCCAGCAAGCATCTCACTTATGGAGTCATCTCCCTAATCTTTAGTATGTCTTGTTTAGCATGAAGGAAACAGTTACGTGTATTACATGTATGTACTGTCGGTAGGTCAAAGCAGGAAGACCAGGAATTCAAGGTCAGCCTCTGCTACACAGTGAAGCAGCAAATTGGATGCTAGTCTGAGCTACATCAATCCCTGTTGAAAAGGAGAGGAGAGAGAAAGCGTGTGTGTGTGTGTGTGTGTGTGTGTGTGTGTGTGTGTGTGTGTGTGCCGCACAATCATGCACACATACATGGTGGGATGAATGAGGAAGAGGAGGAAGAGGAGGACAGAGCTGAGGCTTGGTGAAATTAGGTTATTTGCCTAATCATATTGCCAAACTTTATAATCCATGCCTGACATCCGAGCTCTTAAACACTATTCTAAACTGTCTTGTTTGGAACCTGGTGGTTGAGTGACCCTGGTGAGCATGGTGGCTATGCTCACTACAAGTAACAGCAATTCTGAAAAACAATTTGTATTTCTTTCCTTTTATTTTTTCTTTCTTTCTCTTTCTTTCTTTTCTTTCTTTCTTTTGTTCTTTTCATCTTTTTTTTTCCTTTTGGTTTTTCAAGATTTGGTTTCTCTGTGTAACCCTGGCAGTCCTGGAACTCACAATGTAGACCAGGCTGGCCTAGAAGATGGCGATCTGCTTGCCTCTACCTCTCGAATTAAAAGATTTGTTGACTTGTATTTTATGTGTATGTGATGCACATGCCTACTGGTATCTATCTGTGGAGACCCAAAGAAAGTGTTATCTCTTGGAATTGGAGTTTCAGACAAGTGTGAGCCACCATGAGGGTGCTGGCAATTGAACCCTGGGCTTCTGGAAGAGCAGCGGTGCTCTGAAATGGACAAACTGTCTCTCTATCCCCTAAGTTGTATTTCTTAAATTGAAAGTAAAACTGCCAGAAAGTGAAGATAATCTTCCAATGTATCAGTGTATGTTCCTCCCTAGATAACTTGAAGCTTACTCCCTTTTAAAGGATTTGATGACTTCCCAGTAAGGTGACTGATATACCTCCAGACTCCATTTGCTTTCCCAGGAAGAGTTACAGTCTGTCTAAAGGCTTCAGGCTTAAGCTCCCAATTGCTCTTTACCAGACCCCAGAGAAGTGTTACACACTTTACCTGACATCCACAGGTTATTAACTCCTGATTTTTCTCTACTTACATTGTTTATTATTATTTTTAAAATCTACATTTAATTTACATTTCCCTGATGGCTAACATTTTTTTCCCTTGTTCCGGTCAACCCTGCTCGCTCTGCTCGACCCCTCTCGCTCCTGCCGGCTCCGCTCCCTCCGGCCAGCCCCACTCGCTCTCGGCAGCCCCCCCCCATGGCCCCCGCTTGTTCCAGACGGGCCCCCGCTGGCTCCAGTCGCCCCGCTTGCTCCGATCAGCTCTGCTTGCTCCGGTTGGTCTCTCTGGTCCAAGGATTCATTTCTTATTATTCTTCATAAGTACCGCTGTAGCTGACTTCAGACAGCACCAGAGGAGGGCGTCAGATCTTGCTACGGGTGGTTGTAAGCCACCATGTGGTTGCTGGGATTTGAACTCATCACCTTTGGAAGAGCAGTCGGGTGCTCTAACCCGCTGAGCCATCTCACCAGCCCCTCTACTTACATTGTAAAAGGTAATTCTATCACAAAGAAAAGAGACCCATCCCAGTTGGTTTAAATAATAAGGAATTTTATTATAAAAACAGAAGTAAGAAAAAAATGTTTTTACAATTTTCTAGGCCTTATGGAAACTATGGGCAGGGACAGAGTGAGAGTGGAGGCATTTTCAGTTCTCAGAAGTATCTACTTCCAACTTTACTGGTTGGAAGGGTTTACGGCAACTGTAAAGCCCAGGTTCCCTGACTCCTGTCACCCAGAAGGTGGAGGCTGCTCTAGGAAACTAGGAGCTGCCCACATATCTTTTCCCTCAGCGTCCCCAACTTTAGCAAGAAGAGTCTCTTGAATGCATCTATTAGCAAGAAAGAGTCTATGGCCACTACAGTTGACCTTCATCACTTCTGCTACATTCCTTTGATGAGAAGCAAGTCACCAATGCCACTCATTCTCCAGAGGACAAAGTTACATGTCCCTGGACATGAGGGTGAGGACTGTGGAAATCACCCTCAAGTCTGCCTGCAACAGTCATAATGAATGGACGTTGTGGGATGTCCAAACAGGAGGTTCTATCAGAGTCAGAAGAAATAGTACCCAATAAACCTGCCCAGCTCCATAAGCTGAGGCAGGCTCACTCTGCCAGATCATCCAGATGTTTCGATGCCCACGAGACCGTGGGCAGTGGGTGCGATCATCAGCACACAGTTATATGGAGATCTGAAATGTCTGGCCACAACAATGAGAGCCACAAGCTCAAGTCTGGCTTAGGAAGGGAACTACGTCCCAGCGTCAGAAGCTAGATCATCAGATGGGAAGTTGTGGGGATGAGAATACACCAGGAGGACTAACTGAGCTTTGGATCGGCTGGAGAAACACGAGCGAGAAGTCCTTCTAATTTCTGTGGCGCACTCCTAAAGACAAAGAAATCATTCATTAATTCATACATATTCTACTGAATCTTCCCCTGGCCATGTAGTATAATGGTATCAAGTATATCTCCTCGACTTTTAAAATTTAGCCCATATACATATCTATGTTATGTGGTCTGCATGTGTCTTCATATGTGGGACACAGGGAAAGGGGCTCATACCTGTCTAGTAAGTCACTGGCATCCTGGGAAAGAAAAGGTGACAACCAGTCAGCTTCTAGGTTCTTGCCACTGAACACCTTCCCTGGTTCATGCTTGAGGGTCGCTCTGCATGCTGCCACGAGAGCCGAAGCATAGCACTCCTCCTCACTCTGTTGTGTCATGATGTAGCCCTGTACAACCCACCCTTCCCACACTCAACACACACACACACACACACACACACACACACACACACACACACACACACTTGTGCTCAAGAGAGTATGCATGTGCACATAAACACACAGACCACATGCACACACACATTCTTGCACACTCACTTGTGTGCTCTAGTGCACACACACGCACATGCACATGCATGTACACACACTGAAACCACCACACATACCAGGAGTACCTCCCCTTACACTTCCCAGAAGGGACCTGCAGGAAGGCTGTTTGCTATCCAAAGAATCCCTCTCTGAATTTGGGGGTGTCTTAGGAAGTACACCTTCAGGGTGCTGGCATCCAGATCCTTGGCCATCCTTTCCAGGCCAGAAACCAGGATGCTGAGTTGTGTTACTGCTTCAGAGAAACTAAAGATCTTGGCCACCTCCTCTGGTAAGTCCTCTTGTTGGTCCAGCCAATGCCAAGGGAGAGCCTTCAATTGTTCCTTGGTTTGGTCTTGGTTCTGCAGGTCAGTTCTTAGCTTGTGAAACTCACAATCCGCCTGAAAGCACAGAAGAGGAGCTACTCTGAGAGTCAATAGAGGCCTCTCTCCTGGCTCTCTAAGCACTGAAGAGCTAGGTGGGAATATTGTTCTCCACTCCTCTTCCTACACAGCCTTGCCTCACCAGCCATTGTCTTCAGAAGCTCTTCACAAAGCTCCCCCCGCCCCCCCCCTCTTTCCTACCTCACAGTTCTGAGTACACCTACAGATATTGGGTCCTGCCACAGTGGAACACACACACACACACACACACACACACACACACACACACACCACTCAGCTATGCTCTTTTGATGTCTGCTTTCAGCCCTGTAAGTGAGGAGAGAGCTCACCCAAGTGAGCGAGGGGGATAAAAGAGTAATTGCCAAGGACAGATTGGAGTCTCGTGACTTGTGTAAAATTTTGAACTATCTGTTTTGATTCTCACGGAGTAGCAGGGAGAATAGGTGTTTTTATTTAACTTAAAAAAAAAATGCATGGAGGTCAGAAGGCTTCGCATTCTGTTCACTAATCAATCTCAAAAACAAGCCCCAAACCAAGGTTTTCAGCCTGCATGATCACAATTCCACAACTGTGGCTGCTCTGAGGACAGTTGTCCACAACAAGGGAGAGGCCCTTCAGAACTCAGACACCCACCTGCAGAGCCTGCAGCATCTTCTTTTCCTGAGCCTTAAGCTGTTGAAGGTCCCCAAGGTCCTTTCTGAGCTTCCTGCTTCTACGATTGAGTCTTTCCTAGAGGCAGACACAGGTGGAGGATGAGGCGGTATCCACAGGGGAATCCTCCACAGAGCACAATGGGCCCTTGGGTGAGACTGTGAATTAACACCCAAACCAGGTCTGGTGCTATTCACCTTTAATCCCAGCACTTGGGAAACAGAGGCAGCTATACTGAGTTTGAGGCCAGCCCTGGCCTTCACAGTCAGTTCCAGGTCAGCCAGGTTTATGTAGAAAGACCTTGTTTCAAAAAAAACAAAACAAAGCCATTTCTGGGGGGATGGCTCAGCACTTAAGAGCACTTACTGGTCTTCAGAGACCTGAGTTCAGTTCCCAATACCCACATTGGACAGCTCTCTACTGCCTGTAACTTTAGTTTTAGGGAATTCAATACCTTCCTCTTTTCTGACTTCCAAGGACACACACATGTATACACAAACAATATTTTTTAGAGAAAGTGAATATTAATGTCAATAACTCTAAATGCATGAAACAAGATGGGGGCATCATTTACCATGTTTAAAATAAGTAAGAAAGTTCCGGTTTTATAAACATATTTAAAGATGTTTTAATTTTTAATTATGTATATGAGTATGTGTCTGTATATGAATATGTGCATGTGTATGGGTACCCAAGGAGCCTAGAAAAGCACTAGCACCAGGTCTCATGAAGATAGAATTACATACAGGTGGTTCTGAGCCACTTGGTGTGGGTGCTGGGAACCAAACTTAGGTCTTCTGAGAGAGCAAAATAGTCCCTCTTAACTACTTAGCCTCTAACACCTGCAAATGCACCTCCTCTCCCTGTCTTTGTCTCTCTCTGTTTCTGTCTGTCTCTGTGTCTCTCTGTCTCTCTCTCTGTTTCTGTCTGTCTCTCTCTGTGTGTCTCTCTCTCTTTGTGTATGTTGTTGTTGTTGTAGAGACATTGTTTCACTGTGTAGCTCAAATTGGTTTGAGATTCGGGTATCAGCCTGCCTCTGCCTCCAAGTGCTGGGACTTAAAGGTTTGCACCACCACACCTGGCTCCAGACCATTACTTTGTATGCTAATGTGAGAAAAAGTAATTAAAGAGATTTTAAACAAACCCTGATTGTAAATTCTCCAAGTGTAACAGGATTTCTCTGGACTTGGATTCTGCAACTGCTCCCCACACCCCGTCTTTGTCCTGGTGCACGTCTCAGCTGTGATGTCACTTCCGGATAGGCCTTGGTTGATCACTCTAGGAAGGGCCACCCATTATTCTCCTTCTTAGATCACAAACACTTGTAGTTCTGTTTCTTGCCTGCCTTTCTGATAAGTGCAGTTGGCCTCATTTCCATACGTGCAGCAGACACTCACTGTCTTCCTTATAAGAACAAATGTTGATATTTATTTTTCTACACTTCCTGTTGCTACTTAAGTATGGACTTGAAGTCCTGAATCACCTTTGCATTTCCTCTCAATGCCTGGTGTGGCATCTTACAGACAGCACAGACCTGAGTTAATCATTCAAGGATGGAGGAGCCCTGTTTCTGCACACCTGACTCATGGGAAGCCCTACCCCACCTCTGTAGACTTAGTAGACACAGTAGAACATGACTCTTTCAGCTTTCTGAATCATCCATCCTGTACATTCGGTTTCGATTTAGACTGCCTCGTCTGTTGTTCCACATGGTGACGATTTTCTTTAAAAGCCAAGTATCTGAAAGACTTTGGAAATTTACCCTTCAGGGCTAAGGAAGAAGTTCGGTGATAGAACATTTACCTGGCATGTGTGGGGCCCTGGGTTCAAACCACAGCTCCACAAAGAAAAAGGGGGGGGGGAGGAAAGGTAAAAGAATATTCAGTCTTCACTATTGGGTAGAAAGACCTGACAGGGAAGAATGCATAGGGCAGACAAGGAGGGGTCAGCTTTGGCTTCCACCATGACGCCCCTGAAGCTTCAGGTTTGGGTATCTGCTTGGCGACAGCCATTCTTATTCACAGGCATTGATGTGTCGATCAGGTGAGAACAGAAGTTAAATGGGAGCCAAATGTGCTCAGAACTTCTGAAGCAGAGGGAGTTAGAGAGTGGGCCTTAGAGCTGAGGATGCGACCACAATGTGTAGACAGCAGGATGATGGGATGGGTGAGGATGCCACTCCACGGGAGACGCTGCATGACTAGAACCCATTTTAAGGATATGACATCATAAGGAAATATCAGAACCATTCAACTTCAACATCCCCAGATGACACAGGTTTCTCTAGCAGATTAGCAGGTGTACAACGTATGCCTTTGACACATTGCTCTTCTGAGTAACTGGCAAGAAAATACCAGTGCCGAGGAGGAGATATAGCACGCGTGAGGAGGCCTAGAAACCCTAGAACTATTTTTGTTTTTATTTTGTTTTTATTTACAATTAGTTTTGAAAAGAGAAGAAGCAAAAAGAGAGAACTAAGGTTTGGAAAGAAAAAGATGAAGTCTAGCAAGACGCTTTGGGCAGAGCAAAACGGTAGAAAGAGAAAACCTAAGTGTGGTAACATCTGTAATTCCAGCACCCAGCAGGCTAAGGCAGGAGGATTGCCATCAGTTACAGATGAACTGGCACTACAGAGTAAGGTCCTGTCTTGAGGAATGTAAGCAAACAATGGGTCTGGAGAGATGACTCAGTAGTTACGAGCACTGACTGCTCCTGGAGAGAACCTGGAACCCAGATGGCAGCCTATAACTTCCTGTAACTCTAGTTTCAAGGGATCTGATGATCTTTTCTGGCTTCCTCATATACCAGGTATGTGTGTGGTGCACATGCAGGCAAAACACTTGTGCACATATAATAAAAATAAATTAAATTGTACAAAGTGGAAAAAAAAAACTGTGTTTAAGCCAGGCGTGGTGGGCAGGCCTTTAATCCCAGCACTCGGGAGGCAGAGGCAGGCGGATTTCTGAGTTCGAGGCCAGCCTGGTCTACAAAGTGAGCTCCAGGACAGCCAGGGCTATACAGAGAAACCCTGTCTTGAAAAACCAAAAAAAAAAAAAAAAACAAAAAAAAAAACCCTGTGTTTAACATGGTGAATATGTTGACATATGCCTGCAATCTAGCTACTCTGGAGGCTATAGCACAGGGATACAAAGTAAGATTCTGTCTCAAAATAAAAAGTAAAAAAGAAGATTGTATATTTAGCTTGCCTTGCATGTATGTACAAGATCCTAGGTTCAATCTTTACCCTTAGTACTGTGAGAGGAACAGGAGAAGGAGGAGGAAGGGGGAAAGGAATGAAAAAGAAAGAAGGGGGAAAATGAAAAGGAGGAAGAGGAAAGGGTTGGCACACAGGCAGGATATAAGGAACAATGGGACAGGACAAGATCTACATGGGACACTCAATAAATGGTGGTGGGACAGTTTGCTATAATTTGGAAAAGGTAAAATTAGATTTCTAGCTTATACTTTCACCAAAATATCTTGGCTATTTTAACGTCTCCAAAATACACGCTAAAATGTATTCATCATGTCATTCTGTGTAACCTAAAAACCATAGCCTGTGAATAATCTAATTTTCTAACTTTTGATCTATTCATGGGGTTGGACAGAGGCAGTTGTTGGAAGACATTCAGGAGCTCTAGATGCATTAATGGGGAAAATGAGGAAATGTTCAAAACATTGAGAAGATAGAGGGAAAGACAGAGGGCATTGGAAAGATGGCTCAATGGGTAAGGGCCCTTGCCACCAAGTCTCATAATCTGAGCTCAGTCTTCACAGCCCACATGATAAAAGGAGAGAACGGGCTTCACAAAGTTATCCTCTGGCCTCCACACGCAAGCCATGGCACATCCTTACCAACACAGCATGTGGACACACAATAATTCATTGTTGTTTTATCTTTTGAAGTACCGAGGACTGAACCCACAGCATCATCTATGTCAAGCAGGCACTCTACCTCTGAGCTGCATGCCTAGTGTATGTCTTTCTGACTCTGTCCCTTTCTCTTATGAGTGAGTGTGTGTGTGTGTGTGTGTGTGTGTGTGTGTGTGTGTGTGTACACGTGTGTGTGTGTGTGTGTGTGTGTGTGTGCATGTGTGTGTTAAAAAAGACTAGTCAAACACACTGATAAATTTTAGAAGGACAGATCAAAAGAAATCTAATGCTGATTATCTCTGAAGACTGTGAATGGGTAAAGACAAGGGAAAAGATTCATTATTATTTTATTACATTTATTTACTTGGAAGGGGGCACACATGGTGGAACTTATGTGGAAGTTAGTGGCAGTTAATAGGAACCATTTCTAGCCTTCTACCATGTGAGTCCCAGAGATCAAACTCAGAGAATAAAACTTGGTTACACACTCCTTTACCCTCAACTGGTCTCATATCTCACAGGTAAGAGTTATAGTTTTGATATTTTATCTTTTGGTATCGACTGGATTTACTACCAAAAGCATGAACCGTTTTTTTAGAAAAAAATAAATAAATAAAATAAGAAACAACAGTAGTATTCAGGAAAGGAAGGAAAGGGGGAAATAGGCCATCATGTACAAGTTTTCACATTTCAAATATTTACAAGATAGCAGCACAGATAAAACGTGATTACATGTCTAGACTAGCTTCTAGGACCATTCACCAGGGAACCCGTAAAATCTTAGTCAAGAAGTGGTTCTCATTTCTAGTACAACATCTCATTAACTAGTACATTATGTAATACAGCATCTCATTGTCTAGCACATCTCACTGTCTAGTACATTATCCAGCACAGCATTTCATGAACTAACACATTATCTAGTACATCATGAGTAAACACAGTGGCCCATACTTCCTGGGTCTTCACCGTCATAGTAGCAGGATCACCTACATAGATACAAGGAGACCTGGAAACCCTGATATTAGCAGAGAGGCACACAGAAAAGCAAAGACCAAGACCCCGAGTTGGATGACCAGAAAAGTCAAAGGAGAGTGTCAGTTACCAAGCCTCTGCGAGGATCTGAACTTAAGAAGAGTCCAGTGGGGTGACACCATCTTACCTTGTAGTGGCTGATGGCATTTTCAATGGAGAGTTCAGTATGGGACTGGTGTTCAGGGGATTGGAGGCATTCCTCACACAAGAGATGTCCGCTAGCCTCACAGAACCTGCACACCCTCTTCTGGTGGGTGTGGCAGATGTAACTGTCTCCAAGGACCCCCTCGGAACATGGCTTCCTGCAGACTGGGCAGCTGAGAATCCCAGAGACTGAAGCCTTATCCATGTGCTGGGTCAGGCACATGCGGCAGAAGAGGTGTCTGCAGTCGGTGCTCACAGCCTCCTTCAGGGGATCCAGGCAGATAGGACAAATGTCCTGGTTGTCCTTGTCAAGAGAGCCCATGGTCCCACCTCACTAGTATCCCCACTGGGTCTTTTGAAGGCCAGATAGTCCCATGTGAGAGGGCTCAGTAGAAGTTGATCTGGAGCAAGATAGAGTGGATTCGGGCCTGGACTTAAGGCCGCTGTCCACTATCAGAGAGTCCAGAATCTGGGCTGTAAGAGACACAACCCTGAAGGAATTTCAGAAAAAAACTCAGCATTTGCTAAACTTGAAACTATTCCTTATACAATTCTTCCACACACCTGGAGGAAGCAGGTACTCCAAACCCCAATTCTTTTTTGAGAGTTTTCTGTGCAGTTTAAAGCTAAATTTTAGGCCACCCTGTTACTGTCATGCCAGAAGTAAACTATCAACGACAAGCTGACAGTCTCTACTGTGTGACTGGCAGAGAGAATTCAGCCAGAACTTTATGTGTCCCCTCTGGGGCTGGTACCCTACAGGGCTCACTGCTACTCTGATACCACCAACCTCTTAAGGTGGAACCTTGCCAGTGACCCTTTATTAACCATCAAGTTATCCAAGAGTGCAATGATGTCATGTTGAAAGAGAAAGAGAACAGGAGAGGGGGGGAAGGAGGGAGGGAGAGGGAGAGAGAAAGAGAGAGAGAGAGAGAGAGAGAGAGAGAGAACATATGATGCTACTTTGTCCTTTCCTTTCAAACAACTTCCAAGGATGACCTAAAGAAGGAAGTGTCTCCTCCTCCTCTTCCTCCTCTTCCTCTTCCTCTTCCTCCTCCTCCTCTTTATCCCACTTCTTGTTTGAGCACCCTCCCCCAAATAACTCTCTTACTGCCCTACCTCAAATCTCTCCTTTTCAACTTCATTTTCTTGGTCTCCAGACCTAGGGAGAAGACCAGCAGGTGAACCGGTTCTTCTTGAATTATGCCAATTATATACACTCACATGCCTATGAAACTAGGGAGAAGGTGAAGAGATTCTTCCTGCTTCAGCAGTGAATTATCAGGGAAATGAAAATACCCATGAGCCGCACTCACCCAACAGTGAGATGAACTTTGTGGCAGGGTGTGGCACGTTTTCTTACCGGGAAGAGGGAAGTCTCAGGGCCTTTAATGCAAATCTCACAGAACTTGGATGCAAATCTCACCGACTGAGAATGAGCCCCAAGAACCTCACACATGTGGAACCCCAAATTCTAGATGTGTCACATGACTGTGACACCTGGGTGATGTAGGGGACGGTCCACAGAATTGTCCTTAATAGTCCCAGCTTCAACAGTGGTGGTACCTGGAGGATACCACAAGGTATATGTTACTCTTTTGGTAGTTGTGACCAAATACCCGTCAAGAAGAAAACCAAGGGAGGAAGGGTTTATCTGGGCTTGGGTTTGAGGCTACTGTCCATCATGGTAGAGAGAGTGTGGAGGCAGGAGTGGCTGGAAGACCATAAGGGTGGTTGTTCACATCTGGGTGGATCATGAATCCGAAAGAGATACCTGCTGGTGCTCAGCTGGCTTTCTCCCACTTCCTCCTTTAGATCCCAGCTCATGGAGCAATAATACCACCCATTTGGGGGCAGGTCTTCCCTCCTCACTTAAGTCTGTCTGGAAATACCCTTATTGATGTGCCCAAAGGTGTTCTTCCCTGGTGCCCTGGGTAGTTTTTCTGCTCCTTTTACAAAGACTGCTGCTCATGCTGCATTGAGGGAGTCAGAGTTGTATCTTCCCATCATTTTATGCCCTGTAAACTAAGCCTAGTTTGGGGTACTTCAAGCCTTTCTTTCAGAATCTGTAGTCCTGTGTGAGAAACATCTAAGTTGTTTGAATACAAACAAAGTGGATCTAGGTTAACGTAACTATGACTACAAGAAGAAGCATTTCTTCTCTTTTTTTTGGGGGGGGAGGGGATGTGTGGTTTGTGGTCACACCTGAGACAGGGTCTCATATAGCCCAGGAGAGCCTTGAACTCTCTATGTAACTGAGGATGACTTTTGGTTTCTGATCCTCCTGCCTCCGCCTCTCAAGTTTTGAAATTACAGGCATGAGCCACCGGTGCTGGGGGATGAACCCAGGGTTTCATGCATGCCAGACATGTACCCCACATCTGAGCAACATCCTCAGCCTTATCACTCAGATTTTTTTGAATTTGTATTGACAATTCTAAACGAATCCTTGTGATAGTTTATCAGTTTTCATGTGCAATGATGATTGACACTTGGGGTCATTACTGGCCCCCCCTTGGATTCTCTCTGATGGCTCTTGGTTCTTCCTCATCTCTGATTATGTTGGAATTTTAGACCAGATGCTCTAAAGAGAGTCAGGGTATCCCTCCCTTTGGCTACCAGACTAATGGACGCTGTACTGGCTGGTTTTGTGTGTCAACTTTACACAAACAGAAGTTATCACAGAGAAAGGAGCCTCCCTTGAGGAAATGCCTCCATGAGATCCAGCCATAAGGCATTTTCTCAGT
This sequence comes from Mus minutoides, assembly GCA_902729485.2. Classification (NCBI taxonomy): domain Eukaryota; kingdom Metazoa; phylum Chordata; class Mammalia; order Rodentia; family Muridae; genus Mus; species Mus minutoides. The sequence continues at coordinate 774,575 of LR749865.1, forward strand.
TAGTGTTCAAGGGTGGGAGGGCCCATTGTAAGTGGTGCCACCCATGGGCTGAGAGTCTTGGGATCTATAAGAAAGCAAGCAGAGGAAGCAAGCTAGGAGGTAACATCCCTCCATGGCCTCTGCATCAGCTCCTGCTTCCTGGCCTGCTTGAGTTCCGGTCCTTTGGTGATGAACAGCAATGTGGAAATGTAAGCTGAATAAACCCTTTCCTCCCCAACTTGCTTCTTGGTCATGATGTTTTGTGCAGGAATAGAAACCCTGGCTGAGACAGACCCCCAAAGAATTTCTAGGAGCCTCCCACCACGGGAGAAGGGAAAGGATAAAGCTTCATGCCAGTGGGAAAAGAAGGTCCCCACAAGCTAGACTCACTTCCTATGAAATTAACATATGAGTATTCCCTGACCTTGCTTGTTTCTGCTATAGAATTATAAGAGTGTTTCAGAAGAGGAGGGGAGTAAGAATATTTCTTTCTCTTTTGGCCAAACTAAACAAAGCCACTCTTCTTTAAGAATTTATGTTTCGGGCTGGTGAGATGGCTCAGTGGTTAAGAGCACCGACTGCTCTTCTGAAGGTCCCGAGTTCAAATCCCAGCAACCACATGGTGGCTCACAACCATCCGTAACAAAAAAAAAAAAAAAGAATTTATGTTTCCTGATTCCTTTTCTGATACAAGGAAACTATGTGGCCAGAGGATTTAATTAACCTCGAGACTTCATCACATTCCTTCCTCGTACAGAGAGGCGAAGAAAACAAAGGCTCAGAATTCACTCTCCTTCTTGTAGTTAACCCCCATTAGTTAACGACTAGTTAATGGAGCCTTGAATTCACTCTCCTTCTTGTAGTTTAACACCCATTAGTTAACGACTAGTTAATGGAGCCTTGAATTCACACCCCCCCACAGTAATAGCCCCACTTGATTCCTGTTTTAATCTCCTTATCAACTTTTTATATGAGCTTCCTTATATGTCATCTCATGAGCTCAAGTTCAGTGTAACTTCTAAATTGTTCTAGTCAGAATTACTCTAAACTGTGCCCAAAATAGAGCCATGGCTCCTTCAGTCAAATGTTTTAGCATTGTGTCTTCACAGACAGTAGGTGGTGCTGCCCCCCAAGTTAGAACTTGGTTTCAGAATCTCCTGTTTAAGGGATAGGAAGCTGGGGCCACTGACCTGTTTTCTCTCTCTCTCTCTGTATGTGTACTTTGTGCATAATGTCCATAGATATCAGAAGAGAGTCTCAGATCCTATATAACTGGACTTATAGGCAATTGTGAGCCATATGGGTGCTGGGAACCAAACCTGAAACCTCTGCAAGAGCAACAAGTGCTCCTGGGTTGAGCTATTCACCAGGTTCCCAAGCTATCTCTTTTAGAAATTACGGCTGAGACTGGAGAGATGGCTCAATAAACAAAAATGCTTGTCACACAAGTTTGATGACCTAGATGGATATGTTTCCATCCCTAGAACACATTTAAAAAGCTGGATGTGGGGGTGCATATACATGCAATTCCAGAACTCCCAAGGCAAGATGGGAGACAGAAACTTTCAGAAGCTAGCCTGGAGCAGTCTGCACAGCAAAGACAAAACAGGCCCTGGCTCAAGCAGAGGGAAAGTGAAAACAGACTCTTGAAGCTTGTCCTCTGTTTTCTACATGTCCCTATCCCATACAGGATATGACAGGGTCAGTATACACACACACACACACACACACACACACACACACACATCCACACACACAGAAGTACACACACATGCACATACACACAGCAGAGCAGTACAAATCTGGCTGTGAGGTCTGTGCTGTATTCAGTTGGTAGAGTATCTGCCTAGGAGACATGAGGTTTGATCTCCAGCAGTACATAAAGCTGAGCATGATGGATGAATAGTTTTAATCCCACTACTTAGGAGGTGGATGTCAGAGAATCAAAAGTTCAAGGTCATCCCCAACTATATATTGAGTTGGAGGCCAACCTGAGGCTGTACCAAGGAGGAGCGTATACCTGTGAGAAATCCTATCTGCTCTGCAATTGTGTCCTTTGATAAGCCCCATCCTCTCTCCAAAATGTAAACACCAGCTCCAGGGAACTGCCAGCCACCATGTTGTATACAGAGCTACCCAATCCAGAGAGCACTGAGGGAAACCACAGAAAGGTATGAGGCTCTAAATTTGAGCATTCAGATCTTGGACAAATGCGGCAGCTCTTGGGACTCAGGAGACATGGAGGGCTCTTGGCAGGAGCCCCTGAATTCTACCTGATGGCCTGGAGGGACAACCTCAAGCACTCAGTAGAGGTCTCAAGTAGAGCAAAGCATGAGGAACTGAACTCAAGTTGAGGTGGCTCGTGCCTGTGATCCCAGAACCAGGAAGGAGTTAAAGACAGGAGTTCAAGATCATTCGAAGTTGTATCGTGAGTTGGAGGCCAGCCAGCCTGAGCTACACAGGTTGATCTCCAAAAGCAACAAAAACAATATTATTAAGCCCAAATGAATCAGGGGAGAGTAAGTAGAACATGCCTGTGATCTCATCATCTGGGAGACAGTCAGGAAGTTGTGGTACTACAGAGCTGTGGTGGCCACAGTCTCTTCAAATTGCCTGAGAATGGATTTTTAAGTGTTATCACTATAACAAACACAAACAAAAATCTAATTAGCCCAAAGTATATTGAGGTAATTAGTCATTCACTAGATAAATAAGCCTTATTTACAGTCGTAGGAGGCATCCAGAAAACACAGCAGATGGAGCAGTGTGGACATCTGGGCTGTAGATGCTGTAAAGATGTCTCTACCTCTTGAGTGGAATGGGTAGGATCATCCGACTTGTTAGACACACCTGTGTCAACAAAAGCATAAGGCTATGCTATTATACACTTCTTTGAAATAGAGCAATATATGAGCTTTCAAACTCACTGGGTCCAGAGAAGAAGCGAAAGGAGTGGAAAGTGCAGAGAGGAAGTTAGGGGAGGAGTCAGAAGCAGGAGCTGAGGTATGTCATGGCTGTGTGTGTCATCCACAGCCAAGGTGCTCACTTCTGCACTGTGTTTTCCAAGGCCTTTTACTGTGTGTTCACACAGTCATCTGAATTTTGTAAAATTTTATATATATATATATATATATATATATATATATATATATATATATGACTTATTTATTTTATGTATGTGAGTACATTGTAGCAGTATTCAGACACACCAGAAGACTGCATCAGATCCCATTACAGATGGCTGTGAGCCACCATGTGGTTTCTGAGACTTGAACCCAGGACCTCTAGAAGACCAGCCAGTGTTTTTGTTTGTTTGTTTTCGAGACAGGGTTTCTCTGTGTAGCCCTGACTGTCCTGGAACTTACTCTGTAGACCAGGCTGACCTCGAACTCAGAAATTTGCCTGCCTCTGCCTCCCAAGTGCTGGGATTAAAGGCCGTGTGCCACCACTGCCCGGCTCAGCCAATGCTCTTAATCGCTGAGCCATCTCCAGCCCTGTGAAATATATCTATAGTTACCTTTGCTGGTTCATTCCAACCAGGCTTTTCCTTGTAATGAAATGTAATGTCTTTGTGTCTTGGGCCTTACACATCCTAGGTGACCCTGAAACATGCTCAGTCGCCTGGACAACAGATATTGAAGATTTAGAAGTGAGATGTAAGTGAAATAATACATATACAAGAAAGAAAGGAAAAAAAAAAACAAAACTCAAAGAGTCACCTTCACCAGGGTATTCCGATCTGTCGTTGTTTTTTAAAGCACCACACACACAAAACAAAACTTGCCTGAAAATTAAATTCTGGGGGGCTATTGAGATGATTCAGAGCATTGACTGCTCTTCCAGAGGAACCAGGTTATATTCCCAGTAACCAAGGGGCAGCTCACAACTGTCTGTAACTCCAACTCCAGGAGATCCAGATGCCCTCTTCTGGCTTCCATGAGTATTGCATGTGGTTCAGAGACACATCCAGGCAAAATACCTATACACATAAAAAAAAAAAAAAAATTACTAATAGCAATACTGAAGATAAATTTTTTAAATCAGGCTGGTGAGATGGCTCAGCGGGTAAGAGCACCCGACTGCTCTTCCGAAGGTGATAAGTTCAAATCCCAGCATCCACATGGTGGCTCACAACCATCCGTAACGAGATCTGGCACCCTCTTCTGGAGTGTCTGAAGACAGCTACAGTGTACTTACATATAATAAATAAAATAAATCTTAAAAAACAAAAAAAGGGCTGGTGAGATGGCTCAGCGGGTAAGAGCACCCGACTGCTCTTCCAAAGGCCCTAAGTTCAAATCCCAGCAACCACATGGTGGTTCACAACCATCTGTAACGAGATCTGACTCCCTCTTCTGGAGTGTCTGAAGACAGCTACAGTGTACTTACATATAGTAAATAATAAATAAATAAATAAATCTTTAAAAAAAATTTTAAATCAAAGAAATTATTTAATTTAAAATAAGTTAAATTTTACCTCTAAATCTGACAGCTGAGTATGAATGCAAGTTATAAAACCTTACACAAATATTTGCTTTAATTCAACCTTAAAGTGAATGAAATAGATAGGCATGAGGTGTGGTATTTCTGAAAGTGTTCGGCTTTCAGCAGTTGCTGTAATCAAAGTGACCTCTATATTATGAGTGGATGCTTTTGAGAATGAGAGGAAGGGCTGTTGATATTTATGAGGGGACAAAGGTGAAGCCAAGACTGTCTCTGGCAAATGATAAGGAACTATTGTTGGGGATATAACCATAAAACCCTCCACACCCTGTGTGATCTGCGAATGGCCTTGCCCTATGAACACATTGGTTGCCTGTACAAGACCAGGCCAGTCAACTTTCCAACCTAAATAGGAAAGGGTTCATATGGCCCCACCTCACACTGAGGAACTATTGGCAATTGATAGTTTCTGGGGTTGTGGCACTGTACTGGCCTATGCTCCAGTGGATGGTTCCATACCATTTGCATAGAATTAATACTGACTGAGCTCAGTGTGTTTTCTTCCCTACCCACCTACCTCCACCCCCTTGAACTATGTGTTATAAAAGCAATGGGCTGGAGAGATGGCTCAAGGATTAGAAACACATGTTTGGTTCCCTGTATGTACATAGTGACTCACAAACATCTGTAATTCCAGTTCTGGGGTATCTTACCCCCACCCCCTTTTGATCTTCTGACAGACATTTGAAATTGCCTTAACAGGATCTCCATGGCTTGCATAGCAGGGACAAGATCCTGAGTTCAGGCCAGCAGCAGAGAGGAAGAAAGGATGAGAGAAAAAGAGAAGATGAAAGGAAAGATTCATAATGAAACCCATTATATTGTATGCTAACTTTAAAAGTCAATTTAAGAGGGGCTAGAGAGATGGGGTTAAGAGCACTGACTGCTCTTTCAGAGGTCCCGAGTTCAATTCCCAGCACCCACATGGTGGCTCACAACCATCTGTAATGGGATCCAATGCCCTCTTCTGGTGTGGCTGAAGACAGCAACAGAGTTTTACAAAACAATTCACAAATTTACAAAATTGTAAAAAAAAAAAATTACAAAACAAGTAAATAAATCTTTTTTTAAAGTCAATTTAAAAATAGTGGCTGAAGACATAGCTTAATGTTTAAGAGCACTTACACAGGATCCAGGAGCAGTTCTTACAATCCACATGTCTGTTGACAACCAGTTATAACTCCAATTTCCATGGGGAGCCAACTATCTTTTTTTTTTTTTTACCTCTGAAGGTACTAGGCATGCACACTATGTGTGTGTGTGTGTGTGTGTGTGTGTGTGTGTGTGTGTGTGTGTGTATGTATGCAGGCAAAACTTTCATGTGAGTAAAATTAAAATGAATAAATCTAAAACATTTTTATTTAAAAATTAACAGTTTGGTTTTTCATGACAGAACAGAAGAGAGGAGACATTAGTGGGGATGGAGAGGGAGGGGGGAAGGAGCCCCGTCTTCCTGGGGACAAAAGAGCAAGAGGAAGGGTTAAGACATGTTGAGCTACTAATGGGAATGTGGGTGATACTTTTCATGTCAAGCTAAAGTCCATAGGTCAGGCAAGCTGGGGCGTGGGGGGGGGGCGTGTCTGAGAAGTGCAGAGAAAGAGGAAGTAACAGACTGGCCAAACAGAACAAAGGATGGCTCAAATATGCTGGGGTACCAGAGACAGAAAGGAATACCCAACAGAAGGCAGGGTCGGGGAGTGAGAGATCTGCTGGCCTGGTAACACGCCTTCCTGGGGCTGCCAGCCATCAGTTCCACTCCCCCGTTGCACCTGAGTGGACTTTGACACGTCATCTTTCTGTTCTCTGAAACTGCTTCAGAAAGATATGTTTAATTAGTTCAAGGTCCAGGAAGTCTTGCTGTACTTTATAGTCAGCAGGCACTGACAGTGTCTGTTCTTGAGAGACAGGGAGGGAGGGCTGACCATCTGTTTTCTTCTCTTTAGAATATTCCCCATTTATGGCTGACTCTACTCTTTCCTGTCATTATTTATTTAACCCCCTCATCCTCTTCTAATCCTCTCACTGAAATACTCTTCAACCTCTGCCTTCTGTTTCCTTCTCCTTTACAAGCGCCAGGCCTTGGATTTCTGTACGTTGACATCTCAGATTAGCCCTGCCGTTCCATCATGGCAGGCCAACCGCTGGCCTGCCAGCTGCAGGAGGAGGTGACCTGCCCCATCTGCATGGAAATTCTACAAGATCCTGTCACCATTGACTGTGGGCACAACTTCTGCCTGCAGTGCATCAGCCGAGTTGGAAAAACATCAGAAAATATCCAATGTCCTCTCTGCAAACTCTCTGTGAGTAAGAATACGTTCAGGCCCAATAAGCTGCTGGCTAGTCTTGCAGAGAAGATCCAGACTTTGGGTCCTGCTGACATCCAAGCAGGAAAGGAAGACTCAAGATGTCAGAGGCACAAGGAAAAGCTACATTACTTCTGCGAGCAGGATGGGGCGTTCCTCTGTGTGGTGTGTCGTGACTCCAAGGACCACAGGTCCCACAATGTCACCTTGATAGATGAGGCTGCCCAGAACTACAAGGTAGGCACCTGGGCCCTTCTCTGTCCCCAGCCCAGCAGAGTAGAGTTCACCGGGGAGGCTCCAGTTGATTGACACTCATTGCTGTACTCTTTGTATTTTGAGTTGGTCGTTTATAACCAGGTCCAGTGGGCTCAAAGAATTGAGTTCTAGAAAATGCCAGTCTGTAACACCAAGGCAAGAAGAAGAAAGAATCAGAATAGTACTCCAAGGGCAGGCGAGATGACCCAGAGGGTAAAAGGGCCTGTCTTGACCATTACGACCCACATAGTAGAAAGAGAAAATTGGTTTGATCCCTGGGACATGCAAAAGAAAAGGAGAGAACTCACCCCTGAAAGTTGTCTACACACACACACACACACACACACACACACACACACACACACCATGGCACTCTGCTGAACTTGCACACACAATTAATAATGTACTAATTTTTAAATACAATTTTTTTTTCGAGACAGGGTTTCTCTGTAGCCTTGGCTGTCCTGGAACTCACTCTGTAGACCAGGCTGGCCTCGAACTCAGAAATCTGCCTGCCTCTGCCTCCCGAGTGCTGGGATTAAAGGCGTGCGCCACCACACCCGGCTAAATACAATTTTTTATTAATTATTTTATGTATTTACATTTCAAACATTCCCCTTCCTGGTTCCCCCCCCCTATGATCTTTCCACCCTATTCCCCACTCCCTTTTGCCTCTAAGAGGGTGATCCCCTCCTACCCATTCTCACCTCACCCCTCTAGCATCCCTCATCTCTGGGGCATCAAGCGCATCCCCTCCCGCTGAGGCCAGGCAAGGCAGTCCTTTGATACATATGTAGTGGGGACTATGGGCCAGCCCATGTGTGCTCTTTGTGAAGTGCAAATTTTAACTCAGAAGCTCTCATTCAAGTCCAGGCTCCTCAGTCTACTTATAACCTTCTAGGTATCATTTTTCCACTCCCAACCAGCCACTGCTAATTTACAAAGCAGAGCCTGAGACATCCTGCCAGTGTTCTTCTACCACAGAGCTCCATCTCCTGGTTGGTCCTGGCCTTGCCTCTCTGTGAGGCAGATGAAACCTATCTCTTTTTTTTTTTTTTTTTTTTTTTTGGTTTTTCGAGACAGGGTTTCTCTGTATAGCCCTGGCTGTCCTGGAACTCACTTTGTAGACCAGGCTGGCCTCGAACTCAGAAATCCGCCTGCCTCTGCCTCCCGAGTGCTGGGATTAAAGGCGTGCGTCACCACGCCCGGCTGGAAACCTATCTCTTAAAGAACGTGATAGGACAGATGAGGAGAAGTCTTCCCCTGACAATACCAAAGCGCCATCCAAATGATCATTCGTAGTATTTTCTCAAGTCACTAAAGTTCCATTTCTTTCCATCACCTCCTTGCCCCAGTCGAGAGATAGGGACCAGGGAGGACTGCTAATAATGACATCAGCACCCTGGGACATCTTCCCTGCCTCCCAAGAGTTCAAGCCTGGCTGAAGCACCCTTTTTTCCCTACAGGTGCAGATTGAGTCACTGGCCCAGGATTTGGGGCAAAAGGACAAGAAAATTGTTGAAGAGAAAAAACAATGTGAAGGGGCGATCCGGGTGTTCAGGGTAAGAAATGCTCATTCCAAACACTTCTGGGGGAAACTGAGGCATTGCTGATGAAGCTCCTAGCCTTCCTTTATACACCAAGCAGGGATAAAATCCTGCTGACGTGGTGATGAGGGGCGGGGCAGAGGGTGCGTGGGTGCCTGAGCCGTGCTCTCTGAGCCGTGCTCCCTGATCCGTGCTCCCTGAGCCATGCTACCTGGCTGTGCTAACTACTGCCTGGATGCTGGGCCAGGTCTTCTGCTCCTCCACCCACAGCAGGCTGTGTAAAGAACACCCACACACTGGCTCACCCAAGCCCTTTCTAACTAGAGACACTCATACAGTAAGAAACGGCAGAGATTATGATGCCATCGACCATCTCCATCTCATTTTGTTTGCATGTTTTTTTTAAAAAAAGGTTTATTTCTATTATTTTTTATATGTGTGTATATGCATGTGTCTGCATATGAGTAAAAGCCATTCATGTGAATACTGGAAAAGACCAGAAGAACTGGAATTACAGGCATTTGTGAGCTGCCCTACGTAGGTGCTAGGAACTGAATTCTGGAAGAGTTGAAAGCATTCTTTTATTCATTCATTGGTTGGTTTACATCCCAAATGCTGCCCCTGTCCCCTGGTAGTGCCATCACCATCTCCCCAGATGCTGTTGACTTGGTTGGCCGGTTTTTGGTACATCCACAGAAAATTCAGTATGAAGGCAGTTAAGCTGAAAAGCCTTCTTTCTTTATCTTTCTTTCTTTGTTTCTTTCTTTCATTTATTTGTGGTTTTCTCCCATTGACATTTAAGACAATCTTATATTTATTTATTTTTAGATCTAATTTTTATGAATGAATGCTTTGCTTACATATAAATACCAGATAAATGCCTGGTACCTTACCGGTGGAGACCAGAAGAGGGCATATGATAACCTGGAATAGGAGTTAAGATGGTAGTGAGTTACCCTGTGGGTTATGGGAATTGAATCTGAGTCTTTTGCAAGAGCAGCAAGTGGTCTAAACAACTGAGACTCTCCAACACCTAGACAGAGAATCTGTTGTAGCCCAAGCTAGAAATTGTTATGCAGAGAAGAATAGCCTTGAATTTCCAAGCCTTTGTCTTTCCCCAAGTGCTGGATTACAGGGCTATAATAGCATGCTCAGTTTCTACAGTGCTGAGGTTTGAACCCTGGGCTTCACGAATGCCAGGCAAGCACTCCATCAACTGAACTCCACCCTTACCCTGGGTTTTCAATGGTGATATTGTCTGTCTTTTGTGGAGATGGTGGCTCAAATAGTTGAGCCTGGCCTTGACCTCCTAAAGTGCTGAGATTGTACACCAGCACATCTGGCTGGTGTCCTTAAGGCAAATGAAAGCATGTCATGTGGCCTAAATCTGTAAATACTTTGCCTCCCCTTTCCAATGGGTATGCCCAGAAGCTTTTCTGAATTGGTCTCAGTGTTATCTTTAAATACACTTAAAGCATGAGTGGTTCCAGCACTTTGGAGGCAGAAGCAGGTGTATCTCTGTGAAATCAGGCCTATACTGTCGTACTTAGTGAGTTCTGGGCTACCTAGGGCTTTACAGCGAGACTTTGCCTAGGAAGAAAGAGAAGGGTGGGAATCATGAGTTTTAAGGAGGCTGGGAGGACCCTTCTCATGCCCACCTCATATCTGCGTCCCCTCCTTCGTCCCCAGGCCCAAGTGGATCTAGAGAAACTAAAGGTCCTCGAGGAATTTAAGCTCCTGCGCCAGAGACTAGATGAGGAAGAGAGTTTCCTCCGGTCCAGGCTGGACTGGCTGGAGCAGCAGGGAGCCAAGCAGTTCAGACAATATGTCGCTGTGACAGAGAAGCAGCTGAAATCACTAAGGAAGATGACTAAATCCTTGAAAATAAGGCTGCAATCACCATCCATGGAGCTACTAAAGGTGAGTCCTTTGTGAATAGGTTCTCTCTCTCTCTCTATTACACACACACACACACACACACACACACACACACACACACTGGTTTTCTAAAAGACAGTTAAGAATCTGTGTTAGCATTATCTAACAGCTCCAAATACCTGGCTCCTCCATGCCTTTTGTTATATAGAAATCTAAATTTCGAACATACTTCCTGAAATGAGTCGGATGCTTTCCTTTGTTTGGAGAAATTTCCCTGAAGTTCCCTTCAGCGCCATCATCCCAATCATGACCCATATCTTCCTTACTTTAAGGTATCACATTTGATAAAGCTCCTCATCAGGTTTTCCAGAGTAGCCTCTCCTTCCCCATAAGGCTCCATTCTGTTGTCTCTGACATATTGCAGTATTTCTTTCTATAGCTCTTCCCACCCAAGGCCTAGTGCTCACCAGACCCTTTCTCCTAATAAGCCATATATATATACATATATATATACATATATATATATATGTGTGTGTATATGTGTATATATATATATATATATATATATATATATATATATATATATATAGTATATGAGTACACTGTAGCTGTCTTCAGACAGAGCAGAAGAAGGCATCAGATCCCATTACAGATGGTTGTGAGCCACAATGTGGTTGCTAGGAATTGAACTCATGACCTCTGCAAGAATGGTCAGTCCTCTTAACCTCTGAGCCATCTCTCCAGCCCCTTAAGCCTCATTTTTAAAGTATGGTGGTTGTTTTTTTTTTTTTAATCACATACTTTCCTGAATTAATCCACCAACTGCTGTTCTTCTTCACCTAAACCAGAGGGCCTCAACCTGTGGGTCATGACCCCTTTTGGGGGTTGAACAACCCTTTAACAAGAGTCACAAAAGACCATCAGAAATAGCAAATATTTATTTTTCAGTTCATAACAGTAGCAAATCTACAGTTATGAACTAGCAATGAAAATAATTTATGGTATGCGGGGGGGGGGGGGTGTCACCATAACATGAGAACTGTATTAAAGGGTTATAGCATTAGGAACGTTGAGAACCAAAGCCCCTCCTATAACTCAGGGTGCAGAGGCAAGAAGATTGTTGCTGGTCCAAGGCTAGACTGTCTCAAAGAGCTGGGCGTGTTATCTGTGGTGGCTTGAATGTGTTTGGACCAGGGAGTGGCGCTAATGGGAGGTGTGGCTTTGTTACAATAGGTATGGCCTTGTTGGAATAGGTGTGTCACTGTAGGTATGGGCTTTGAGACCATCCTCCTGGCTGCCTTAGTCAGTCTTTTCCTAGTAGCCTTCAGATCAAGATGTAGAACTCTCAGCTCCTCCCTTGCCAGGCTTGCCTGGACACTGCCATGCTCCTGCCTTGATGATAATGGACCGAACCTCTGAACCTGCAAGTCAGCCCCAATTAAATGTTGTTCTTTATAAAAGTTGTGGTGGTCATGGTGTCTCTTTACAGCAATGGAAACCCTAACTAAGATAATATCTCACACCTGTAATTCTACGGTATCAGAGTTAGGAGGATTTCTCAGATCACTAGAGTTTAAGTCTAGCCTGGACACACACACACACACACACACACACACACACACACACACCCCACTCCCACCACCTCACACACAAGAAAGAAAGAAGGAAAAGAGAGTCACACACAATTTAGAACTTTTTCTTGTTTTTGAGACAGGATGCCCTGCAGCCCAGGCGGCCTGGAATGGGTTATTGTTATGTAACTAAGGATTACATCATCGAATCTTCCTACTCCCTGATCATGAGCTGAGATTTCAACATGTGCCATTACACCCAGCTCACAGTGCAGAACTATGACCTAGGACATATTTGTTACTTAGAAGTATACCTCAAGGCCAGAGAAATGACTCATGGTGCAAAGAGACAAACCATCAAACCTGAGGACCCAAGTTCCATGCCCAAGACCCACAGGGTGGAGGGAACAGGGCCAGATCCCCCAAGGCTTCCTCTGACCTCTACCTGTAACTCCAGCATTAGCAGGTCCTGATATCTCTGGCCTGGTAGGGGACCTGCACTCACACACACACTCACACACACACACACATATATACACAATTTAAAAATAAAAAACAAAATATTTTAAACTGGGCGTGGTGGCGCATGCCTTTAATCCCAGCACTCGGGAGGCAGAGGCAGGCGGATTTCTGAGTTCAAGGCCAGCCTGGTCTACAAAGTGAGTGCCAGGACAGCCAGGGCTACACAGAGAAACCCTGTCTCGAAAAACCAATACATATATATATATATATATATATATATATATATATATATATATATATATATATATATATAATTCTTAAAAATTAATACATCTTAAAATATAAAATACAGTTAAAAATATATTTCCATCTATATTTCTAGTAGCTACATTAAAAGGGAAAGGAAAAGAATCATGCATAGTGGCACTTGGGAGCCAGAGCCAGGCAGTTCTCTGTGAGTTCAAAGTCAGCCTGGTCTACGTGTGGAATTCCAGGCCAAGTAGAGCTACTCTGTTTCAAAAGAAAAATCAGATAAAATTACATGTAATAAAAACATTTTAAACATTTTATTTAACCCAGTATTTCAAATATAATCATTTTAGCTTGCTTAAACATATTAATGAGCTATTTCATATTCTTGAGTGGTTTTTGGTTCTGAGTCTTTGAATGCTAGTTTGCCTTTTGTACATTTCAATTTAGATGTCAAAGCACAAATTGTGGAGGTAAAATGTAATTAGTCCTACTAAATCAGTAAAGTGGTATTTAACTGAAACTGTATTTGCAATGCTTTGGTTTTGAAATTTAGGTTTAAAATAGTAAAAATTAATTTGGGGCGGGGAGTGATGTGATACACGCCTGTCCTCTCAACACTCAGGAGTCAGAAACAGAGGGATCGTTAGTTCAAGACTATCATCCAAGGCTGGTGAGATGGCTCAGTGGTTAAGAGTGCTGACTGCTTTTCCAGAGGTCATGAGTTCAAATCCCAGCAATCACATGGTAGCTCACAACCATCTGTAATGATAAACAAATAAAAAACCTATGGGTTGGAGCAGGGGCCAGAGTGAACAAGGCCAGAGCTAGAGGGAAAAGAGCCTAGGGGGTGGGGAGCCATGGAGAGCCACTCCATCCTTTATCCTGACACTGCCTAGTTGAGTTCCCTGTTTCTGTATCAGAGGCAAAAAATCTGTGTCCCAAATGTTACTCTTTCTTCTCTCCTCTCTCTGCTCACTCTGTTCCTTTTGATGTTTAATCTCTGTCCCATCTATATCAGGAGTTTGGGGGGGGGTTCAGAATGGAATGGAGGAGGAGGGAGAGGGGAGGAGGGAGAGGAGGTGGAAGAGGAGGAGGAGAAGAGAAGGAGGGAGAAAGAGAGAGAAACAGACGGAGAGAGATGGAGACAGTAACAAAGAGAGACATACAGAGAGACAAACAAGGACAGATAGAGGAGAAAATGAGAGGAAAAAAAAAAAAGGAACAGAGATCTCACCTTGCCTCCAGCTGAGTGGGAGCCTCCTCTTGCTTCCTGTGACTCAGGCGAGCTCTGATGTGGTTCTTTCTTTCTTTCTCTTCCAGGACATTAAAGATGCCTTGAGCAGGTATGATGGGCATCCTCCGGTGCACTGTGGTCTCTGGTTCACTCACACATACAACCTTCAACATAGATCCAAGTGTGGTCACACTCCCCAATAACTTGGCTATAAACTATTTAGGCTGAGATGGGGAAGACCAAGCTATCCACAGTAACATGTGGTCCGTTGGGTAAAGGCACCTGTTTTTCCACCCAGCTTTACAGAAGTCTCTTTCCCAGTTCCCTCTTCATATCGAGTGGGTCCTGGGTTTCCTACTCTACCTCCCTCCCCTTTGCCTTCTCTCTTCTCTGCATCCATCTCCCATCTTCATTTCCATATCTCCTCGGGTCTGATCTCACTCAGCCCCATATTCTAACACTCAGCTCATTGACTCTATATTTTTCACTCTGCCTCCACTTCTGAAACCCATCTCCGGCCCTTCCTGCCCACCCTCTACCTCCCTGAACTTAACACTCCGTTAAACTTATCTTCACAGGGGTAAGGAATTTCAGTTTATCAACCCAAACCCAGTTCCTGAGGACCTGGAGAAAAAACGCAGTGAGGCAAAAGCAAGGCATGAGTCCATCATGGAAACCCTGACAGAACTCAAAGGTGAGGCGTCCCCGTCAGCCCCTGTGCTTACTGGCCTTGGGATTCTCTCCATCATCACAGACACTGCCTGGGCCTCCCAGAAGATGGGTATTTTCCAAAGCATCAATATCCAGAAATTTCTCTTGCTGCGTTGTGACAGGGAATCTCTCAGGTTTAATGTTGTCTGAGGGTGGAGGCCAGAACAAAAACTCTGAGCTACATCCCCAAAGCCAAAGTACCCATAATCTCGGAACTGTTGTCTTATCAGGTGGTGAACTTGGAGCTAGATGAATGCTCCCAATTTGTTTCCCAGAACACCCTGCATGAATGACTGCTCTCTGCTCCCCTGAGAGATGCAGGGGTAGGAAGAGAACAGAGAGAAGAATAGGATAACCACAGGAGAGAGGGGGTGGGGGGAGAGGACTGCGTCACTGTGCAGACGTCAGGTCTTAGAAATAGGTAGACATAGAGTGAGGGGCAAGCTTCTCATTCACCTCTTCTGCTTCCTAAAGTCTACCTTCCCTGGGGAAGGCTTAGCCTCCAATAGGGGATCCCTAATGTGGTCCCCCTACTTGGTCCACATGTACCCCTGGGCACCAGAATATAGCATTCTCACGTAGTGTACGTAAAGAATACACACCGGCTCTGAAAGACGATATTAAAATAGAACATAAAATACAGCAACAAAAACAAAAGCAAACAGAAATACAGCAATACAAAGTTTTGAGACAGGATCTCCTCATGCCCAGGGTATTCTCTTACTAAAGAATTCAAATTATCTCCCTCAGCCTTCTGAGTCGTAGGGACTCTAGCACCCAGCACTGTACCCAGGCAGCACACGCCTTTATTCTACATGCTGAAATGATATTTTTTTAAAAAAAATTCAGAGCTAAAGAAAGTATATTATTTAAATCCATCGTATTTATTTCCTTTTTAAAAAAAATCATTTAGTTTATCTGGACAGATGTTTTGTGTGCATGTATCATGTGCATGCCTGGTGCCCTCGGAGGTCAGAAGGGAGTGGGAGTGTCAGATCCCTTGGGATTGGAATTTCGGTGGGTGCTGAGAATTTAGTCTGGGTCCACTGATGAAAAGCACTGACTCTTCACCTCCGAGCCATCTCTCCAGCCCCCTTTTTAGTTTCTTTTGAGACACTGCATGAATAGCCCAGACTCTGGAACTCACTATGTACTGTGGACTGGCCTAAAAGTTGCCATTTTCCTGTCACAGCTTCCTAAATATCAGCCTGCTCTAGTCTTTTATGTTTTCAAAATGGCCTCTAGAAAATTCGAAACTCAGTGGCTGATGTTTGTGGCTCCTAACGTGTCTGTTCTGCACAGAGCTGTGCTGGAGAGCCACTGTAGGGAGGCCCTAGGACAGCTATTCCTCTTTGGTGCCTTCTTGGTCCACTGAGAGGATGTGAGGAATCCCAGACCCACCTCTTCCAGAAATCAGTGCCTGGCTGTGTGGTTCTAGTTCCCTGGTTAACATCTGTGGACTCTGCATTTCCTTTACTCTCTCCTCACAGACAATATGAATGCCGAAGGGAAGAGAGATAAAAGCGCATTCATGAACAGCTTGAATCAAGAGGAGAAGGAGAGCTGTAAGTCTGGGCTGGTCCTGCTGTTTGGGGAAAATGAGAAATACAAAAGGGGAAATTATCTCCTTATTGGTAGGTTGAGGAAGGTCTAGTGTGTGTGAACACCAGTGAAGAACAAGCTTATAGAACTGTTTTATCCTTTTAAATTTAGAGATAATCATAAGATAGTGACACATTTTCACTAATTTAAAAATGTTCAAAACGAATGGGAATGTATACATTCATTTCTCAGTTCCATAAAGCTCAGATGGAGGCAGCTCAGTCTGTAGTTGGAACGGAGCTGTGGTCCCAGCGGCTGAGGAGCTGTGACCGCGATGACGTCATCGGAGGTGATTCAGTTATGAGGATAGCTAGGATAAAAGCCAGGTTCAGCCGGCAATCCTCCATTTGGCTTTTAATTTGTAACTTCTTGTTATCAACCTAAAATTTGCTTTCTATCTCCAATTTCTAGGGAGCCTGTTACAGAAGAATAATTCAACGTTGCCCACCTCAGGTAGGGTTCCTGCCTAGCACATTGGTCTTCCAGAGGGGGAAGCAAGGGACCTCCAGGTCTGCAGGTCAAAATGTTCTGTCTGTTACACAGCTCTAATAGAGCAGGGGAAAGGTAGAGACCAGACCCCAAGAAGAGGTACTTAGCGTACAGAACACCCTGCTAAGATGCAGGGATAAGAAGAGAACAGAGAGAAGAATAGAAGGCTAACCACAGGAGAGAGGGGGTGGGGGGAGAGGACTGCGTCACTGTGCAGACATCAGGTCCTAGAAATAGGTAGACATAGAGTGAGGGGCAAGCTTTTCATCCACCTCTTCTGCTTCCTAAAGTCTACCTTCCCTGGGGAAGGAAGGCCTAGCCTCCAACAGGGGACCTCTAATGTGGTCCTCCTACTTGGTCCATGTCCCTCCCACTGTCTCAGGGGCTCAATAGTGCCTGTTGTCCTACTGACCTCTCTTTTCTCCTTTCCTGTCCCCCAAATGTCAGTGAATCAATAAAACTGAGGCCACCTAATGCCCCATTCCATCCCCTTTCACATCGAGACATCTTTTGTAAGGCAACAGGTCCTTCAACATAACTCTGGAACAAGCCAGAGCCCCTCATGCTAGGTTCCTGGAAGAGGAGCTGGCTGTGGGCCTGGGCTCTGGCCAGCCTCTAGGTGACCCTGAGTCAGCAGAATCCTCACTGAGGAGAGCTGGGGAGAGGTGTAGGCGGCTCTCCTCTGGATGTTCCCTTTCTTCTCCCCTACTCCCGCCCATTTTATTTTCTTGGTTATTTGTGTGTGTGTGTGTGTGTGTGTGTGTGTATTTGCACTCAAAGAAGGTGAGAGCCACAGAGTGGAGATCAAAAGTCTCTCAATGTGTGTATACATTTATCTCAGTGTGTGTGTGTGTGTGTGTGTGTGTGTGTGTGTGTGTGTGTGTATGCATGCATTTCCCTCAATAAATAAATAAATATATATATATATATATACATACACATATACATATATATATATATGTGTGTATATATATGTGTGTGTGTGTATATATATATAGTGTGTGTGTGTGTTTCTCTCAGTGTGTGTGTGTTTGTGTATGCACTTCTCTCTGTGTGTAATGTGTGGGTGTGTACACTTCTCTCAGTGTGTGTGTATTCATTTTTCTCAGAGTTGTGTGTGTTTGTGTATGCACTCTTCTCAGTGTGGTGTGTGTGTATGTGTTTGTGTATGCATTTCTCTCGATGCGTGTATATGTGTAGTGTGTGTGTGTGTGTGTGTGTGTGTGTGTGTGTGTGTGTGTAGTCCTGGAGACTAAATTTGGGATTTGAAAGAGAAATTTTTCCTTCCAGCTATATACCATGAGAAGCTCAAAAGCAGGGGACTGGACAACTTGACCTTAGGCTTTACCTCTTTCCTCTTCTTTATCTTCCCACAGTCCCTGTGACCCTGGACAAGTCCTCAGCTGACCCAGACCTCACCTTTTCTCAGGATCTAAAGAAAGTGACCTTGTATATTGTAGGTGGAAAAGCTTCCAACAAGCAGGCAAAACCTCGACCATTCTACCCTTTCCACTGCGTGAGGGGTTCCCCAGGCCTCTCCTCAGGCCGCCAGGTGTGGGAGGCAGAAATCTGTGGGCCCTCAGGTGGGGCATGCATTGTGGGCGTGGCTACAGAGTCGGCACGAGGGTGCCAGAGTCAAAACATGAGCCCACAGAGCTACATATGGGCACTGCGGATCTCGCCCTCTGGATGCCAGCCATTCACCAACTGTAAAGCCCAGGAGTTCTTCAAGGTCTGTCTTAAGAAAGTGGGTGTCTATGTGAATCATGACTGTGGAGAGGTGGTCTTCTATGATGCCATCACTAGCAAACACATCTATACTTTCCAAACTTCCTTTGACGAAAAGGTCTTCCCCCTTTTGGGGCTCCAGGTAGCCTGCAGCCATATCACCCTGAGCCCCTAGGGCTGCTCGCTTGTGTGTTCCTCAGTCTCCTCCCACCTATCCCTCAGGATGGGATGAGACAAAGTGGGAGGAGTGAAGTGTGGCCCTACTCTGGCACTCTACACGCCGCACAATCACCTGATGTTTCCTCTCTCTGTCTCCCCCAAGTAGAGAGGACAGTGGAATACCCCCCCCCCAAAGACTATACACAAGGTTTTTTCAGTGCTGCACTTGGAAGCAGGACCTCAGTAAAGCTTCTGGCTGCGCCCTGCTGACCCACGGGTGCAGGGCGCTGTCCAACACACTGGCTGCTGCTTTCCCTACTGTACGACCTGAAACTCCTGTGACTCATCCTTTCCTGAGATCTGAGAACCAGAGGCTCTGCAGAGTCGGCCAGTTCTGTGCCAGGGCCCAGTTTGTAGATTTGGACAATCTACAATCAGGGATGAAACCTTTTGACATTTCAAAGCAACTTTGTCATCCTCAACAGCTCTGTCTTCTAAATTAAAAGCAAAATTGTAAACCACCCTTCCATGTTGATTTAAATTTCTAATTTTGTGTTAGGTATATCTGTATTCTTGGCCTCATCTGTCCCTCCAGCCTAAGGCTGGTTACCACTGGAATAGGTTAAATTGTTGTCAAGGGAACCACACATAGAGCATACTATATTTTACAATTAAAAATTTTAATGTATTTTACATTTCTATAGTGGGGGAGTGTTGCAAGATTTCCCCTGTCCAATTGCAGGCGATGCATGTGATTGGACAGGGAAAAGGGAGGCAGAGCGAGAAGTTTGTGTCTGAGGTCTCAGGAGGAGAGAGAAGGAGAATGGAAGCTGATGTGGTGTTATCAAAAGGCCAGAATAACTGGGTTAAAGCTTTATTATTATCAATTGGCTCTGAAATTATTTATTGGCATCTTATAAATTGTGATCTTATTCATACATAAATCTAATTGGTTGACTATAAAAATGGTTAATTAAGCTTTAAGAGTCTGATTTTACTGGGTTACTGGGTGTTGTATTATCAAACCTAGAGGATGGTGGATCTATTTGGTTACTGGAGTGTGGGACTGCCAGTTACAGAGGATTATAGTGGAGAGGGGACTAGTGGCTCACTGGACAAGCGAGCCAGATGCTTCAGGGGCTAGCTCCAGAGAGTTGGCAGCGACGGCAGTAGGAGCACAGGAGCATGGTCCAACCGCTGGAAGAGTTGGCAGGTTCCATTTTTAATATTTCCCGCAACATTGTCATTTATAAGAGTTAACTTGATCATGATGTCTCTTCATAGCAATGAAATCCTAGCTAACACACAGCTCTACACAGAGAGACCCTGAGTCAAAATGGGGAGGCAGGTCTACATTCTGTAAATTTCTCATTGGCAGGTATGTCATCCTTA
>LR749865.1:799639-1066276 GCA_902729485.2 Mus minutoides
CTGGCAGTTCTGGAACTCACTTTTGTAGATCAGGCTGGCCTCGAACTCAGAAATCCACCTGCCTCTGCCTCCTGAGTGCTGGGATTAAAGGTGTGCGCCACCACTGCCCGTTTTTTTTTTTTTTTTTTTTTTTTTTTTTTTTTTTTTTTTTTTTTTTTTTTTTTTTTTTTTTTTTTTTTTTTTTTTTTTTTTTTTTTTTTTTTTTTTTTTTTTTTTTTTTTTAACTGCTGAGCTACCTGACCACCCTCCCTCCATTTTTTGTTTGTTTGTTTGTTCCTAACAGGATCTCAGTATGTAGCCCTACTTGGACCTCTTATGTATACCAGGCTGCTCTTGAACTCAGAGAAATACACCTGCCTCTGCCTCTCTAGTGCTGGAATTAAGGTGTGAGCCACCACATCCCTCCTTCCTTTTTGAGATAGGCTTTCGTTTAACCCAGGCTGGACTTTCAAGTTCCTGAAGAAAAGAGTAAGATCTGTATAAATTTAACCCTAGCCTATCCTGTAAACCTGATCACGGGCTTCACCACCTCTTCCTAACACCGCCCGCCTCCCCCCCCCCCCCCCCACCATCCTGAGAGAACTAGCATTGCAGCCAAGATGGAAATGGAACAACAAATGAGGAGTTAAAATGAGCCCACATTTCTAAACCGTAGCAAAGCCAGGAGCACTGTTGCTCAAGCCATTGTAAGGGACAGATGGAGCCCTGCGTAACTCTGATGAACCGTCTGTCATTCAGTGTCTGGACCCTTAATACAAGGGTGGAGCAGGGCAGAGGAATATCTGAATATTCCTCTGTGTGTTTCACCCCCGCCCCCATCATCCTCATGTTTGAGAAACTCTTGTTTTAGAAAATTAGACCAAGCCTCCTTTCTTGTTTATGACCATTGTTGAGAGGCAATGGGTGAGGAAGGCAGCACCCATCTTGAGCCACTACCACTAGGGGGAGCTGTCGTCTACACGAAGAACAGTGAGTGGTAAAGTCGGGTTAATTTTAAGGTGGCAGAGGGGGTAGATCACAGTGGTCCACATCTATAATCCTAGCACTTTGGCGGTTCCGACAGAAGGACAAGAGTCCAAAGTCATCATTATCTATGAATCAGGTTCTAGGCATTTTGGCCTGACAAGGACCCGATCTCAGGAAACAAAACTTTAAGACTGGGAGAGGGGGCAGTACTACCATGGGATTTGGGTTGTGACTTGAAACAAACAAAAAGAAAACAACAACGAAACCCAAACCGCCCTCTCACACGCCCAGCTACAACACAGAAAGGGAGACTGCTAAAGATTCGGGGGTTGAGGGTTGGGTTGTTGAAGATCCAGCCAGCCTGCCTCTATCTTAGGCGGAAAGACATTTTATGGTAAAGACAAACTAGGTTCATTCCTGTTTTTGATTAAACCTTGGTTTCTCAAGGATTGGGCCATGCCCCACCTGTCTGTCACCTTACCTGAAAATGGTTTTGTACTGCCTGTTCTAGGACGCCAATCGTGTGTTTGTTTTAAAAAGTTATTTATAACCACCTTGCAACTTTACCTTTGTTCCAGAAAGTTATGTAACCACCTATGACTACATTGTTATGTCTGCCTGTTGTCAAGACTAACTTGCTGTGCCCACCCTGAAATCATGCCTTTGGTTTTTTTTTTTTTTTTTTTTTTTTTTGAGGGGGGGAGACTAACTTGTGTTTATGTTCTGCTCCTATAATCCAACCTACTGGAAATCCCCTATCTCTGAGCCCTGTCATCCTCACATCCACTGCTGACCACAAAAACCTTGCCTAAAGGGCAGGCAGCCCATGGACACAAACAAAACAGCTTGCTTTAATTAATTCCTTGCTTTAATTAATTTGGCTATGATAATTTGGGTAGTGGTCTTTCGCCTCCCCATCTTTGGGATTTTCTTTACATTCCGACAGTCCCTGTTAACCCTGGATGTAGCCTCTGCCCTTGCAGACTTTATCCTTTCTCTCAACCTAAAGACAGTCCGTCAGGGGGATTCAGGGAAACATTTAGACTCCAGGTGCTTGCTCTTGCCCCACCTGCTGGGATTTCCTGGCAGCTCCTTTGGTCACAGGGTTTGGGAGTCAGAGCTCTGGAGGTCTTAGGGAAGAAGAATAAGCTGGGATGTACGTGGTAGGCGTGGTCTCAGAGTAGCCATCTGAAAGTGAAGCCTATGAGAGGCTTCTGGGCTCATGTCTCTGGCTCCAAATGACAGCCACTCATAGACAGCTCTCCCTGGGAAAAATCATAGAAAAGTTGACATCTAAGTAAGTGGCTCATGACTGCGGGAAGGATCATGATGCCACCATGAACAAATATGCCTTTTACTCCTCTTTAATCAGGCCGTTTGCCTCTTTTTCCAGTACCCAGGACCCATATCACCCTGAGCCCACAGAGTTGGTTCCTTGCCATTCCCTCCATCCTTTTCTTAAGATGGGATGTGCTGCAAGTGATGAAGTTTGGTCCTAGGATTGACCTAACAAAGGTCTGATATTTTCTCTTCACTTGAGGCAAGAAGAAAACAATACCTGAATGCCCCAAAGGCTAAACACCAAGTTTGTCTCCATCTTCTTCTTTTCTTTTTTCCTTTGTTTCCTTTTTAAAGACAGGGTGTGTCTCTATTAAATAAGTTGGGCTGTCCTGGTACTGGATATGTAGACCAGACTGGCCTTGAAGTCAAAGATACTCACCTGCCTCTGCCTCCTGAGGCCTGGGTTTGCACCACGATGTCCATTACTTCTTTTTTTTTTTTTTTTTTTTTTTAATGTTCACACACACACTGTAGACATGTAAGCACGACTCCCTTTATTTTTTAAAGATTTATTTTATTTATTATATGTAAGTACACTGTAGCTGTCTTCAGACACTCCAGAAGAGGGTGACAGATCTCGTTACGGATGGTTGTGAGCCACCATGTGGATGCTGGGATTTGAACTTATCACCTTCGGAAGAGCAGTCGGGTGCTCTTACCCGCTGAGCCATCTCACCAGCCCCTACTTCTTTTAAAAAAAACAATGCACACACCTTTAATCCCAGCACTCGGGAGGCAGAGGGAGGCAGAGGGAGGCAGAGGCAGGCAGATTTCTGAGTTCGAGGCCAGCCTGGTCTATAGAATGAGTTCCAGGACAGCCAGGGCTATATGGAGAAACCCTGTCTCAAAAAACAAAAAACAAAACAAAAATAAATAAATAAATAAATAAATAAACAAGGCTGGGCGTGGTGGTGCACGCCTTTAATCCCAGCTCTCCGGAGGCAGAGGCAGGCGGATTACTGAATTGAAGGCCAGCCTGGTCTACAAAGTGAGTTCCAGGACAGCCAGGGCTACACAGAGAAACCCTGTCTCGAAAAACCAACCAAACAAAAAAAAACCCAAAACAATAAACAAACAAACAAACCTAAGAATCAGAGGCTAAGCCAGCAGTTCTCAACCTGTGAGTTGAAACCCCTTTGGAAGTCAAATGTCAGATATCCTGAGTATCAGATATTTATATTATGATTCATAACAGTAGCAAAATTATAGTTATTAAGTAGCAATGAAATAATTTTATGCTTGGGGTTGCCACAACATGAGGAACTGTATTAATGGGTCACAGCATTAGTAAAGTTGAGAAACACTACAAGTAGTCCTGGCTGTCCCGGAGCTTGCTATGTAGACCAGGATGGCCTCAAATTTACAGAGATCCCCCTGCCTCTGCTTTCCAAGTGCTCAGGTTAAAGTCATGCACCAGTACATCCTACTCTAAATACAAGGTTCTCAACCCCAGGGCTTCAGAATTCTTTGGACATGACTGGAAGCCGTCAAACTTCTATAGGCTATGGGTGAAGAAGACATGAATGCCACTAGAAATCTGGCTGCACCTCAGCTGTTTTTTCCTTCTTTTCTGCCCTGTTTCCCAGCAGCCCCCATGACTCTGGGTATGTGGTATTGGTCAATCTGGACCCTATCTTTTCCTGAGACCTGAAAACCTTCAAGGCTGTGTGACAACCTGGCAGATGCTAAAGCTAGTTTGCAGATGAGCAAAGGTTACAATGTAGCTACAGGTATCTCTGGGTGTACTGACATCCTCAGGGATGTGCAACTTCTTAACGTCACAAAGTACTGTTGCCACCTACAACATTTACCCTGGAGAAACAGAAAATTGAATTTAAAACCGCCTCTCCTCAAATCCCATAATGTTTTTAGTTAAGTTTATTATTACTGCTGTTGTTGAATGTCAGATTGGATACACCTAAGAGGCAACTCTAAAGATAATTTTAAAAGGAGGCACAAAAACAGACAAGCATCTTACACCTTTCACACAAGAAGAGAAATATATATATATATATATATATATATATATATATATATATATATATGTGTGTGTGTGTGTGTGTGTGTGTGTGTGTGTGTGTGTGTGTGTCTTAGTCGGGATTTCTATTCCTTCACGAACATCATGACCAAGAAGCAAGTTGGGGAGGAAAGGGTTTATTCAGCTTACACTTCCATACTGCTGTTCATCACTAAAGGAAGTCAGGACTGGAACTCGAGCAGGTCAGGAAGCAGGAGCTGATGTAGAAGCCATGGAGGGATGTTCTTTATTGGCTTGCTTCCCCTGGCTTGCTCAGCCTGCTCTCTTAAAGAACCCAGGACTACCAGCCCAGAGATGGTATCACCCATTGATCACTAATTGAGAAAATGCCCGACAGCTGGATCTCATGGAGGCACTTCCCCAGGTGAAGCTCCTTTCTTGGTGATAACTCCAGCCTGCGTCAAGTTGGCACACAAACCCAGCCAGTACACTAGGCATGCTGCTTGTGTCTCCTGTAGTTTAGGTTGGCCTCGCACTTAGTTCATGGCTACAGTCAGTCCTTCTGGATGGCTGGAATTACAGATGTAAACCCGGGGTTTTGTACATACTACAAAAGCACCGTACAAACAGAGGTACATCCCTCTCATCCTTATTTTAAGTAGAAGCCTCTTTTGTAAGAAAAAGGATAAACCAAAACCTAGTAAGTTACCTATAGGGGATATTAAACTACATAGAAAAGATAGAAATTCATCGTCTCTCTATGTATCTTCTTTGGCGTTTTAAACTCTGATTTCTTGTAAATAAATTTTAAGTTTATATTGTATCTTATTTTTAATCATTGCATGTCTGTGTGCCAGTGTCTGGTTATGTGCACACGAGTGCTGGGTCTTAGCAAACACCAGGAACATTGAATCCTATGTAGTTAGAATTACAGGTGATCCTGAGACCCCCAACTAGAATGATGGGAACTGAACCCAGATCTTCTGGAAAAGCAGTATGCACTCTTAACTGCTGAACCATCTTTCCAGCCTTGATTTAATGTAAAAAATTTTACATAATTTTATAAAAATAATTAAGTAAGACAAAAAGGGGGCTGTCTCATGGATAGACACATGAGACAAAATTAGCCTATCTGGGTGACTGGCCACTTACACACCAGAGGGAAGTTATTTTAAAATTACTTTAGCTAGGCCTTTGAGAATCCACAGTCCCAGCTACACAAATAGATTGAGAGAGGAATATAATTGAACCTACAAGTTCAAGACTGGCCTTGCAGCAAAGTGAGACTCCATCTCATAGCAACAACAAAAACACCAAATAACGAAAGAAAGTCACTTTAAAATGTAGAGATCTGATGCTACATCTTTAATGGGATATGGATAAAAGCAATTGCAATTTTTAACTTTTCAATCGCAATAGTCATGTTAGTATGGTTCTTTTTAAAAAAAAAAATTATCGTGTGTATATGTGTGAGCCATGGCACAGGTGTGCAGGTAAAAGTACGAGGGATTGAACTCAGATTGTCAGGTTTGGTGGCAGGTGTCTTTACCTGCTGTACCACCTTGCTAGCTCTTAGAACTGTTCTTACAGATCAGTATGCCTGATGCACATACATATGGTAGGACAAAACAAATAATGATTTTTTTTAATGTGTGTATGAGTTTCTCCATGAATGTATGTACATTGCAAGGTACCTTCGGAGACCAGAAGAGGATGTCAGCTTTCCTGTGACTGCTGGGAATGAAACCAGGATCCTTTTCAAGAGCAGCACGTATCTTTAACTGCTGAACCATGTCTTCAAGCCACATAATGAGTTTTTACTGTCACTAAGAACCAGGATTCTCCAGGCTGTGGTGATGCATGCCTTTAATCCCAGCACTTGAGAAGCAGAGGCAGGTGAATCTCTAAGTTTGAGGCCAGCCTGGTCTATAGAGCTAGTCCCAGGACAGCCAGGGCTACAGAGAGAAATCCTGTTTTGACAAAACAAAACAACAAAAACAAAAACAAAAACAAAAATTAAACAGAACAAAAACCAGGATTCTCAACCTAAAAGATTAGAGATTTTTTTCCCTAACAAATATTACATGAAAGAAGAGAAATTATGCATGATATAATAACCCTAAACTTAAATAGGAAAATCAATATAAACATATACTACATTTTCCCCTTGAAAATAGAAAATTATTTCTATTATGCGATCCATTTCGGAGAAGATCCCATGTGTTGTTGAGGAAAATATCTGTCTACATGTATAGAGAAGCTTTGAAATTTTCCATAATGGAAATTCATGCACATGTGCATATGTGTACACACACACACACACACACACACACAGTCTCCCAGAGCCAATATTTGAACTTGAACTTGAGCCAGAACCCAGACATCTTTTCAGAGATGCTGGTACTATTTTGGCCATCAGCAATGCTTGATTTTCGTGTGGAATATCTTGGACTAATTGGTTCATTTTCAAATGCAAAACCCACCTGCCTACCCTTCTCAGATTAGAACCCAATGACTCTCCCAAAACTGTGTGCTTTCTCCCCTGAAATCTCACAGTCACCCCGAATGCCTGCATTATTTCTAGCTTGTCATGTGGATCTGGGAACTGAATTTAATGAAATTCTTGAGCAAATGGATATATTTGGAGGATATCATCCTGAGTGAGGTAACCCAATCACAAAAGAAATCACTTAACATGCACTCACTGATAAGCGGTTATTAGCCCCAAAACCTAGAACACCCAAGATACAATCTCCAAAACACAAGAAAATCAAGAAAGACCAATGCGTGGATACTTCATTCCTCCCTAGAATAGGGATTAAAATATGCATGGAAGGAGGTGCAGAGACAAAGTTTGGAGCTAAACGAAAGGATGGACCATCCAGAGAATGCCCCACCCGGGCGGTCTATCACATAATCAGCCACCAAATGCAGATACTACTGCATATACCATCAGGATATTGCTGAAAGGACCCTGATATAGCTGTCTCCTGGCAGGCTTTGACAGTCCCTGACAAATACAGAAGTGGATGCTCACAACCATCTATAGGGCAGAACACAGGGTCCCCAATGTAGGAGCTAGAGAGTACCCAAGAGCTGTAGGGGTCTGCGACCCTATAGATGGAACAACAATATGAACCTATCAGAACCCCCAGAGCTCATGTCTCTAGCTGCATATGTATTAGAAGATGGCCTAGTTGGCCATTATTCGGAAGAAAAGGTCCCTGGTCTAGCAATGTTTATATGCCCCAATACAGGGGAATGCCAGGGCCAAATAGTGGGAGGGGGAGTGTAGGGGAGCAGGGCGGGGGGGGGGTATCGGGGACTTTTGGGATAACACTTGAAATGTAAATGAAGAATTTCTCTAATAAAAAAAAAAAACTGCCCTGATTTCTAGGTGACACCACCCTCCCCCCAGAGTAAAATGGCATGATTCTACCACTGACCTTTAACCACCTGCAAATCAAGGTGGCTGGGGAGGGACTCCAAAAGCACAGGATGTAATGCTTCCTTCTGCATAGATTCCCTTAGGCTGGCTGTAAGGGGCGGGCTAATGGGAGGCAGGTTAGGTTGGTGGCTGGGCTGTATGGGGTGTGGCCGACGGACCTCACGCGGCTGCCAGGCGCGTGTCTGTGCCGAGGCCCTCTCTGTATCCGCCCACGGATTCCAGGAGGTTCAGTCAGCCCAGGCCGGGCTCCTCTGTCCAGTTCCCCAAGTTACCCGCAAGGCGTGGCGATTACATAAGTGGCCCTGACTTGCCTGTTGAAGGGACAACCTTGGGTTGGGGATATGTAGGCTCAGACAGGCAAACAACTCTTCCAGCACCAACCCCTGGACTGTCTGAAAGTCCAGGTAAATCATCAGGATTGCAGTGGTGAATTTCAGTCTCCTTGCTGGTAACAGGAACTTGGCCTGCCAGTACCCTGAGCTCTCAGTCTCTACCCATCTTGATCAAGTTCAGGTAGTCAAGCTTGGTGGCCTTTAACCACTAAGCCATCTTGATAGACTAGTTGTTTTCAAGGTAGGGTCTCTAGACCAGGCTGACCTTCAACCCCATGAATAGCTGAGAAAGACTTTGAAGTTCCAACTTTCCTGTCTTTATCTCTTGGGTGCTGGGATGTCAGGCCTGCAACCCATACCCTGTTTATACAGTGCTGGGGAGTCTGCTCGAGACTTTATGCGTTCTAGGCTAACACTATCAACCTAGCTACACTTCTGGCTCTTCATTGTCTACTGTTATTATCTCCATGATCAAAGTAGAAGCAGAGGCCAAAAAGGTGATTTGGTTCAGTGCTTCAGAATTCTGTTCATCATGGTGGTGAAATGGAACGGCTTATATCACGGCAGGCCAGGAAGCAGAGGGAGGGGTATGTTGACTGCCTGGTTCACTTGTTCCAAGCTACCCTTTATCAGTCCTGAGCCCTACATGACAGGAGGGTGCCACTCATACTTGGCATAGGTCAAACCCATCTCAATTCCTTGTCTTTGGCAAATATCCTCACAGACATAGCCATGGGTCTCTCAGTAATCTTCCAGGTGAATCTAAATCCAGTCCAAGTTGAGAATAGAGATGAACCATGATACCCCTCTGGGTGGGGAGGAAGTCCCTCCTTCAAAGCCCTATTTCCCTGAAGAGGAGTATCCCAGCCATTCATCAGGTTCTGACTCGGAATTAAAGCACGGGGGATCTCCCTTTCCTCTACATGGCTATTTGTTTATAGAACTTAGCAGTTTAGCATATGTTTCAGAGACATTATTCTATTTCTGCTTACCACCTTTGGAAGATTTAGGTATCACTACACCCTCACACTCCTTATATGGCAAATAACCCCAGACTTGCCAAAAGCTTATATGTGAAACCCATCTTGAAACTGGCCATCAAGACATGCCTCTGTGACCCAACCCTCAAGGATCTGAGCGCTGTACAACAAAACCGCAGTCATCTTTACCAGATCTGCGGCACCTAATATAAAGATGGAGCTTGTACGCTGTGAATATTCATTCCATCATAGGAAAAGGGATGTGATGCTACTTAACTTGGGGGGTCACAGACTGTGTCCCATCAAACCAGGTTCAACTTCCCTTCTTTTTTTTTTTGGTTTGGTTTGGTTTTTCGAGACAGGGTTTCTCTGTGTAGCCCTGGCTGTCCTGGAACTCACTTTGTAGACCAGGCTGGCCTGGAACTCAGAAATCCACCTGCCTCTGCCTCCCTAGTGCTGGGATTAAATCAACTTCCCTTCTTCAATAAGCCAATTAAAAGAACCAAATTAAGACCAGAAAATAGAAAAAGTAGGTTTATTCACTTTGGCTACATTGGAAAGAGAGGCAGAGATCCAGTCACCTTCTTAAGCCCATCCAACTCCAGGTTCCTGACATGATGTTTAATCAGAAAGCAAGAGATCTGTGTAATTAATCTACCCATTCAGAATGTGGTCCCCAGCCCACCGCTGTCTCAGCTCCAAAGTCTCCCCAGCAAGGTCATCTGACAAGTCGTCGGTAATTTGCAGGAGACAACTTAACTCTTCTTCCCCATGATTTCAGACTTCTTTTTCTCCAGCAAGAGATTCTTGGGGGCCCACCCCTTTCATAGTTTGAAAGCTTAAGAGTGTCTCTCTGGGGGCTGGTGAGATGGCT
The DNA here is from genome assembly GCA_902729485.2 of Mus minutoides. Lineage (NCBI taxonomy): Eukaryota > Metazoa > Chordata > Mammalia > Rodentia > Muridae > Mus > Mus minutoides. The sequence continues at coordinate 809,559 of LR749865.1, forward strand.
CAGCGGGTTAGATCACCCGACTGCTCTTCCGAAGGTGATGAGTTCAAATCCCAGCAACCACATGGTGGCTTACAACCACCCGTAACAAGATCTGACGCCCTCCTCTGGAGCGTCTGAAGTCAGCTACAGTGTACTTATGAAGAATAATAAGAAATGAATCCTTGGACCGGAGAGACCAACCGGAGCAAGCCAGGCTGTCCGGAGCGAGCGGAGCCGAACGGGGATGGCCGGAGCAAGCGGGGATGCCGGAGCTAGCAGGGCCGGAGCGAGTGGGGCCGAAACGGGGACGGCCGGAACAAGCGGGGCCAAACCGGAGCAAGCGGAGCCGATCGAGCGAACGGGGCTGGCTGGAACAAGCGGGGGCCGTACGGGGGCGGCCGGGAGCAAGTGGGGCTGGCCGGAGCGAGCGGGGTCGAGCAGAGTGGGGTTGACCGGGACAAGGGAAAAAAAAAAAAAAGAGTGTCTCTCTGAAGTATAGCCATCCCTGTCGGATAGGCAGTTACACTCGAAGGGGAACCAGTATGGTGGAGATTAAGCAGGCAAGTTCCAAAGGGGGTAAGAGTGAGAGAACAGGAGTCCTCCTGCTCTTGAGGAAGCCCAGAAGAAACTGGTATCACCATCAAGAGAAGAGGGTCAAGTGTTGGGTTCCATGAGGAACCAGATGCCTGGAATTCCCACAGACATCGGAAGACCTGAAGTCACCAATTCCCCTGCCCAGATCTGTTCTTGATTCCCTGTTCCCAATTCATTTTGTCAAGGGCCTCCCTGTATAACCTGTACCCTGTGGAGGTCCCCTCTTCAGGACCTTCATGAATGTGAAGCAGGGATCTTGATCACACCACAAAAAAAGTAATTGATGATGAGCCAGCATGAAGCAGGGCTGGGATTTATTAAGAAAGAGTAATGCTTTAGATTTTAAGTGCAGCCATTAAGAGACACGCCTAGCTGTCTGAACAATGGCTGTATGCACGATTTTGTGGCTTTTGAAGTTACATCGCTCAAAGGATATAATTTTCAACCAGGTCCAAAGGTCAGGCAAAGTTTTTAAAATTAAGTTTTAAAAATGACGTAATTTACTTATTTCCCTTTTACTAGTTTTTTACAGGTGTTTATTTACTTAGGTATGTGGCAGTTCAATTGCACACCACTGTGCTTGCAGAGGGGTCAGAGAACAACTCCGAGGAGTCAGTTTCCTCCTTCCACCATGTGGATTCTGGGAATCGGACTCAGGTCATCCGGTATCCGGTTCCAAATGCCTATACTCCAGCGAACCGTTTCAATGACCCCTTTACTTATTTCTCTTAAGCAATTCTGTAAACGAAACCATGAGCTGCATTATGAAGTACATTGTTTAACCCAACGAATGGGTTTTTTTTTTTTTTTTTTTTTTTTGGTTTTCGAGACAGGGTTTCTCTGTGTAGCCCTGGCTGACCTGGAACTCACTCTGTAGACCAGGCTGGCCTCGAACTCAGAAATCCGCCTGCCTCTGCCTCCCGAGTGCTGGGATGAAAGGCATGCACCACCACGCCCGGCACAAGTTTTATTTTTAAGGTTTGTTTTTAATTATGTGTCTTGGTATGTCTGTGTGGGCATGTAGTCGTGAGTACGGGTGCCTGCAGCGGCCAAAAAGCATCAAAATCCATGGTGCTAGCTATGGGTGGTTATAAACTGCCTGATGTGGATGCTAGTAACCAAACAGAAGTTCTCTGCAAGAGCAGTACGCTCTCTTCACCACAGAGCCATCTCTCTCTCTCTCGCTGGGTTTTTGTTGTTGTTGTTGTTTGTTTGTTTTTATTTTTTGTTTTGTTTTTTTGGTCTGGTTCTCATGCAGCTCAGGGTGCCCCGGAACTCCTGATTTTCCCTGTCTCCGACTTCCAAGTGCTGTGATTACAGTGTGTGCCACCACGTTAAGTGTTACTGCTCTGAGGGAAAAGATGGAGATGTTGTAGCTCCAATGTGGGCGGGCTACCACATTGAAGTGTTGCAGCTCTGAGTGGGAGGATTCCCCGCCACCGTGTACATGTTGCAGCTCTAAAGGGAAAGGCAGTCAGGAGCCAAGATACAACAAACAACAAACCTCACAGAGATTTATTAAGAGCCACAAGAGGTTGGTTGCTTCTGCCAGGGCAGGGAACGGAGCAGGAGCCAGACTTCCTGGGTGGAGAAAATCAGGGTGGAGATTGGTGAGATTTCAAGCCAAGCCCGGGGATTGGTGGGATTTTGAGCTCAGGGATTGGTGGATGTGGTAGGTTTTCAAACCCGGAAGTGGGGTCAGTCCCTTTAGACTACCACCGTGCTGGGCTAGCTAGTTCTAGGTATAAACAGAAGTGATGGTAAAGTTAAGCTGAAGGTCATTTTTGGCTTTAATTGGGAGTATTAGATGTCTTTAACATGCTTGTTCAAGACGTCAGAAAAAAGAATACTGGTTCTATAGGTGTAGTAACAGCTGCCTGGTTGTATAGGTATAGTGACGGCAGACTAATTTTATCAGATAGGCTTTGATTCTTGACTATCAGCCAGAGAAATACAAAAGACATTTGAAACAGATATGAGACACTTCCTTTCCTCTCCATGTTCCCTCAGTTCTGTCCTTACCTCCCAACTTAGCCCTTTACTTTTTTGCTTTTCTTTTTCTTTTTCTTTTTCTTTTCCTGTTGTAATTGTTTTTGAGAGAGAGTCTTGTGTAGGCTTGACTGGCATGAACTTACTACATAGATCAGACTGGCCTCCGGCTTGTGGCAATCTTTTTTGTATTCTAGGTGCAAAACTTTCAGGTGTGTGTCATTATGCCCCACCTTTGTATTTTGAAACAAGGTCTTTCTATGTAGCCCTGACTGTCTTGGAGCTCATTACGTAGACCAGGCTGGCCTCCAGTTCACAGAAATTTGCCTGCCTCTGCTTCCTGATTACTGGGATTAAAGGCATGTGCTACCATGCCTTTCTTTCCTCCTCCTCCTCCTCCTCCTCCTCTTCCTCTTCTTCCTCTTCCTCCTCCTCCTCCTCCTCCTCCTCCTCCTCCTCCAAGTTATGTTTAAATGAATGAGTGTTTGGCTTGCATGTATGCCATACAAGCCTGAGGACCTGAGTTTGGAGCTCTAGAACTTATGCGAGCAGCTGAGGAAGCTATCTGAACTTGTAATCCCAGTACAGGGAGATACCAACAGGAGAATCCTGGGGACTTACTGGCTATCCTGTCAGGCTGATCAGTAAGCTCGAGATTCAGTGATAGACACCATTTCAAAAAACAATGTTGAGAGCAACTGAGGACAATACGGGACTTCTACCTCTGACTTCTACTCACATACACTCACTTACATATATGGATACAGGTATAGGGATGTACAAACCACATACACACACACAGTAATTATTTTTTATTAAAATAGAAATGAAGAGATGCCTCAACAGTAAAAAACACTTTCTGCTCTTCCAGAAGGCCCCAGTTAAGTTCCTAGTAACCATGTCAGGAAGCTCATAATTGCCTATAATACCAGCTCCAGGGGACTCCACATCCTCTTTTGGACCCCCACCCCACCCCGGGCACTAACATACATATGTCATCTACTCACATAGACACATAGATAAAAATAAATCTTTAAAAGACTAAAGTAAGTTACATTGAAGAAAAAAGATTCACACTTAATGTTGGTAGTGGGGTCTGGGTTGAATAAAAGGAGTTAAAGAAGAAAGCTAACTGAGCAAAAGGGTTCCCCTTTCTCTGCTTTCCAGTCAGCCAAGAGGAGTCCCAGCCATATACTCCTTCCACTATGAACTCCTAGGCAGGGCTTTCTCCACCATGGTGGACTCCATTCTCTCAAATCATTAGTCAAAGTGAGCCTGACCTCTCCTGAGTTTGTTTTGACAGATATTGTTCACATTGATGAGAACAGTAATGGCTGAAGCTTTTCAGAAGAAGCAGAAGAGGATGGTAGATTCTTAGGACAGAGCATCCCCATCCTGTCCTGGAGGTCCTCAGGATGAGCCTGTTTCTTTCTTTCCTGAGATGTGGCTAATTCAATTCTCTACTCTGAGTGTGTGATATGGAACTTGGGCAGGTCCAAAGACCCAGAAAAGCAGCAATAAGTTAACTATATGTGTAAAGAGATTATAAAAAAATAAAATACTTCTTATAATCTAATGTGATCATGTCACAATTCTCTGGGCTTGTGATAACACCTCCTTTCTCTAAAAGATAAGATCTAGGTACCTATTGGGTTTTTTTTTTTTATATATTTATTTATTATATGTAAGTACACTGTAGCTGTCTTCAGACACTCCAGAAGAGGGCATCAGATTTTGTTACGGATGGTTGTGAGCCACCATGTGGTTGCTGGGATTTGAACTTAGGACCTTCTGAAGAGCAGTAGGCACTCTTAACCACTGAGCCATCTCGCCAGCCCCTATTGGGGTTTTTAATTGTCTCCAACCTAATCATTCATTCTGCACCAAACGCTCCTTCTCTACACCACTAAATAGCTAATATCCCTTGGCCTGCTTATGTTCCTCCTGCTACTGTGTTGCTGTTTGTGTCCGAGGCAGAATTCTATAAAGCCAGGCCTCAGCTTTACAGTGTAGCTGAGGCTAGTCTTGAACTCCTGACTCTCCAGCCTCCATCCCCTGAATGATGAGAGTACAAGTGTGCTTTATCACACCTGACATCCTAATTTCTTCTTCTTCAGAGAGCTCTTCCTGGGTCCCGCCTCCTTTCCCACGGGTCTTTAGATGAGCCTCCTGGGTGAGAAGAGAGCGCATCCCAGGCACATATGCCCACAAACAACAATGATCTGTTTATATGTCTCTTCCTGACCTCACAGCTGAGTGCATCCCTAACAGCTGGAAATCTTGCCATAGTTACTGTTGTCTTTGGCACTTTGAATGTCTACGGCACACACCAGAAGTCTGTAAATATGAGCTGAGTGACATCATGGCTTCTCTGTCTCTTCTGACACCACCTCCTGCTTTGTACCGTCTTCTCCTACCAGTGTGGTCTTCTCTGTGCATCCCAGAAAATTTAAAAAACAAACAAACAACAACAACAAAAAAAACATTGGGTATGATAGATGTCCTCAGCCAAAGAATCCCCAGGCTGGTTTTAGTGTTTCTTGCAGGGAGTAAGACTGCATCTCGCTAGAAATTGGGGGAGTCATATGAACCTGTCCTGGAGTTGGGGCTTAGTCAGGTGATTTTGTGGTGGGTCTAAGCATGAGAAGAGGGTGCTTTAGATTAAAGCTGTCATAAAACAACTTAGATTGTTTGGCTGAATATCTCAAGCAATCTTACCTATACATACAGAAGATTATAATGAAGATAGGCTATAATTGGTTTAGAAATGTCGGTCATTTTTAAAATGAGTTACAATATTACTTTCCTTTGGTTTGAGAGAAGAGGTGTTTGGTGTTTAGTGTGATCATGTGATCATGACCTTGCTATGACTGTATCATGATCTCTGAGTAAGCTTGCCTAAGACTGCCATTATATAGGAGAGTATATATAAGAGGACAGGGCTTGCTGTGATTGTCATCCCCTCTTCTTTGAAAAACAAATTGTTTTATTTATTTAGTAGTAGTAGTAGTAGTAGTACTAGTAGTTAGGGGCGTTTGATGATTGAACTCAAGTCCTTACATTTGTGCAACAAGCATCTTTATCTACTGAGCCGCCTCACAGTTCCTCAGCCAGATTCGGAAGAGCAGAGTCTTCAGTGGGGAGTTGAGGAAATGAATTGGTGTGTTTAGGATGTATGTGTTTATACAAGTAGAACCAACTCAGTTGTAAAAACTCTATAAATAGCCCACGTGTTGGGTTTATCCATGAAAATCTGAGGTCAGGGGACAGACATTTTTTTTAACTTATATATATTTTTAATGGATGGAAACAGGGTACCTTATTTACTTATTTACCTATTTATTTATTTATTTATTTATTTATTTATTTATTATATATGAGTCTGGAGTTACTGGTGGCTGGTGAACCACAGTGTCAATGCTGAGAATCTAACCTGAGTCCTCTGGATAATCAGACAGTGCTCCCAACCACCAACTGTCTCTCCAGCCCAAAGACAAGACACTCTCAATCTCCAAAGCCACCACGTCTGTGTCCATGAAAGGGTTCAGGTGACGCTGTGGAAACTAGGTTATGATTGCAACAGCTGCCTCACTGGCCTGGCTGAGGCTCGTGGCCACTTCTCCTGCCTAATACGCCTTGTTCTCCCGGGGCAGATGGTAGCTTATCTTTTTGGCAAAGTTGTTTGTCACAGCTCCCAGTGACTACCAGACCTACTTATTCACTTGAGCCCCAAGGAAGACCTGTCAGATACGCATTCTTTGTTGGTTTTGGGATCGTGGCCTCTGACCAGACAGGTTCATCTCCTCGGTCCGCAAGGGCTTTCTTGTTTCTGCCTCTTGTCTTGTGGGGTGGTGACCTCACCCTGGCTGTCAGTTTCAGGGATCCAGTGACTCACTGTATGGTAAATCAACAGCCGGCACATGCCTGACTCCTGAGCTCCCTAAGGATGTGGGGCCGTGACCTGTCACCCTTCGGTGCAGTGCTCTTGACTATTGACGAACCTTTCCCTAGTGTAATCCTCAAGTGTCCCTCAACATTTAAACCAAACAGCACTGCTGTTGTTGTTCTGTCTTCATTATTCCTTTCTAGACAAAGGCTGGCTCTCTAGTTCTTTCTCTCTTTCTATCCATCCTTCCTGCCTCCCTTATTTCCATCTTTCTTTCTTTCTTTCTTTCTTTCTTTCTTTCTTTCTTTCTTTCTTTCTTTCTTTCTTTCTTTCTTTCTTTCTGCATTCAAACTCACAATCCTCCTATCTCATTCTCCTGAATTCTGGGATTCGAGAGGTACTTGACCATACCTGGTCCTCCAAACACACCTCCTTACACACACACACACACACACACACACACACACACACACACACACACTCCTGGCTTCCTTTTTCAGGTCCTCTTGCCCAGGTTTTTCTTCCTTTAGGGCCACACCTAAAAGTGTGTTTAATCAGATATGTCTGCTTGTTGTAAAACCTTGAATAAATTGTTCACATCTGTAAACCATGTAAAATAATTACTTTTTAGTACTGCTGTGTGGATTCTTTTTAACTATGAGAGTGATTAATATCTATATTCACTGAAAAGGAATTTGAACAGGAAGAATGAAAGTCTCCTTTAACTATTGTCTTCCTGAATAATGATTGGATGAGGTCTCAAGGGACCCTTTTTTCTGTTTCTTTTCATGTGTTTATGTGCATTAGTAAGCATAGATATAGATGCTTTTGAAATAGCTATAAGTAAAATAATGTGGGTGGGAAAATGTTTGGTGATTAAGTAAGACAATTTTTCTCTTAATTTAGTGGCTATATCTTTCCTAAAAGTAAATCCACCAATAGTGAAAATTGAAAGGGCCAATGGTAAAATATAACTCTGATAGTTACAGGAATTAAATTCCAAAAACCAAAACAAACAAACAAACAAAAAATAAAACATCCCAAATCAGATAAAAAAGAGTTGAAAGTACTAGAGACAACTAATATAATTCTGATAGTTACAGTCTGAGAATTAAATGAAAAATAAATAAAATAAAACCAAAAAAAAAAAAAACCCATCCCAAATCAGATAAAGAGTTGAAAGAACTGCCATGCTTTTCTATTTACTTCTTCCCATCTATTTGACATTTATTTCCACATATTACTCTATTCAAATTCTAAAAATAATCAATTGTGTTATGTGGTCCTTATGCACCCAGCCAGGAGGGATCTACCGCTTACCCACCCCTTCAGATGAGATTCACACACTTCCTTCCTCCCTCTTTGCTTTCCCACGGTCCAGCCTCGTGCACCCTTCTGCTCTCTCACACCCCCACCCATCTGCTCTCTACCTGGAGCCAGAATCGTCTTTGTAATGTGTTTAGACAGACTGCATTTCAGCCACACTTTGAAACCGTCTGGGCTGTACCTGGTGGTATACACCTACAGTCCCAGCACTCGGGAGGCTTAGAAAGGAGGATCACTCAGTTCCAATTTTTTTAAATTAAATTAAAAACTAAAACTTGTCCAGGGTAAAAAGGAACAAGAGGCACCCAGCCCCAACCAAACGCCTCTCGGGGCCAGGCCCAGACATGAAGTGCCACCGTCAACACACACTAATCCTCTCCCATCCACCTCCAGTTGTACCTTCTGTCACAGATGTCGGGGCTTTAGACTCCCTTTTGCCCCAAACCAAAGCCATCGCCTGTGTGAGCTTCTGTAGGATGGGCTGAAACTCATGGCATGTAGTTCTTTTAACCATGTGCTTTGTTCTTTTATCAGTGCGTCCTGGGACTCTTCTCATGTCAACCCACAGGAGTTTTCCTCAGTCTCTTTTATTGGTTTGTTTGCTTAGCTTTGGTGCTGGCGATGAAATCCAGGGCTTCATACAGGCTAAGTGCCTGTTCTACCACACAGCTATGTTCTAAGCTCCTCCTCATTACTTTTAACTGCAGCATAGATTAAATTTGAGTAATGTTCATGAAAGCGCTTTACATGTGGTCTGGCATATGGGAAATGGTCACGGAATGTTCCTTATTTCACCACCAAGGTTCTTAGCATCTCCAACATAATAAAGAATCCCATAAAACGGTGGTTGTAGCCCCCACCTCCCCACACACCAGCTCTCGATGATTTTGAATAGACCATAAATTTAATGTTACTGTCTCCAAATTACTTTTGTAGATTCTCTTTCCCGCTCCCTTCACGCCCTCTTTTGTTTTCTTTGAACGTACCCAGTTCTCCCACACACTCTGCTTCCTGGCTTTTGCCTGACAGGCCCTCTCCTGCCTCCTCCCACTTGTCCTCTGGTGCGTTTCCTTTTCCCAGACTTCCTCTGTGAAGCTTTTCTAAACTTCCCTCCCCCAAAGAAGCCCTCTAGCCCTGGGCCACACCCCTATCTGTTTTGCTCGCTTATATCACATCATTTCTTGACAAGTAGCTCAGTCTTTGGAAAGGCAACATGTCTTAGACTGCCTGGTGGGGGAGGACCCGGGTATGGTAGCCCAGACCTATAATGCCAGCACTTGAGGAATGAAGGTAACAGGATCAATAGTTCAAGGCCAGCCTTGGCTACAATAAGACCGGACCCTTAAAGTGGGTGGTGGTGGTAGTGGTGGTGGTGGTGGTGGTGGTGGGACAGGATGATGTCTATTCTCACCCTTTAACAGACGCTGCTACAATGGGGCAGAGGTGGGGATTGGGGAGGGGAGGAGAGATAAAACTCTCTCTTTTTTTTAAATTTGTTTTGTGATACAAAGTTTCTCTATGTAGCCCTGGCTGACCTGCCTCTCTCCCAAGTGCTGACATTAAAAGTATGGGTCATCAGGTCCAGCTTTTTTTCCTGTGTGTGTGTGTGTGTGTGCCACCTTAGCTATCATTTCATAGGAGCTTGTCTTTGAAACAAAGTCATATTGTTTTTTGAAACAAAGTCTCTTATTGGGCTAGAGCTAGACAAGAAAGTTAGTTGGTCAGCCAGTCAACCCCAGAGATCTATCAGTCTCCTCCTCTCCAGAAAGAATGAGGGAGAATTCTCGTTCTTACTAGCCACATGATTCATGTCAACCTTTTCAGCCTGTGTTCCTCCATCTGTGGTCTCTAAAATGGGAGTGATGATATCTATGACAATTGTGGAATGAAGACTGAAGGTGCTATAGCAGTATGAAACACTTATGCCTCTTCTCCAACTGTAACAATTCCCTTGCAGATTCAACCACTCTGCCAGACTCTCCTCCTCTGCTGGTGCTGGATTTGTTTCTGGTGTGGTTGTTTCTCGCCTTCTGCTCTCCATCAGCCTTGGTGGGCACTGTCTTCCTAAAGTCCCTTCTCAGTGTCTACCTTACCTTTCTCCTCCCAGTAACAGCTCTTCGCAGCTTTGTTGGAACCACCTCACAAGCTTTTGTAAGCACCATTTCCTCTGATTCCCTGAAGTCCCTCCTACTCTTCATGCTTTGCATGCCCGCCCCCCTGGAACCGGGAGCAGCATGGGTGTGGACACAGCTACCAAACCCAGGTTTCAAAGATGCTCACAAAATTGTTCTGAGATGGTAGATAAAAGGGTGACAGAATGCCATCTCCCTGCCAGGAGGGGATCCAGGAGGGGAGCTGAGAGGCCTAGGAAGGTCCTGAGGCCAGTGTTTACTTCCAGAAATGCAACATAGAATTGGGCAAGGCTGGAGGGGTGAGTTGGGGGGAAAAATCTCTGGAGGCTTGGCTCTAGAGGAAGTCAAAGGGAGGGGCTCTTGAACTAATTGCCAGGCTGGCTGCCAACAGCATGCCTGTGATACTTTGGTGACAAGTCATCAGGGAAGAGGAAGGAAAGAGGGAGGGAGAGTTGGTTCTTTGGGCCAAGATTCAGAAGGACATAGATAGACTGACTCTCAGCTCAAGAGGCTTTTCTAGGTCACTCTCTGTGTTGTCTCTTTCTCCAGCCAGCCTTCTCTGCTTCACATTTCTTTCATGTTTCTGACTCACAGCTCATGTCCCTGTTGTTGAGTCATTATATCCCTGGGAGTCTGGAGTCAAGGTTTAACATTATGGGAAGCAGGAGCACTTACTGTCTGCTGTGTCCCTAAGGCTGACATTGACTCTGATCATGTGTAAATGAACTTCCTATTCTGCCTGCCCTCCAGGTTCCTTGCAATAAAGGAGATGCGTAGAATCTGGTGAACCAGGTAAGAGAGCAGAAAAGAAATACGTGAAACAAATGGCTAATGTTGATAGGGATTATTTCAGTTTCACCACCACCCATAATGCCATATGCTTATCCAGGGCTGCACAGTTCATGCACAGACAAACCTGGATTCACACACCCAGCCTTTAACTCTCTGTTGTATAGTCACTGTACACATCGATGGATTCCATAGATGTCATCGCACAGCTGTATTGTGTACCCCTATGCTATCTCATTTCTCTCCCCCTCCTCCTTCCAGAGTCTTGCTATGTAATCCGAGTGTTCCTCTAACTCTCAGGAATGGTCCCTGTCTCAGCTTCCAGAGAGCTGTAATGACAAGGTGTACTACCATGCCTAGTTTAATCTTTAACTTAAAAAAAAAAACCAAACAAACATTGTTAAAGAATTTTATGTATATGTGTGCCTACTAGTCTGTATGTGTACCATGTCTGTTAAGATGCCCATAGAGCTGTTGAAACTTCTGGAACTTGGGTTACAGGTAGTTGTGAACCACCCAATGTGGGTTCTGGGAACTGAGCCCCATTCTCTCAGCCCTTGAACATTTGACTCTTCGTCTTCATTTACGGTCTTCCTTATCTAAGCTGCTTGCTGATAGACACATTGGTCCTGGGCCAGTCCACATCTTCTCAACTCCTCATCTACCCTCACACCACATCCAATCCAACGGGCAATGGTGCTGCTGCTACCAATGCAGTCAGCCTCATCCCATCACCCCACCGCCACTAAAGTCCTTACGGTGATGCCAAGGCTCTGCCTCAGGTTACCGATTTAATATCCCCTCTGCTACAGCCACGTGATCTGTGTGTGGAGTCCCAATGCCTCAGCAGCTTCTGCTGTTGTTGCCTGCCTTTCCCTCCATCCTGACAAGCTCCCTGAAGATGAGCAATTAACTCCTCCTCTTGCCCTCTCCCAAGCTTTGTTTATTACCTACTGAAATTGTAATTAAGGTGCCATGCCCAGAATTCCTTGTCCCTCCTTCCCAGGAAGGAAGATACAGATTGGTCATTATCGCTCCTAATCCAAAAAAAAAAAAATCTAAAATTGCAAATGCCCTCAAATTTGAAATTTTCTGAGTGCTGACATAACTTGTCAAGTAAAAAAAAACTTTATGTGACGGGTTTGTAAAGTAGATACTCAGGAAATGGAAGAGCAGAGCAGGTGAGGCCACAGTAAAGAATGTTCCACATGAATGACAGAGTTCTTACACACAGTTGTCTGACAGAAACAGGAATTATTACTACATATCTCCTCTCCTCTTGACTCCATCCTGATAGCTAAAGTTCATTAAGAGGTTTCCGTCATAAGTGTTTCTGTCATAGCACTGGTATGGATGCAGAACTAAGAACTCATCTCTTTTGGGGTATGCCTTTAATTCCAGTGCTCAGCAGGCAGAGACAGATCAAGCTCTGCGAGTTTGAGGCCACTCTGGTCTACAAAGTGAGTTCCAAGACAGCCAGGGATATGTAGAGAAAACATATCTCAAAGAAAGAAAGAAAGAAAGAAAGAAAGAAAGAAAGAAAGAAAGAAAGAAAGAAAGAAAGAAAGAACCTAACAGGAAAGAAAAAAATAACATCCTTAATTTTTCTTGCCCTCTGAAACTTACTCCAACACATTGCCAGTTCTATCTATAAATTATGCTTCAGATGAACCTGCTTATTCCAGCTTCATTGGCTCCCACTCCTTCAAGCCAACATCTCTCACCTAAACTACTAGAATGTTTTCTTTCTTCAGGATAGAGCATCCCACGTTACTCTGAGGGGTGCTACCAGCAAGTAAAGGTTGGTCTCTCCCATCCTTGTCTCCCTTGACTCCTCAGAACCTAATATCAACCCTTTGCCTAAGTCCTCATTATTATTCGAACCATCTTTATATTCTGCTCACCGTGCACTGGCTCCACCCACACTAGCCCAGTGTTCCTGCCTCTGGGTCTGTACAGCGCTGTTCTCTCTCCCTTGAAATCCCCTGCTTCCTCTTTGCATGGGATGGATTATTTATCTCCTAGACCTCCACTTGGTGTCCCCTCCTTAGAAAACCATCTCTTCTATAAGCCTCTGTGCTGGATACTTGTAGAGTTCTTAAATTTATCAAATGGCGGCTGGGCATGGTGGCTCATGCCTGCAATTTCAGCTCTTGGGAGACTGAGGAGGATCTTCAGCTGGATAGCAGTCAGGGATGCATAGGCACACCCTGTTATAACAAACAAATCAGACAAAAACAGATGGAAATACAGGTCTTCATTTATATTTGAGTTTAGGATAAACAATAAATGTTTATTTAGATAAGTACGTTCCAGATAATATTTCTAGAGTACTTATATTAAAATATTCATCATCTGGAATTCAAAAAGAACTAGATGCCTTATTTCTTATTTCCAACCCTAGATTATGTCCTCTTTTAGTTGAAGAAATTAGAAAGTACAACACTTTACTGCTCAGAAGTTCTCTGAGGCTTTAAGTTCTAGGTGTAAATTAAAGTTACCCCCAAATAGATGAACTTGTATGAGTTTGAAAAGCAGAAGTACAGAAGAGGTCATTGTCTTTCAGAGGAAGATGGACAAGTCCCAATAGACATGAGAGGTTGGTAGCAGGGCGGGGGGACATTGTGCTGTTCTAGAAGTACCTGCAAATTCTGAGTGATGGGGATTGATCATGAAGTATCCCTTAAGATGCTTAGGATCTAGTTATGACTTCATGACTTTGAATCTTCTGTATCTTTCAATGATTTCATCATCATCTACTTCCCTGAGTTAAATCTCTTGCTCTTTAGAATGCCCACGGGGCTTCTGCTTCCTGCCCTGAGCCTGATCTGATATATCTCACATTGTGTGTGATTATTTAATAGCCCTTGTTCTTTCCTTTTATTACCATGGTTGAACCCAGGGCCTTACACATATTTGACAAGTAGCCGTGTCACTGGGCTCCATCTCCATCCCTGCTATGTATCTCTCTTGCTGCTGGAGCATCAAATCCAATGTCATTGAGCATGGAACTCTTCGCTCGTTCTGTTTCCTAAGATTCCTGGATTCCAACACTGGGTATATCATATGTTATGAGTATCTGAAACAGCTGACTATGAAACAGAAAAAAAAAAAAAGCCTACTTCTTCACTCCCAAGGGATGAAAATTAGAAAGGGTTTCTCACTTATATATCAGTTATGACCTCTAATGATTGGGAGCCAGGTTAAATAAGCTACATGTGGTACATTTAGAGACGTTGGGCAGGTGAAGAAACTTGTTTATTTGTAAGAAGATGATGAGGTGGATATGAAAGAGAGATAAATGGCATGGAAAACCCAGAATAAGAAAAAGAATAAAGAGGCTAACGATACAGAAAAGCTGGGCCCGGATAATTTCTCCACTTAAGATTCAGAACAAAGCAATGTTCTTATCCTGACCCTAAGATACTGCTTCTGGCATCTCTCCTATCCCATGTTGAACCTTCTTGGTCAGTTACAAGGCTGTTGCTAATAAGATGACTCTTCGCCAGCTCTTCTAACTATGGGTCCCTCTCACCTGTCAGAGCTCAGCTCAAAAGTCAACAGAGATCCATCTATTATCATATTAAAGCTGCTCCATGCTTCCTCCAGTTAATTCCTGGTATATTAGCCTCTTTATATTCCTCAGAGCAGTTATAATCTATAATTATCTTGCTAATTTATCTGTTTACTTGCTTATTATTAGTTTCTGCCAATACAATTTAAATTGCCCAGGGACAAGAAACCGTGCCTGACTTCTGCTTTGTACCCCCATCTCCTCTGACAGTGCTAAGAACACACTGGGTGTTTAGAAACCGTTCTTGAATGATCATTCAGTGTGATGAGTGAGTGGATGGTCAGCTCCTGAAGGAATTCTGCTAAGAGGCCATGGAAAACGGAAGAGCCATAAAACACTAAAGAGAGAGGAATGGAGAGCAGATGTTTAGAGGTTGGATAAAGAAGCAGTCACGATACTTCCAACAGGGACATTATTCACAGGCAGAGAGTAAATGAGCATCCATGATGACGAACACCCAACTCTCAGAGGAACTGCTCAAAAGAGGAAGGGAAGATTTGTAAAGAGGGACAGAGAAGAAAGCAAAGGAGAGAGCAAGGCCAGTGGTAGAATATGCCCCTCAATGCACACCCTGCAACCCCAGCCCTTCTGAAGTCACAAATGAGTCAGAAGAGAGTCTACTCTGACCCCTTACAACAGTTGCTCCAGAGAACTTCCAAGTATACCAAAGAACAGCGGGCGCTGCACATTCTTTTCTTTAAAATGAGAGCAGTTATTGAGCTGTGACTGAAGGGAAGACCACCATGAACGGGAGTTGAGAAAGGATTGCAGCATTGACCATTTTTGATTCTTGGTCTCCTGGGTCTTCTTTTAGCACTTTCAGTAGAAAATTTCTTTGCTCAGTTTTTTTTTTTTTTTTCAATACCCTCTCATTTTACTCAGCGCTCCCATTTACAGGACATTTCCTCCAGGAGGATTTTCTGAAATCACTTCCTCCTGTCCTCTAATCTGTCTACAGAAGGGACTCTCAATTCATCCCTCACCCCAGCACACTTGGGGATGGAGACACTGGAGAGACTGGAGACACTTTATCTGTCTTATTACACTCCCTAATTTAGTAATGATAGATTTGGGATGGTGATGGATATACTTTACCCACCTTATCGCACTTTTTAAGGGCAGGGACTATGACTGTTCTATCATCATTCTCCCAAACACCTCTTCATGCCTACCTCCCCTCCTTGAAGGCTTAAACACTTAGAGACTTTTTTTTTTAAAAAGACGAGATGTTACTGATACAGAGGAAAGACAGACTGAGGGATAAACAAAAGGAGTGAAGAAAAAAAAAGCAGGAAGGAGAAAGAAAAGGAAGGAGTCTGTCTGACTTCTAACACTCTTTAGTAGCAGGCAGAGGTCCCGTGCTGTAACACAGCACCATAAGTAGGCATCCTGAAAGGGGTGGGAACAGTTGTGTAGGAGGCACCTGCTTTAAGGAGGGGCAGGATTCTGTTACAATCAATTGGAGCAAGCCAAGTCAACTAACTCTCTCTCTCTCCCTCTCCCTCTCTCTCTCTCTCTCTCTCTCTCTCTCTCTCTCTCTCTCTCTCCCTTCCACTTTCCATTTATGGTCATAGAATGAACTCTGGGGAGGATCAGAGGATCCTTAATAAGGTAAGCTCATTTGGGCATCCAGAGAGGGAGGGAGAAAGTCTTGAGAAGTAAAATGTTCCTGGCAGAGTCCAGACCCAAATGCCTTTTCCTTTACCCATGTCCTAGAACCATCAGGTATGAACATTTGGAAAGCAGGCTGTTCAGGTTGAGGAAGTCCTCACCACCTGGATACAGACAGGAAACAACAGCTAGTTGTGCACTTCTGCAACAGAAAGAGCTCCAGTTCTTCTAGCACCCAAGCATTCACCATCCCTGGCACCTGACAATGAGGAAGGACTACTAATTGATAAGAGTGTCTTTGTCTGGCACTTAGATGGGATAAGTAGTCATTCAAAGGAGGATCTTCTCACTTTGCCCAATCAACAATGAGTAATCCAACAACTGGGTAGAGACATTGAGACACTGTGCTGGGCATTGGGCCAGGTGTGTGTCAGACAGTTGTGAACATGAAGGTTACATTCCTGCTCCTGTGGGGCTTGTCATCTATTGGATAAAAGTAAAAACAGGTAAAAGAAGTATTGGAGACCAAGATAAAGATGATGAAGATGCAAATTTAAAAAGATAATTAATTCCTTTGAGAAAAATGACTTGACATGTATGTGGTTTTGAGGCTGGAGATACAATTCAGTGGGTAAGAGCTTATTGATCTTGTAGCAGCTAGGATTTGGTCCCCAACACCCACACCAGGCACCTATAACTTCAGATCCAGAGGACCAGACAGCCTCTGGCTTCTGTGTACCCGTGAATATGTGCACATAAACTCATGCAGGCACATACGTCTACAGATTAATTTTAAAATAAATAAATAAATGCTAATGGATGAAGCCTTCTCGGGGCTGGATATGTAGCTCAATAATAAATTACTTACCAGGCAGGTGTGAGACCATGGCATCCATCCCTAACACTGGAAAACGAGAGTCCTCTCTGACTATGTTGCCTTTGCGATGAGATCTGAATGAGATGACGGAGAGAGATATTCGAAGTTTTCTATAAAGTGAAGGAACATTAAGTGCGGAGATTGAACATCTAGATCGGCCTTGGAATGTTCAAGGAACAGGAAAACTAAAAGGCACTGCAGTCAGAGCAGAAGAAACAAAACTAGAGGGGCGGATCTACTGCAGACTCATGATGCAAGACATCACGCAACAGCTTGAAAGCTGCTGATGTCCGTCACTCATGGCCAGAGGTTCTGCTTCAATGGTTGGAGGTGTCACCCAAGGAACCAGAAACTTAGGTTTCTCTGGTGGTTTCAATGTCTAAACAAGGCTGTGAAGCACTGTCAAGAGAAGATCTTGAGGGCCATGGCAAGGCACTTGGACTGAAGGAACTCAGTGGTGTTTTTCTGGTACTCCAGGCCCACATCCAGAAAGAACTCTGTTAAGAGCTGTTGAAGGTAGAAATAGAGTCAATGTAAATGAAATAATCAACTGAGCATAGTGTCATACGCCTTTAATGCCCCACTTAGGAGGCAGCAACAAGCTGGTTCTCTGTGAGTTTGAGGCCAGAATGATTTACATAGTAAGTTCTGGGTCAGCTAGAAACATAGTGAGATCCTATTTTACAAAAAAAGAAACGAAGAGGAGAAGAAGTGAGGAGGAGAAGAAGAGGATGAGAAGAAGAGGAGACAAAGGGAGACTAACAAGGCGGTGAAGAAAAGCAGTAAAATCCAGATATCAGAATAAAACAGACGTACATGGTGTAGTATGATGTTACATACCTGTGATCCTAGCATTCAACTAGGCTGTGGTAAGAGGATTTCAAGTTTGAGGCTAATATGAGCTACATAGCAAATTTAGGTCAGCCTGGGGCTACATAGAAAGACTACGTCTTAAACAAAATAAAGTCAACAGTAACAAACACACAAGTACAGACCCCAAATGCAAGAGACAAGGAGAATGGACTAGCGTGTATGTATTAATTTCTTATAGCTTCTGCAATAAACTTATCACAAAGTTTAGCTTATTTATTTATTTATTTATTTATTTATTTATTTTTCTAGACAGGGTTTCTCAGTGTAGCTTTTGCTGTCCTAGAACTCACTCTGTAGACCAGGCTGGCCTCGAACTCAGAAATCCGCCTGTCTCTGCCTCCCAAGTGCTGGGATTAAAGGCGTGTGCCACCACTGCCCAGCTAGTGTTTTTGTGTTTGTTTGTTTTTGTTTTTTACCACACAATCACTTAGAAATTTTTATTTCAAAATGACCTATAGAAGGTTTTTTTTTTAAACCACACAATCACTTAGAAATTTTTATTTCAAAATGTCCTATAGAAGTCTGTCTAGACGCAAAGTTTAGTGTTTTAACACACCTGATTGTTTTGTTATTAAGCCCAGAGCCTTGTGCATTCAAGAAAAGCACTATACCATTGAGCCACATCTCTCTCTCTCTCTCTCTCTCTCTCTCTGTGTGTGTGTGTGTGTGTGTGTGTGTGTGTGTGTGTTTGAATATATGCCACATGTGTGGGTGCCCAGAAGATCTGAAGTTACACCTGCTTGTGAGTCATCTGATGTGGGCTCTGGACCTAATTCAGGTCTTCTGGAAGAGTAGCAAGCACCTTTAACTGTGCAAACCACCTCTCCAGCCCTCACGTTTGCTGTCTTTTAATTCTTCAGTTCATAAGTCTGTAAAGGGTCTCACTGGGATAAAACTAAGTTCTCAGCAGGACACGGCTCCCGATGGATCGTTGGGTGCTTAATTCCTTCTCTTGGTTTTTGCTGCTTCTTTGCATCTTGGCTCCTTTCCTCAACTGTCAATGCCAGTAATGTCCGGGGGCTGGAGAGACGGTTTAATGGTTAATAGTGTGTGTCTCAGTTAGGGTTACTACTGCTGTGGTGAAACTCCATGACCAAACAACAGCTTGAGGAGGAAAGGGTTTATTTTGCCCACACTTCCATATAACAGCTCATCATCAAAAGCAGTAAGGACAGGAACTCAAGCAGGACAGGAACCAAGAGGCAGCAGCAGATGCAGAGGCCATGGATGAATGCTGCTTCCTGGCTTGCTTCTTATGGCTTCTTTCACCTAAATTCTTTTTTTTGGGGGGGGGGGTTTCGAGACAGGGTTTCTCTGTATAGCCCTGGCTGTCCTGGAACTCACTTTGTAGACCAGGCTGGCCTCGAACTCAGAAATCTGCCTGCCTCTGCCTCCCAAGTGCTGGGATTAAAGGCGTGTGCCACCACGCCCAGCTTTCGCCTAAATTCTTATAGGATCGAGGACCACCAGCCCACCTCCCTCACATGGAGGCCTTTCCCTCATGGATCACTCATTATGAAAATGCCCTACAACTGAATCTTATGGTGGCATTTTCTCAACCGAGGCTTCCTCCTCTCCAGCAATTCTAGCTTGCGTCAGGCTGACGTAAACTATCCAGCACAGAGTACTTGCTACTTCTGCAGAGGACCTGAGTTAGGTTCCCAGCACCCACCCTGGGTGGCTCACAAGCTGCCTTTGAGTCCAGCTTCAGGAGATATGATAACCTTTTCTGATGACCTTTCCTTGCATTCTTTCATACAGACACATACACATCAATAAAAAGTGTGTGTGTGTGTGTGTGTGTGTGTGTGTGTGTGTGTGTATGTGTGTGTGTGCGTATACATGCCCGCAATGTCAGTCTGAGAACTTTAAGAATGCTTGTAATTACAGTGGATGCACCTAGTACTCTGAAAGTCTCCCTACTTTAAGCTCAAACCAATCATCAAACATAGTACAACCTCAACTTAATTCCAAGTAAGACAATGTCTTCTTCAGTTTCTAGAAATTGGGATGAAGTGTCTTGTGTGGCATGGTACCATGCTACCTGCATAGAAATGCATCTTTTGTGAAACATATTTAGATCGTGTTGAGTCTTTTTTTTTTTTTTTAAAGTTGGAATGGGGGTTGTTTTTTGAGATAGTTTCATATGCAGCCCAGGTTGGTGTGGAACTCACGGCAATCCTTTTGCCTCATGCTCCCAAGTTCTGGGATTGCAGGCATGCACCAACACACCCAGCCTCATATTTTGCTGGGGCATTCTGATGTTCAACTGGGAGGTCTGTGTTTGTTTGTGGAGGCTTGTTTATCATGGTGTCACATTTGAGTACCTCTCTAGTAACTGTGGGGGAGGAAGAAGGGTGCCTGGAAGGGGTGCCCAATAAAGTGCTGCTACTCTGTAAAGCCCTTGTTTTGCTATTATCATCAACAATAAAACTAATGACAAGGTTCCTCTCTGGTTGTTTTGGTTGAGTATGTTCATCTGTCCCTCAACAACCTCCTGATGTTCAATGTTACGAGACTACTGAGATACGTTTGCCTGTACTGTATGAGTGTATCTATCTATAGGCTTGTGCATACTGGAGTGGGACACCAATGATCATGATACATATGCAACAGTGTATGTGGTCACATGTGGGGACAAACAGAGCTTTTTCAGAAATCCCTAAATGTATCCAGACAGGCTTGGAAAAGAGAAAGGGGAGCTAGGAAGAGGAGAGAACAGGAAGAAAGAGAGGAGAGGAGGAAGAGATGGTGATAGAGGTGAGAGGGGGTAGAAGGAAAGATCAGAAATGAAGGCAGAAGGGAGCTCCCAGGATCTGCCACTTAAATTTAAACTAAGCAAATAGGAAAGTTGATTCCCTTGATGATCTGGGTCTCTGGCCCTCTGAGATCAGTTGAAATAAGTAATTGTCAGGTACAAAGTAAAGGGGAACAAGAAAGTTGAAAATAAGAACACAAAGGAAAAGCATAGAGAAAATGGAAACGAGAGAGAGAGAGAGAGAAAGAGAGAGAGAGAGAGAGAAGATGCAGAGCCTGAAGTTGAGAGGCAAGAGTGTATAGGTGCCTGCTTCCCGCTCTTCTCCAGAAGCCTGCTGTCCCCAGACCTTAATAGGCAAGACAGGAAGATGGAAGGCAGAGAGGCGCCAGGAGTGACAACCACACGCCAACACTCAGAGGCCTGCCAAAGCCACACAGTCCAGGACCCAAGCTTCCGGGCCCCCAACCCCCAGATGTAGGTGTGCCAGCCACCTGGGATGACTCATGCCCTGGCAATGTGAGCATGCATGCCAAGTGCGAGCCTGGGCATCCTGCCCATCAAAAGCACACCACAGGCCAAGGGGGGGAGATTCATGCTCTTCAGGGACTCACTCACGGGGGCTATCAAACCCAACGGTGCTACCTTGCCCACAGCGCGTGCCCTGGTGCTCACCTCCTGGGTTCTAGAACCTAGGTGTCTCAGTCTTCACACCCTGCTCCCCCAAACCCTACTAGGGAAGCGGGAGAACCAGATGAGCCATTACGCAAGGTCTGCTGTTTACCTCCTGCACGGGGCCTCCTCCCTCCCTATAAAACCTGATGTGGTGAGGAGACGCTCTGAGTCCGATCGGGGTAACCGAGGCAGCCCGGGAGAGGGGTAGATAGGAGGTGCGAAGTGAATGAGGGAGGCGCAGCGAGGGGCGTCAAGTCAGCACGCAGCGGGCGTGGTCTGCCACTTGCGAGCTCGGGGGCGGCTGAGGACTAGGGTGCGTCGGGACCCCTGCTTTCCATGGAGGCTCCCGAGCTGGGCCCGGGGTTGGTGGAGCGTCTGGAGCAGCTGGCGACGTGTCCACTGTGTGGGGGCCCCTTCGAGGATCCAGTCCTGCTGGCGTGCGAACACAGCTTCTGCCGTGCGTGCTTGGCGCGCTGCTGGGGGTCCCCGGCGGCGCCCGGCTCGGAGGCGGCGCCCCCTTCCTGCCCGTGCTGCGGCCAGCCATGCCCCAGACGCAGCCTGAGGTCCAACGTGCGACTGGCAGTGGAGGTGCGCATCAGCCGCGGGCTGCGTGAGAAACTGGCGGAGCCTGGCGCCCGGGCCGGGAGACGACGTGGTGGCCGCATCCCCACCATGGGTTGCCTGGATCCCCACGAAGAGGTAAGGCTCCTTCTCCGGTTCTAGTTGTTGGTGAAGAAGAGGTTTGTGGGTGTCCTAGCAAAGTTAGGAGCCATGCTTTTCGCTCTGAAGCCCTAATGGAAATAAAGGTAGCAGACAGCTTGGCACCAGGAAAGCGGAGGCAGGAGGATTGCACAAGTTCAGATTGACAGACATAGCGAGTTCCAGTACAGAAATGGCTACATAGAAACGACAAAGGAATTTTAAATACGAATTTTAAGAAAGGGAGGAAGGGGGGAGGTAGGGAGAAAGACTGGCCAAGTCTTGAGTGAGTAGTTGAGAAAGGGAGGTAGGACAGGCTGGAAGAAATTGGTCTGGGAAGGAGGAGGCTGGAGGGAAGAGGTTGTAGAGGCAGAAACACACCAGTGGTAGTTAGAATGCTGAGCCCCCTAGAGATCTCAGAAGCCTCCTGGAGAGCAGGGGTGGGAACCAGAAAGGGGAGTGGGATGCAGACATCCGGATTCGGGAAAGGAGCAGCCCAGGGAGGGTGGAGATAGGACCGAATGAACAGAGCATCACTGGAGCCAAGGTTGACACTGGGTGCAGAAAAAACAGAAATGGAGGGATGGGAAATTAGGAGTCTCGTGCGAGTGTGTGTGTGTGTGTGTGTGTGTGTGTGTGTGTGTGTGTGTGTGCCTTAAGTGAGGCAGGGGTTCCCCTAACAAGCCAAAACCGAACTGTGGGTTGTTATTGTTCTCAGCTCCTCCCAGATCCCCAGGCACGGGCGGGCGGAAACAGGTGGAGGCTAGGTCCGGGTGAACAGCTGGCAGGCCTCTTGCTAGTCTCCACGTTGCAGCCATAAAGTTTTCCACTAGGCCCTCCCTGAGCCCCTTAGACATCAACGACTCCTATTCCTTTACAGTACCTCAAGACCATCCATCTGGCTTTTTTCCCCCTTAGCAGCCCCCCTGCCCTGGGTCTGGCTTCCGCCCTTTGAAGGCTTCACAGACCTAATTAGTCTAGGTGTAATTGCCGTCCTCTCTTCTTCCTGCCACACTGGCCTTCTGGGCCATCCTCTCTGGGATCCTCTCTGGGATCTGAAAAGAGGGATGGAAGAAAGCCAGTGTTTGGACGGGGGTGGGGGTGGGGGGAGAATCCAGCGCTCTCTTCCGACTGCCATGTCTCCCTACGAAATCTGTAGGGCCTCTTGGGACACTTCTGAGATCAGGGGCCTGAGGGTACAGAGACATAATAAAACAAAGAGCCCAATAAACGCCACCCGAGCTTTTAAGACAAGAAGGAAAGCAGCTTTATTGTTAGGCTTTTATATAACAACTCTTAGCTCAAGGAATATGGGTGTGTGTCCCTTTTGTGGTGATGGGGTGGACATATATCTGGAATACAGTCTGGAAACTAAAGAAGGAGAGCATACTAAAAGAGAGCGTGGGCCTGGGAGGATTAAACAAGAGGTAAGAAGTAGTTGTGTTGAGGCTGTGGAAGGATGGAGAAGGAGGCATAGAACAGTCTGGATGAAGCTAGGAGCTTGAGGAGAAAGTGATTTTGGAGTAGGCAGAAGTAAAGGGCATGAAAAAAGAGGGGAGAACCGAAGAGAAAAATGGAGCAGAGCAGGCAGGGTGTTGGGGGAGGGGGCGGGGATGGGGGGGAGATGCTTTTAAAAGGTGGGAAGGTATCAAGCAGTCAGAGCTCACCTGAGGCGGAAGGGAGGATGTCCCACAGTATGAACTCACATCTATGTTTTCTTCTGCCC
This sequence comes from Mus minutoides, assembly GCA_902729485.2. Taxonomy (NCBI): domain Eukaryota; kingdom Metazoa; phylum Chordata; class Mammalia; order Rodentia; family Muridae; genus Mus; species Mus minutoides. The sequence goes on from LR749865.1 coordinate 833,044, forward strand.
GTACCAGGATATGAGGAAGACATGGAGACGGTGAGTTCCATTTTTGTTTGTTTCTTCCTTTCCACTACCTACAGCCACAGCCATGACCTTCTCTCCAGACCCCTAGCTTTACCTCCACTTAGCAGCTGGCTCTCTGGAGTGTAGCCTCACCTGTGTCTGTGAAAAGTGAGTGGGTTAGAATCATCAGAAGCAGCATCAGAAAGACGGGGATGCAAATAACTTCCTGACCCTTCCTTCATCTCTCCAGATTCGATGTCCCAGCACCCAAGCCATCCAACTCAGAGGAGGATCTCCCTGAAGATTACCCCGTGGTCAAAAACATGCTTCACAGGCTGACAGGTGAGGAGGAGAGGGAGGGGATCATAATCTATGCTCTGTTTGCTCCCTCTTCACTCTAGAAAATGCTCAAGTCCACTTTGGTGTCAGTTTTGACTTCCTACAGTTGAAATAACGAGGTGCCACAAATAGGTGGCTTGAACGACCACCATCCGAATTTCAAAGTTTAGAGATAGAAGTCTGAGGGCTAGGGAGAAATCTGTTCCATGCTCTCTCCTGGCATCTGGAAGCCTCAATACTTCTTTGGTCCACAGATGGTCTCACCTGGGCTTCCTTCTAGGTACCTGTCTCTGTGTGCAAGCGCCTCCACTCTCTTTTAAGATAGAAATCATACTGCATTAGGGCCCACTGTAATAATCTCATTTTTTACCTGATTACCTTTGTGAAAATCCTCCCCCCAAAACACACACACACACACACACACACACACACACACACACACACGGTAAATTCAGAAAATTGGGGAACAGAATTGATACCCCACCCCTTTTAAAGAGTCTCTTTCTTTGTATCCCAGGCTGGCATGAACCTCTAGTCCCTGTCTTTGCCTCTAATGTGCTGAGGCTATGCATATGTAATTCCACAACTGGACAGGAGGCACAATGTAACCCAGAACAATATCCTTAATTTCTCAGATCTCAGCTGCGTTCCCTCATGCTTTTATGTACCTCCAGACGGTACAAGATCACTCTCAGGAATCCCTGCTTCCACCTCCTCTCATTCTTGGAAAGGGGTCAACACTCCAGCATCTCCTCTACCCCTTCTGTGCGAATTCCCAAGGTAGCTCTCCAGATGTTCCATTCCTTAGCTCCCCCCCCCCCAATCTCACTTAATACAAACTCCTTCTAGCTTCTAATCCCTTAAAGCACCCCATACCTACAAGGCCAGTGACTCTTTCTGGTCCCTTAGGCAATCTCTGTATCTCCTCTGACCACACCTCCTATAGAAATGGGCTTGGCCTAGAAGGTAAATGGGCTGGTTTTACTGGATACCTTGGATTCCTCCTTTTGCCCTTCCTTTAAATCACTCTGGTTCCTATCTGGTATCAGTCTCTCTCAGGTATCAGTTTCTCTCTGTAGTCTTGCGGACCTGGCTCCCATACCCAACCCAGATTCAAGGTTTTTGCTTTGTGTTGCTGTTGACACAGGGTCATGTGACACACGACATGTAGTCCTAACTGGCCTGGAACTTGCTATACAAGCTGGCCTCGAACTCACAGAGTTCTGCCCTCTTCCCAAGTGCTGGGATTAAAGCCACCACACGTGCAGATTCAAGTATTAGTCATCCTTCTCCCTAGAAGTCCCATCCGCCACTCTTCCACCAACACCTCAAACCAGCCTCCCCTCAGATCTCCATGCTGGTTTCCTTGACCAGCATAGTCTTTGTTCAAGTCCAGTTCCACGAAAGTGGTGGATCAGAGCACAAAGTGGCTCTGTGCCTTAGTGTCTTCCGATCCCGGTCGCCCTTTGAGCTGCGAGAGGACTCAAGTACGTCTCCTCTTGTCCACCCTTCTCTGTCTAGACTTAAAAAACGTATCATGTGATGTTCCCCCCTGTCCCCTCTTCTGCAGCTGACCTGACACTCGACCCTCGCACTGCACACCGTGATCTGCTCATCTCCCCTGACTACCGTGGCGTGAGTCTGGCTCCACCCGGAACTCCTGCGCCGCTGGACAGCCCCGCGCGCTTCGATCAGCTCCCGGCCGTGCTGGGTGCGCAGGGCTTCGCGTCAGGCCGCCACTGCTGGGAGGTGGAAACCGCAGAAGGCGCGTCCTTCAGAGACTCTACAGCTCATGATGAGAACGCGGGAGAGAGCTGCTACGCCGTGGGCGCCGCCGGGGAGTCCGTGACGCGCAAGGGCCTCATTAAGTTGTGCCCATCGGAGGCTATATGGGCCGTGGAGGGCCGCGGCGGCCGCTTGTGGGCGCTCACGGCCCCAGAGCCCACTCTGCTAGGTGGTGCCAGACCCCCGCCGCAGCGCATTCGCGTGGACTTGGACTGGGAGCGGGGTCGTGTGGCCTTCTATGACGGCCGCTCATTGGACTTGCTCTTCGCCTTCCAGGCGCCAGGCCCGCTCGGGGAGCGTGTCTTTCCGCTCCTCTGCACTTGTGACCCGCGTGCCCCGCTGCGTATCTTGCCGGGAGAAGCCTGAGTCTCAGGTCTCTAGCTCCTACCCTAGCCTAGTAGTCCAGATGGCCTCGAGGCTACTTCTGTCCGTTGCACAAATCCCCACCTATTTCAGTGACCGTTTCTGTGCACCTATCGGAGCAGGAGTATTAATAAGCACCCTTTGCCCACTACAATCTCCCAAATCAAAACCTCAACTGGCTTGTACATTTAAGCCAGTCTAGTCCTGAGTCTCCATGACCTAAGACCTTTTTCTTGAGTCCTCTTTCTGTACCATTCTAGGCCAGGCTAGAGAAAGAGGCTCTGTTTGTACCACCAGTGTTGGGAAACAGTCCTAATTTACCTCCAATCCCAAAAGGCTCAGGGCATGATGCACAGCAGGAAGTCTGCAGCTTCCTGCTCATGTCCACTCTGAGGATTCGCAGGAAAAAAAAAAAAAATCTTCCTAAGACACTTAACTCCTAGCCTAAGCCGCGCAGCTCATACATTTTAGGATATGTATGCAAGCCAGTATCTTACTCTACCTTTCATTTATGACTGTTTCCTATGCTCATGGCCTTTTCCCATTGAACACCCTCTTGGAACTTTATCTTGCACATCAAAGAACTAATGGTGCTACCTCCTTTCTCAACCCTGGAGCAATTCAGGCATCCCAAACATCCTGTATAGTCTCCCATCCTTCCCTTGTGTATAAATGGACCTGTATTTAACACGTTGTGCAATGTTGGGTTATTTATTTTGTGCATCTGTGGCAATAAATGAGATCTAAGTGGTGCCGTGGGGTTTGCTGATCTCTGTACTGTGCACAGCTCGAGGCCTGGAGGGCAGGACCCAGATCCCAGCACCAGCCAGGGAGGGCTGAGAGAGCAAGACACCAAAGCCGAGGCAGTAAAGGGAAGGAGTGTACTGCAGGAGACAATGTCCCCTCATCTCTTTGCTTTCTCCCTCTTTCCTTTTAGGGACCCAGGCCCCTAGGACACCAATGCTGAAGCTCAAAGATTAAAGGCTGAGAAAATCATTGGCTCTAAGTCAGTGGTCTCAGCCAGCTTTGTCAGAAATGTTATATTCAGGACATGGCTATTTTTTGGTTCCACTTTCCATTAGGCGTGAATGACAAAAACCTCTCCTAACTCCTTTGGAGAGCCAGAAGGGGTAAGAGGAGTGGAAGGGCCAGGGAACCCTATGGTCTCCACACAACCTTACATCCCACAGGCAAGAACTAAGATTTAGGAAAACTGCATTCAGTAGAAGAACCATAAGCCAGGATTAATACGCAGAGCTGGGGTGCAAGATTGCCTGGAATCTGATTGGAACCCTGGCAGTGAAAGCTGGGACCATTGAAAACCCAGTTGAAGTGCTTGGGACTCAAGCTGAGGGTGAAGGTGGCCAAGATACTGGATCCCAGAACAGGTAGTTTGGCAGTGAGAACAAACGGGATAGACTGGGATCAAGATGCCTGGATCCCAGGCACGGGAGCAAACCGTAGGGAAGGAGGGGCTGGGAGAACCCAGAAGCCCGGGTTCTGGAACAGCAGCAAGTCAGAATTCCAGAATCTGTATCCACCCTCCTCTTCCTCTTCTCTATCGCTCAGGAGAGGGAAGAAGGGGGCAGGAGAAGGGAGGCCATGGGTGGAGTCCCCATGTCAGATGGATACATTTGGGGCCAGGCAGACACATGAATGGTGAGAGGGATTTAGTGCTGCATAGGTCCTGGAGGGGGCTGAGAGGGGTCAGGAGGCTGTGGAGGAGTGGTTGGGGTGAGTCCCGGGGTTGTAGGACGCCGTCCTTTGCGGTGACCCCGTACACAGTGCGTATGACCACAGCCTTCCTCTTCATCCTCATCACTCTCGGTGGAGCTCTCACCAAAGGCCCGAGGCTTCTCATAAATACAGCAGCCTGAATGGAGAGGGAGAAAGGCAGTTAAGAAGGATGAAGAGCAGTGTTCGGTCAGTTACATTTCCACCAGATCTGTATGAAAATCCTCTCCCTACTTTTCTGGAATCCAGCTGCCTTAGCCTCTTTCCCCAGGAACTTAAGAGAGAGTCGGAGAAAGCTGCCTCCGGTTCTGCCATGGCTTGCCCCCGCCCCCACCCCCACCCCTAACTCCAGGCAGTTGTTACCCGCATAGTTTTACCCCCACCCATTTTTCTCTCCAACCAAGAACCAGAGAGAGCTAGAAAGTAACAGAGAGATGGTGGCCAGGGACACTGGGCCACCCACACTCACATTTCGATGAGCGGCGCCCCATGTGCTCATTGTCCACGGTGTCACTGGACCACTCCACCTTCTTCTCTGGCTTGCGTTTCCGAAGTTTAATGGTTAGGCTCCGATTCTCCTGAAAAGTTAAAAAAGAGGTGTGGGCCCATCTGACTCACTTCCTCTTGACTTTTCCTGTTTCCTATGGAGCCTCCTTTTTTCTCTTCCCTGGCTCAGTCAGTAACACTCACCATGTCCCTGGAGAGGTGGGACAGCCTGTTTGTGGGCAGTATGAATCCCTGTTCTTGATAACCAATAGTATGCAAAGAAGGCAATTCTTAAACTAGGGAAGGTGCCAGCAAATCGGCAAAGTAAGATACAACCACCACTATCACCCTTGGTGGCATTAATATAGGAATGTTATTTTCTCCCTTTCCTGTGACTGGTCTTTGACCTCCCTTTCTTCTCCACACCTCTTATTCATGTTCTAAAGAGACTGAGGCATGTAATCTCAATACTTAGGAGACCGAAATGGCCTCTGCAACATGGTAGAGCTAGTTTCTCAGAAAAAATAAAAAACAGAAATAAAGCAGGGATGGAGAGACATCTCTGTTGGTAAAGCTTTCTGTGCAAGCATGAAGACCTGAGTTTGATCCCTTGTATCCATGGGCACAAAAACAAGTCAGATGTGGTGGTGGTGGTGCAAAAAGGCAGATCTCTTGCTAGCCAGACTATCCTATTTGGCCAGCTCTAGGCAAAATGACTCTATCATAAATAAATAAATAAATAAATAAATAAATAAATAAAGACCATGTCTCAGACATCTGAGGTTGACTTCAGGCCTACACACACACATCAAAATAAAACAAATATCCCAAACCCTCCTCCTACAAAGAAAGCCTTCATCCTTTCTTCTCTCATCTTCAAGCCCAGGGCTCCCTAATCCTCTCCACTTAACTCTTTAACATTCTGGCATCTCAGGTAATAACTACTAATCCTTCAACCCAGACATTGTCAAACCCAACGCATCTTTCTCCCTTTGAAAGCAATTTGTTTTTTGCAAAAGTTGTTTGCTCATTTGCTTCTCTCCTCCCTGATCTGCCAAAACACTACCTTCACCTTATTTTCTTGTTTCCTCATTCCCTCCGCTTTAACACGCACCCATTCCATGACTATCTATTGGTAAGCACTATTGGTAAGTACTCGTTCGGTACGTTTGCCTCCAAAACCATGCTTCCTCAAATGGCGTTCCACTTCCTCCCAGTACCTTCCTTGCTCCTTAACCCAGTTTCCGTTTATTACGTACATAGACCACCACCCCAAGCCGGAACACCTATACTCTAATTGTAACTGCGGATTAAACAATCCTTGACCAGTCACTCGAACCATTTGAGCGGCTCCAAGCATCTCTATCTAGTTCCTTGCGATTTTCCCAATAAGAGTAAACCCCACGTGATGTCCCATATCCCAAACCCACCAACTTTCCAAACCCCCATCCCCTTCCCAGTGCCTCCCAGACCCCTAAATAGCGCCCCTGCCCGCCTTTCTCACGGGCTCGGTTGTCACGGTAACCGTTGTCTCAGTGACGGTCTCACTCATCCCGGCCCCTGCCTCCGCCATGGCTAAAGCGAAAAGCGAGGAAGCGGGATGAGACACCCTTTCCTTTTTCTGCGCCTCTGAGATCTAAGAGAACCGGTACAGGACTCGGAGTAGAGGCCAGGATGCTCTGGCTTCTTAAATTTCCCCTACTCCTCCAGGGCCTCGGCTTCCCCACCCCTGGGGAAAACCTGTCCAACCCCACTTCCGGCTTTTCACTTCCGGGTGTGACGCATCCTGCAGAACACAGTTTCCCTTCCCCACCACCGCCTGGGTCAAAGCCGGCGTCGCCAGAATAGTTCCGCCGTAATGCAATAGTGCGCAGACGCCGAGGTTGGCAGAAGTGATGTCATTGTGGGGTGGGGCCAGACAGGGCTTAAGTTCATTGGCTGGTCAACTCGGGGCCGCCGTGCTGAAAAGATGAGGTCTGCGTGCCTAGAATGCTTACCCTATCTGCTGTATCCTTAAGCTTAGGTTAAAAAAAAAAAAAAAAAAAAAAATAGGTGGGACAGTGACCTATCTCGGCCAAATTCCATTTTATCGTTCTGCCGAGAAACGGTTTTCCAGGAGCAGGAAATTCACTGGGTTCTAGCCGTCTCCCTGTTTGTTGATATCCCAGTGAAGGTATACTAAACCTGATTTTTTTCTTTTTTTGACTGTAGTAGGCCCTAAGATTAAAGCGTGAAACACCTAGATTACCATTTAGCTCCCAGATGCAGGGGACAGAGTAACAAATTCAAATTCATCTGGTTAAATGTTGTTAAATCTCTCCACTCTCCATCCCCAAATACCAGTTTTTGTTTCCTTACAATGAGAAACTAGATTTAGATAAGATATATGTATAATGTGTGTAAGTGCATTTTTTTTTGTATTGTCCTTGTAATGGTTTACATTTAGGCTTACTATTCTTGACAGTCCAAACCGGGGTGGGGGTGGGGGGCTCTAATTTGTAAGCTCCTAGCTTGTACAAACTGTATCCTGCCAGCCCACCTACCTTTTTTTTTTTTTAACCAGACATAGATTTTTTTTTCTTTCCAAATAGGGTTTCTTTGTGTAGCCTTGGCCCTTATGGAACTCTCTCTGTAGACCAGACTGGCCTCAAATTCAGAAATTTACCTGCTTATGCCTCCCCCAGTGCTGGGATTAAAGGCCACCACCACCACCCGACAAAGAATTGTTATTATTATTTTTTATTTACATCCTGCTCACTGGTCCTCTCCCAGATACCCCTCCCACAATCCTTCCCCCATCCCCTTCCCCTTCTCTGAGCTGGTGGATACCCAGGGGGATCCCCGCACCCTGACACTTCAAGTCTCTGCAACGCTAGGTGCTTCCTCTCCCACTGAGGTTAGACAAGGCAGCCCAGCTAGAAGAGCCTGTCCCATGTATAGGCAACAGCTTTTGGGATTGCCCCTGCTACAGTTGTTTGGGACCCGCATGACAACCGAGTTGCACATCTGCTACATATGTGGGGGGAGGCCTAGGTCCAGCCCATGTATGTTCTTTGCTTGGTAGTTCAGATTCTGAGAGCCCTAAGGGTTAGTTGACTCATTTGGTCTTCCTATGGTGTTCTTATTCCCTTTGGGGCTTGAAATCCTTCCTCCTATTCTATGAGTCCCCAAGCTTCTTCCATTGTTTGGCTATGGGTATCTGTATCTTGAGTCAGCAGCTGGGTGGAGCCTCTCAGAGGACAACATGCATGGTATGTACTCACTTATAAGTGGATATTATCCACAAAATACAGGTACCATGGTACACTCCGCAGAGCCAAAGAAGCTAAACAAGAAGGCCCAAGTGAGGAATCTTGAATCTCACTTAGAAGGGGGAATAGTCATAAGTCAGATGGAGGAAGGGAACTGAGAAGGTGGGGGAATGGGGTGGAGTCAGGATCCAGTGTGGGGAAGGACAGGAGAGATGGCTAGATGGCCATGAAAATTAATGGAAATCTGCAACTAGGAGGGGTGAGGGGTTGGGGGAGAACTCCCCAGGATGAGGCAGAGACCTGGGATAGAGGAGGCACCCAAGAATCAGTGGAGGTGACCTTAGCCATGATTCACACATCAGGGACGTGGAATCTGAAGAGCCCACCTCCTGTAGTCAGTCAGAGGATCAATAGACACACCAATCCACCCACAAAACTTTGAACTCGATATTTTTCCTGTCTATAAAAAAATGCAGGCACAGGGGATGGAGCAGAGCCTGAAGGATGGCCAACCAATAACCCTGTCCAACTTGAGACCCATCCCATGGGCAAGCACCAGTCCCTGACACTATTATGATACTCTGTTATACTTGCAGAAAAAAATAGTTTTTCCTTTTATTGGTTTTTTTGAGACAGGGTTTCTCTGTATAGCCTTGGCTGTCCTGGAACTCAACTCTGTAGACCAGGTTGGCCTCGAACTAAAAAATCCGCCTGCCTCTGCCTCCCACCACGCCCAGCAAAAAAATATATTCTTAAATTGACTGCTCTTGTAAAATTTGCTGTTCTAGCAAGATAGTAGGCCATAAGACTATTTCTGCTTTTGTAATCAAATTCTGCTCAATGGCTAAAACTTACTAACCGCAAGACATATGCTAAAATTAGACTCTGCTTACGTGTAGACAGAATATATGTAATCTGGTAGTTTCTGACTTTATAAGCTTTGATGCTGCTTCTTGGGAACACTCTTAATTGCAATCCTGGTGCCATGAGTATTTAATAAAGCCTCTCATTAAAATTTGTTTATGGTCATAGGGAATCTCTTATACCCATAAGAGCCTCATTCCAGACTCCATTGTTTTATTATAGTTTTTTCTTTTTTTTTTAAAATCTATGTCTCTACTTCACCTAAATTTCCTTTGGAATAAGACTGATTACTGCTATATTTTAGTTTTTAGTCATGTCGTTAGACAGCTCACATTGGCTCTGAATTCCTTATGTAGTTCATCTATCTAAAGTGCTGGGATAACGGGGCATATTATCACCAGCCTGACCAGAATAAGAGATTAAGAGTAACACACATAACGTCAAGGCTTCATAGAAAACTAACTTTAGTAAATTCAACAAGGGAAAGGAGTATTCTGGGTCGATGATCTTATTCTGAGGACCAAGCATGGTAACCGGAGGGGACTAAGAAGGCATCAAAGACCAGTGTCTTCACTTCCGAGAGTAGGAAAGGATTGTTGCTGAGTTGCCAGAAAAAAGGGTCAAGAATCTTCCTTTTCCTGAAACCTATGGAGGAAGAAGACTCGTTATATTTAACCAAAACGATTATCTAATAACTTATATCTAATTATTACTTTGAAGTACGCAAAGATTCCCTAGGACAGAAAATCACTAGCCAAGAAAAAAAAGGCTAAACTGTACCTCATAAGAAAAGAAAAAAAAAATTGTAGCTGGACATGGTGGCACAGATCTTTGTCAAAGAATCCTATCCATGCTGGGAGTGCTGCATTCATCAACACTGTAACCCGGAGTTCACACTCAAAAATTACAAAGCCAAACAGTGCCGTAAAAAGGTCAGCAGAAACTGGCAGTATCAGATCCTCAGAAACAGTGGATATCAGAATCATCACACACACACACATTTTCAATATACTTAACATACATTGAAAGAGTAAAAGGAGCAACTGTCAATGATTCCTGGGAGCTGGAGAGTCGGCTCACTGGTTAAGAGTACTGGTTGCTGGCCAGGCGGTGGTGGCGCACGCCTTTAATCCCAGCACTCGGGAGGCAGAGGCAGGCGGATTTCTGAGTTCGAGACCAGCCTGGTCTACAGAGTGAGTTCCAGGACAGCCAGGGCTATACAGAGAAACCCTGTCTCGAAAAACCAAAAAAAAAAAAAAAAAAAAAAAGTAGTCGTTGCTCTTACAGAGAATCTAGCTTTGATCCCTAGCACCCACACGGTGGTTCACAACCATTTTTAACTCCAGTCCTGGGAATCTGACATCTTTTTCTAACCTCTCTGGGTATCAGACAAGCAAATAGTGCACTTACATACACGCAAACAAAACACTCATACACATAAAATACTAAGTGTTAAATGAAATGATTGAAACATTTAAAATGACCAACGAGCTAACTGTTTGGATGGTTCATGAAGTTTGAAAATAGTAATAAAGGAGAGGCTGGGGAGATGGCTCAGCTGGGTTAAAACTTGAGTTTGGACTCTTGATCTATTTAAAAGTAAAGAAAATCCTGGATGTGGTGGTCCACATGTACAGAATGGACTGTACTAGATCTGGGAAGAACAGGACAATGGCAGAATGAATGTCCAAAATGCACTGGGTAACCAGCCTACTGAACTCCAGATTGCCTCGTAAGATAATGTGGAGGGCTGGAGGTGATGGCACACATCGTTAATTCCAGCACTCTGGAGACAGAGGCAGATTGGTATCTGGGAGTTTGAAGCCAATCTGGCCTACAAAGAGTTCTAGATCAGCCAAGAATAAAGTAAACCCTGTCTCAAAACAGAAAAAAGAGAGGAGAGGGGAGGAGAGGGGAGGGAAGGGAGGAAGGGAGGGAGGGAGGGAGGGAGAACATTTAATGAAGCTACCCAAAGTCTAACTCTGCCCACCATATGCACACTTGCACAAATACATGCATACACCCACATGAACACAAATATAAGACACATACAATACTCTCACCACCATAAACACATACAAATTGAACACAAAATTAATAAGGTGTAAGAAAGATCTGGAGAAATTACCCAGAAAACAATATAAACAGAAATGAGGTAGAAAATACAGAAGATGAGAGATGTGAAAGTCTAATAAGAAATGTGAGGACATTGGGGACAAACAATACTGGAATGGGATAATAGCTGATACATTTCCAGATTGACAAAAGATAAGTCAAATCTCAGCTTGGGAAATCTATGGGGCTGGTTATGTAGCTGAGTTCGTAGAGTGCTTATGTAGTTTCCAAAGCTCAAAGTTGGATCCTCAGGACCATGAACGGCTATGGTGGCACACGCCTGTAATCCTTGCATCTGAGAGGTGGAAGCAGGATAAGAAGATCAAGAAGAAAAAAACAAGTTTAATTACAATTCTAAATATAGGAGAGCTCGGGGTACAGCTGAGTGCGGAGCACTTCTTTCACATGCCTGGGGCCCTGAATTAAAGCTGGCAGTACCCCAAGAAGAAAGAAATCAACAAAAAGCAAAAGCGAAAATACAGAAAGTCACACAATAACGTAGAACTACACAGCAACCAAAACAAAGAGTACTCCAAACTATTCAGACCACGTTCTTTGAATCATGCAAGATTATCACTCCTTCTCAGTGGGAATTTTCAGCATGTTTTACCACCCTGCAAAGCAATGCCTACTTCATGTGTTTTTACATTTTCCTAGTTTGTTTTGTTTTGGTGAGTCTCTGTAGTTCAGGCGGGCCTTGAAAGCATGATCCTCCTTTTGAGGCATATGTCACTACACCCACCCAGCTTTCTTTTCTCACATCCTAAAAGGTTTAGATCACTGGCTGTAAAAAGAGTAAGGGAGCTGTTGAGATAGCTCAACCCTTAAGAGCTCATTCTGCAGAGGATCCAAGTTCAGGTCTCAGCACCAACATCCAGCGGCTCAGAACTACCAGTAACTCCAGCTCCAGGGTCCCAAGGTCTCTGGCCTTGGGGGGCACCTGCACATTCAAATATGCACACACAAACACCTACACATAACTTTAAAAAATAGCTGGGCGTGGTGGCGCACCCCTTTAATCCCAGCACTTGGGAGGCAGAGGCAGGCGGATTTCTGAGTTCGAGGCCAGCCTGGTCTACAAAGTGAGTTTCAGGACAGCCAGGGCTATACAGAGAAACCCTGTCTCAAAAAACAAACAAACAAACAAACAAACAAAAACTTTAAAAAATAAACATCTTTTTAACAAGCCAAATGCAGTGGCACATGTTTGAATCTCAGCACTCAGGAAACAGAGGCCGGGAAACTGCTTCAAATCTGAGGTTAAACTGGGCTGTATGGTTGAGAGTTCAAAGATAGCCTGGATATATAGTGAGCTGTCTTAAAAAAACACCAAGTAAGTTAGACAATGGTGGTGCATGCTTTTAATCCCAGCACATGGGAGGCAGAGGCAGGTGGATATCCGAGTTCAAGGCCAGTCTGGTCTACAGAGTGAGTTCCAGGACAGCCAGAGCTATACCGAGAAACACTGCCTCGAAAAACCAAAAATAAAAATAAATAAATAAAAATAAAAAACTCCAAGTAAATAATAAAAATAAAAAGGGCTACAACCCCCCCTATAATGGACTGGACCAAATGAAATAATACAAATCTGTCATTGATTTTGTTGTTGTGCAAGCACCGAAAGGGGCAGAGAGAGGGGAAATAGTCTCACTTGCAGTTGATACAGGTATAGAAGACAGTCTGTCCTTCATCAGCTGAGCGCATCTGTCTGGTGTGATATGCCATTCCCTCGTGACCACATCGAGGGCAGTGCCTGTCAACCTAGGAAGAGACAGAGGGTTATGGAGACCTAGTCTTATGTCTCTGCTTCCGTACAGAAATCAGACTATTGCACTCCTTGGACATTCTCCCGGAATGGAGTGGAAAACCAGGTGTCCAGAATCACCTTTCCATTGCTCTTTCAAAGCTGGTCCTTATCAACTTACCACGGGTCCCTGGGATTCAGGTCCCTCGTCCACAGACATAGGTATGGTAGCCCCCAGCTTGTTGAACTCTACTGAGGTCTTCACAACCTTCCCTTCAAAATCTGCACAGGAATTAAAAAAATAATAATAACAGTAGAAATAGCAAAAGAGGCAACGAATCCCAGCAACACTCTCCCAGGCGAGTCTCATTGGTTTCATCCCAATGTCTCTCGCTGACAGATTGCTGTTCTAGGGCTCACCTCCCTAAGCCCAACCAGTACCGAGGTCACCCCCACCGTGGACCCTTCCACCCGTACCCTTGGCTAGGCATACCAGCTCCTCACCTCGCACATCGATGGAGAAGCCACAGCGCGGGCATATGACAGCATCCTGAGCTCCAGGCAGCGGCAGGATTGAGCCACAATCTGGGCAGAAATCCAAGTCTGACTGAAAGTTGGAGCGGGGGCGGGCCAGCTCCATGGCAGTTGAGAGCTGGGAAAGAAGAGTGTTCATTATTGAGGCGCAGGATTCTGGCCTTGAAGGTTTCCCCCATCGCTTCCCAGGAGGGAATTACCTGAGTCCTCCTCCCACTGGGTCCTCTGACAGCAAGAGTTTGGAGTGCTAGGTAGGACCCTCAGCTCCTGGGGAAACCTCGTTCGGCCCGACGTAGGCGGAGAGCCAATAGAGTCCCGATCCCAGCCGCGGGCTAGAGCGCCCGATCCCAAGGCGCTGGGCAACGAGTGCGCCCGGCGGGCTAGAGCGTCTTCGGGTTCTGGCGGCCGTTGGGTCGTGACGTCATAATCAATGGCGCACATACTGGAGGCCGTTTAAGGGAGGGAGCCGAATCTCCGGCGGAAGGGGATTTACAGAGGCACGCAGTCTGGCACTATGAAGTCGACTAAGCTAAGGCGAGTAGCCAGAGTTAGGCCATCCGCTACTTTCCCGCTCCGCACTAGTCCTGGACTATCATTTGCTTTTGTAGGGAATCCTACACATAGCAGGGGAAGGGGGCTGAGAACGCCCCCCTAACACTGTACTGATTTTTCCAGAGCAACTGATTCGCTTGGATTGAGAGAACCGCAACTCTTGCCGGTTCCCGAGACCGGTTTTGTTTTTGTTTTTGGGTTTTTTTGGTTTTGTCCCTTTGCGGCTGCTCAGTGGCCAACAGCAAAAACTGAGAAGCATTCTTGCGCATTCTTTTGGGCCCCCCCCCCCCCGGCCGTTTGTCCCTCCGCTGCACCAGCTTCCTCGCGTCGGCAGTTCTGAGCTCTTGAGTGAGTCAGCTTCGGAAGGAGTGTGGAGTGGTGAGGGTGAAGGCAGAAGACACATGAGACATTTGAGAAGAGGGAGTTTAGGGATTTGAAGGTGGTGCGGCTGGTGAGCCGAGGGCTCTAATCTCCCTAAGCGCTTGCCAGATGAGGGAGAGTAGTTATTAATCAAAATTGCTTCTTTGGATTTACTAGGGAATTAGGCTTGACTTTCGCTTGCAGACCATCTTTTACTCTCCTAAGCTCCCATTCCATTCACTCATGTTTAAATACCTGCCACCCAGTAAGTGAAGAATAGGGTAAATATAAAATCGTGTCGTTTCATTCACCTGAGACCTACAAAGTAGGTCTAAAGAAGTACCAGTTTGAAGATAGTGTCCTCAGCCCTCCAGCAGCCAACCTGATCACCATGCTAAGTCTGGTCACATAACCACTTTCTGAAGGACATAAAACTGTACTCTTTCGTCGAAGAGACCCTCGTCTGTCTGTCTGTCTGTGCAGTTTAGTGTGATATTAAGCCATGGAAACGTAGTTTAAAACCTCAGCAAGATGCTGAAGAGGACAGACCCTTTACTTAGGGTTGAAACTGGTGTCATTGTGCTTGTTTAGGAAAGCCCTACCGCCAAGACTATGATGGTTGGGCTCTCTACATTTTACCTATCTTCTTTCAAAGTAGAAATTGAAATTAGCCCCACTTTCCCTTTAAAGTTTGACATTCTTTGGACATCTACCATGGTTTGGCAGCTACCTCTACTGCACAAGCAGTATAAGGCATAATGTTCCTTTCCCATTGAAAGCTCTGTCTATTCAATACATATTTAGCACCCGTGCAAGGGTTAGGAAGCTGAGACCATACTCTGCATAGTTGAAATCTGTGTTCTGTCTTTAATACAGATGAATAGTTAGAATATGGAGAAAATGCACTAGTCAGTGGTTGAGCCAGGGATCTACAGGATATACCTCAAGACTTCATGGAGGACAGATACATGCTTTAATAAAAAGATGGCAGCATGTCTGCATAGTGGAACATGCCTTTATTCTAGCACTAGGGAAGCTGAGGCAGGAGGGTTGTGAGTTTGAAGCCATCTTGGGCTTCAGAGCAAGGTCCAAGCCAGCCTCGTGTGTTCGTGCATGCCTGCCTGCTGGCATGGACCCCAGGGCCTTGATAGCTATGCCCTTTTACTACTGAATTCAATCCTGAGATAGTTATGAGGGAAAGATGCTTAGCTACTATGTGATAATGGTTAGAATTTTGAGACTTAGGATCATAGTACTATAGTGGATGGCTAGTGCAAGAAATGAAAGTATAGGGCTGTAGAAATGGCTCAGTAATTAAGAGCTTTGGCTGCTCTCAGGACCCTGGTTCATTTTCCAGCATCCATGCCACATGGGTGCTCACAATCATCTATAACTCCAGTTCTGGAAGATCGAATGCCCTCTTCGTACCTCCACAGTGGCATGCAAGTGGTGCACAAACATGCATGCAAGCAAAACGCTCATATACATAAAATATATATTTTATAAAGAAGAAATGCAAGTGAGGTGGTCATTATTATTTTTTGGAGGCAGGGTCTTATAGCCCAGGTTGACCTAGAACTCACAGTATTCCTACCTAGCCTCCTAAGTGTGATTACAGGTACGAAACCTCCACGTCAAGCTCTAGCATAGTAGTCTTTTCAATCTCAAACAATAAGCAAATAATTTCTAAGAAGGGCTTGAGAAATGGCCTAGTAGTTAAGAGCAGTTGGACCTCTTCTAGGGGACCCAGGTTCAATTCCCACTGGCAGCTATATCCAGCTATGACAGCTAACAATTGTGACTCCAGTGCCAGAGAATCTGAAGCCCTCTTCTGGTTTCTGAGTGACTACTTGCTTGCGGTACAGAGACACACAGTACACATTAAAAATAGAAATAAATCTTAAAAGAATGTCTAAGAAGTCAGACAAAATATTAGGTATTAGAGCCTCTCTAATATTATAAAATTTATCACTTGTAGATATACATTATAATTCACACACTCCTAAATTTCAACATTAAAATGTGACTATAGGTATAGGTAATCAATAATTGATCTTTACAAATAATTTTAGTATTACTTCTTTGTTTTGAGTGTTTTGTCTGAATGTATATGTGTACACGACATGCATGCATGCCCTGTGCCCATGGAGGTCAGAAGGGGATGTCAGATTCCCTTAACATAAAATATATATTTTATAAATCTGGAGTTACAGATGTCCATGAGCTGTCATGTGGTGAGACTTGAATGTAGGTACTCTGAAGGAGTAGCCAGTGCTCTTAATCACTGAGCCATCTCTACCATAATAGTGATTGATTTCTAAAAAAAAATTTTTTAATTTATTCTTGTCTCATATGATACATCCCAACTGCTGTTTCCTCTCTGTCCTCTCCTCCCTGTCTCTCCCCCTCTCCTTTCAGAAAAAAGCAGGCCTCCCAGGAATATAAACCAAACATGGCATATCATGTTAAAATAAGACTAGGCAACATCCTTTCATATTATTAAAGCTGGACTAGGCAACCCAGTAAGAGGAAAAGGGTCCCAAAATCAGGAAAAGAGTTAGAGATGCTCCCCCCCGCCCACACTGTTAGGTGACTGACAACAACATCAAGCTATATAACCATAACTTATTTGCAGAGGGCCTAGGTCAGACCCATATAGGATCCCTGATTGTTGATTCAGTCTTTGTGAGCCCTTATGTGCCCTGGTTAGTTGATTCTGTGGGCCATTTTCTTGTGGTGTCCTTGACCCCTCTGGGTCATACAATCCTCCCTCCTCCTCTTTCATAGGATTCCCTGAGCTCTACTTAATATTTGGCTGTGGGTCTCTGTATCTGCTCCCATCAGTAGCTGGATGAATGCTCTCTGATGATGATTATGCTAGGCTCCAGTCTAAAAGTATATCAGTATTATTAGGAATCATTTCATTGACTTATTTTGTTTATCTTGGTTTTGGTTTTTCCAGAGAAGGTCTCTCTGTGTAGCATTGCTGTTTTTGGAACTCACTTTGTAGACCAGAGCTAGCCTTCAACTCACAGAGATGCCTCTACCTCCAATGTGCTGTAACTGAAGGCATGCACCATCACCACCCAGTGACTTTTTTTTTTTTTTTTTTTTTTTTTTGAGACAGGGTTTTCCTGTGTAGCCCTGGCTGTCCTGGAACTCACTCTGTAGACCAGGCTGGCCTCAAACTCAGAAATCCGCCTGCCTCTGCCTCTGGAGTGCTGGGCTTAAAGGCGTGCGCCACTACGCCCGGCTACACCCAGTGACTTTTAAATTCTGTTTGTCAATAGTATTTGGTTCTATCCTAGACCTTTGGGCTATCCAGCCTCCAGGTATGGGCTCCCTCTCCCATGATATGGTTTAGGATTTATGTATATGGGTGTTTTGTCTTCATGTACATTTGCACACCATAAGAGGGCATTGGATCTCCTGGGACTACAGTTATAGACAATTGTAAGCTGCTTTGTGGATTCTGGGAATTGAACTCAGGGCCTCCAGAAGATCAGCCAGTGAGCCATCTCTCCAGCCCCCAATAGTGATTGATTTTTAAGTGAGTTGTAAAAATGAAAACTCCATAGAGAAAGGGAGAATCACTGTGAGGAAGTGTTCTAGGAAGATTTAATAGAGACCAAGGGGCTTAATTGTAAAGGTTGTCTTACTTGTTAAGGGCAAGTTAACCTATAAAGGTCAGGTAGCTGACATTTACTAAGAATTTGCCATGTAATCTGTTTATAGTTAAGCTATATTCATTCTTTATGACCCTGAGAGGCAGGCCCTTTATATCTGCCTTTAATTAAATAAGTAAACTGACATGGAAGGTAGCTGGCTTTCCCTGCACCATACATTGAAGAAATAGTAGAATTATGGTTCAATTTTGTTCCTGCCAGTCCTCAAAGGCTTTGCTTTTGACTATAATTTGAGGGTTCCCAACCTGTGTGCTGGACAGCTTCAGTGGCTTAAATGCGACCTCACAGTAAACTGAGCTTTGAGCAGGAGTGACTCATAACAACTTGGTGATCTTCACTTGTGGTGCCATCAGCCTGGTAAACAAACCCAGAGGGCCACAAATCTCTGCCTGCAGAGTTTCAGCAGGGAATAGTCTCAAAATAGATTCAAGGTGAAGGATGATTAACAGTATCAATCAGTCAAGCCGAGGGCCAGATGATCAAACAGGAATAGAATTTCAGTACAAAGCAAAGCAAAGATGCTGTATGTGCTGATAGAAGCACAGAGGGCCTGGCTGGACAAAGTGCAGAAAGACAATGAGCTGGCCAAACGAGAGAAAAGAATGATCTCAGAAGACAAAAAAGGCTTTGAAACTGAACAATCTGGTCTGGGTGTCCTTGGGCCGCCTCTCACCAAAGAGCCCATTTCTGTCCTCTCTCCGTGCCAAATAAATGATTCTGAGTGGTTTACATTGAGTCCACAGGAGAGGTATGCTTTTAGTTCATATATAAGAAATGATTATTGTTTTTTGTGCCATAGGAAATGCAAATGTTTTCTCGATGGAGAAATGGCCCATGTTCTTGGACAAAACCTTGAAATCTCTGACTGGAAGGATAGGTGAGCAAATGTGGTACCTCCCATACTCCAGTCTACCTTTGCTTTATCTTTTAGATTGGCTTGGGCAAAAGAATCCAGGGACCCTAGGATTTCAGAAGGTCAGCGGTCTCCACTGGAGAAAAAGATCCTGGTAAATAATCTACAGTTTGGAGCTACTTAGAAAAAGGACCCAGGGTTTAAAATTCTTCTGCACAGGTGACCCTTTGAGGCATTACTCAGCTTCCACTCTTGTAAAGTATTCCAGATGCATACACTTTAAAAACTAGTCACTTATTGGTGATGGGCACTATATACTTTGGGAACACCCAGGCTTGCCTGGGAGCATGGAGTGTAAATTTTAACTGTTACTCTAAAGTAAGTTAAAGGGTTGGGTGGATGTGTGTTCACCTGCTTTTGACTTCAGAATTCTGGGATTAAGATTCATGCTACCACTCCTGGCCCAAGATTCCCTCCTTATAATAGTACTGGGGAAGGCAAACTTCTTTTAAATGTGTTTAAAGGAAAATTTACAATATTCTAAAACTCACTTTGACAGAGTTTTGGTGGTGTGCATACAACAGCAGCAAGACACTTTGTAACTCAGAAATACAATGAGGAGAGCAAAGCACTCTGCAAGGAGCAAGCTTATTCTCTTGACTACTGGCTTGCAAAAGCAGAGTCGTATTATAATAAAAGAATGTTGGACATAATGAAAAAAGGCACAGGTGGTGAAACAAAGACAAAAGTGGAAGAGGAACCACCATCACCACCACCACCACCACCACCACTACCACCACCATGCACAGAGAGACAGAAACAGCATCATTGGGTGCCTGAGAGAGAAAAGAAGCAAATAGAAAGGCACATTCATAGAACAGGCCAGGCCAGAGAATCTAAGGACAAACCCTGGAGACAACCACGAATCTTCAGTGAAACAACACTACCCAAAATTATGCCAGAGAAGAAAAGCATCCCGCAAACAGAGAAAAGAAGGCAGACACATGAGAGAGAACTGCTCCAAATTAAAGATCACCGGGAGCGCATGATTCGAGGGAGGGAACTTCTACAGCAAAGGCTCAAAGACAGAATCTTGAGAAAAAGCCTGAGCCAGATCCCACTTCCTGAGAAGCATGATCAAGTGAAGAAACAGAGAAAAGAGTTTGAGAAGGTAGTTGCATACCCACTTTTCCAGCCATCCTGTACCAATCTGATTGAAGTAGATGTTCTTATGGAAAAATCTCAGGATGAAGAGGACTTGAGCACAATTATAAAACCTTTTGGAAGGAGATTCTTAGCTGTACCACCCTTTCTGAGAACTCAAATAGGAAAAATAAAGGATCTGTAAAGTTTCAGAGCTCTGCTAATGGAACCATGTTTCTTTCGGGACGTGGGTTTGGGGGAGGCTGTGTGGAGAGGGGTGGTTGGCTGTCCTGGAACTCTGGCCTCAAACTCAGAGTTTTGCCTGCCTTTATCTCCCAAAGCCTGGATTAAAGGTGTACACACCTACCACCTGTATGAAAACATGTAAGCATGTTTCTTACATGAATCTATCTTTTGTGTTCTGGTTGTCTGGGTTTGTTTGTTTTTGTTTTAAAGGTTTATTTAATATGAGTAGTCTATCTGCAAGTACACTGGCATACCAGAAGAGGGCATCAGATCACATTAGAGATGGTTGTGAGCCACCATGTGGTTGTTGGAAATTGAACTCAGGATCTCTGGAAGAGCAGCATGTATTCTTTACTACTGAGCCATCTCTCCTGCCCTGAGTGGTATGATTTCTATTACACACATACATAGTTAGCAAATAGTCTGGATCTGAAAGTTTGCCTAGCTATTTTCTAATTTATATTTGTTCAAATTATCCTTTCAAAAGTGTTTAGATTATTGTTGTGAGTGGTGTGTGTATACATGCACTGCATGTTTTCATATGTGCATGTGTCCATGTGTGCATGTGTGTGAGCTTGCATCTGTGTGTGTGTGTGTGTCAATGTGGAGGTTAGAGGTGGTCCTCTCCTGTCAGGTCCTCTCCTGTCATTTGGGTCTGGGGATTCAACTTAAATCATCAGGCTTGGCAACAAGAGCTTTTTATGTACTGAATCATTGCTAGCCCTGTTTATCCTGTTAAACATTGCTTTCTTATTTATAAAGTGAGAACAGCTTTAAGGGATTTATGGAAAATGAAGAACATTGTAGAACATTATTATTGTTGTTTCATAGATGTTAGCTCTCCCAGCTGAGAAGACCTAGTTCAATAATGGTGAAGGAGGAATTTTTCTCATTTGCCCAGGTGTACTGGCTGGTTTTGTGTGTCAACTTGACACAGGATGGAGTTATCCCAGAGAAAGGAGCCTCCCTTGAGGAAATACCTCCATTAGATCCAGCTGTAAGGCATTTTTTCCTCTCTTAGTGATCAAGAGGGGAGGGCCCCTTGTGGGTGGTGCTATCTCTGGGCAGGTAGTCTTGGGTTCTATAAGAAAGCAAACTGAGCAAGCCAGGGGAAGCAAGCCAGTAAGTAACATCCCTCCATGGCCTCTACATCAGCTCCTGCTTCCTGATCTGCTTGAATTCCAGTCCTAGATTCCCTTGGTGATGAACAGCAATGTGGAAACTGAATAAACCCTTTCCTCCCCAACTTAATTCTTGGTCATGATGTTTTATGCAGGAATAGAAACCCCAACTAACTAGCTGGGCATGGTGGCGCACGCCTTTAATCCCAACACTTGGGAGGCAGAGGCAGGCAGATTTCTGAGTTTGAGGCCATCCTGGTCTACAAAGTGAGTTCCAGGACAGCCAAGGCTATACAGAGAAACCCTGTCTCGAAAAACCAAAAAGAAAAAAAAAAGAAAAAAGAAACCCTAACTAAGACACCCTGGTCTTTGGTTCCTCCTGCTTCCAACTTTCAAAGTCATCTTAATAATGTTACTACACTTAATAATGTTACTACACTTAATAATGTTACTACAATTAATAATGTTACTACACTTAATAATGTTACTACACTTAATAATGTTACTACACTTAATAATGTTACTACACTTAATAATGTTACTACACTTAATAATGTTACTACACTTAATAATGTTACTACACTTAATAATGTTACTACACTTAATAATGTTACTACACTTAATAATGTTACTACACTTAATAATGTTACTACACTTTGGTGAGTACTTTGCTACCTTCACTAGAGAAATAACAACCAGACCCTAAAATTCTGACTTGAAACATATAATTTATTTATTTATATGAAAATTTTAATTTTGAGACTCTTCCTATGTGCTATCCATGTGTTCGTTACTGGAGATGAGGGGATATTATGTGAGATGTTTCCTGGGGAGACATGAATGTCTACTCACCCCAGATGAGGCACTAATAATAGATCAAAGAAACATTTCAACAAAAGTCCAACTTGGTAAACTAGTTAGTTATTGGAGTGACTTACACAACCATGGATGATCAAAGACAGCTCACTATCACCCAAAAGTCTATCTAGTATGGGTGATAACTTGTAAAAGCTGCAACCCTGGAGTCCTCTGCAGGGCTTGCAGATACCAGACAGAGAGTCTTCTCTCTCCAGTTGTCATTGCTTGGGAATGGTTCTGGTGAATCTACTAAATTTCAGGAACTTCCTAGATGCTGGGAGCCTACCCAAGCCCCAAATAACATTTACCTGTCTTGACTCTATGTTATTCTGAGGCCTGAAGCCACAGATCTCTGGCGATTAATAATCATCTATTAAACAGTAGAGGATTAAGTAAAGAAGTTCTTTGCCCCCAAACCAGGTTCTTTGCAGCCCCACCCTGAGATTGGGAGTTCCCTAACTCTTTGCCAGCTAAAGAAATTCAGAGAAAGAAACACTTTGAAAAGAGATTCTAATCTTTATTTCTAAAGGGAAGAAAGGGGGCGGGAACTAACTTTCTATTAACCTTAAGAAAAAAACCTAACTCTAAGAGTTAAATACCTTGTCTGCTCTCTCTGCTCTGCTCTTCTCTACTTCTATTCTGCTTCTGTTTTGCTTCTCTATTGCTTCTCTTCTGCTCTTATTGTCATCCTTCCTAGTTCTTGTACATTTTCAGGATTCATGATCACATGCTATTCCAGGCATCTTTTTTCAAATGTTCACAAGTTCAAACATAAATTTGAATCATAAATTGAATAAGTAGTAACAACAGAGATGTTTACATGTGATTCCAGTAAGACAAATTATCTAACATGTTTTATCTGCCATTATCTCCATAGGTTCATTAAAAGTTTAAGACACGAAGGTCCCGAGTTCAAATCCCAGCAACCACATGGTGGCTTACAACCATCCATAACGAAATCTGATGCCCTCTTCTGGAGTGTCTGAAGACAGCTACAGTGTACTCACATATAATAAATAAAAGTTTAAGACAATAATTTTTAACATTAAGTTTTTTTTTAAGATTTTCTTTATTTAGTATATATAAGTACACTGTAGCTGTATTCAGACACACAAGAAGAGGGCATCAGATCTCATTACAGATGGTTGTGAGCCACCATGTGGTTGCTGGGATTTGAACTCAGGATCTCTGGAAGAGCAGTCAGTGCTCTTAACTGCTGAGCCATCTCTCCAGCCCAAGACAATAATTTTATGTCTAAGTTAACAAGGTTTTGCCAAGAGGCAGATCATCTCCCTAGAGTCTCAATAGTATTGAAATATAGATCCAGTCAATATTTTATCTTCTGTCCTTGTACTTACAATAAATTGTTCATTCCCCTTTACAACCTTTAGCTATCAGATAATAGTTTCACATAGCCTAAAAGGAATGTTTCTCTGATCATAAATCCATTTCAACCCTGCTTTCTATCTTAGTACAATTAGCTCATGACACATGAAGGTTTACAGAGCCCAAATTGCACCTTTCTTAAAACAGAGTGCTCAAAATTACTTGTATAAACTTGGGGGATTGTATAGAATCATTATTAGGGATTATGAAATCATCAATTTGTCTACATAACATCACTACAAAAGAGCACATTTTCGTTGATATGCAGAAAATCTGTCCAATAGGGTGGGCTAATCTCCAGGAATTGTTATATTAATTCAATAATGGCAGGAAAGGCAAATCCTAAGGTGAGATTTCTGAAAGTCTTGCAATTCAAAATTATTCACTGCAAAACAAGCAAAACGATGAATCATCTCGAGAATGTTGCTTGTATGCTGTTGGCCTTTCCTAGGTCGCTCCTGACACGACACCTGGGACTCAGTTATGTCTTAAGCCTTAATGAGCCTCCCTCCAGAATTGAATGTTTGAATTCAGTAGAAGCTTCTACCCAGTGCTAAAGAGAAGTCCTTGTCCTTGAGTAGTGAAGGATTCATGGTGTGACTCACCCCACCACTGGGTAGCATGTGGTGAGAGTTATGTTAGAGGTATTATACAAAGGAAGGACCCCTATCTGAGGGAGCAGGAGGAAGAGGAGAAAGATTAGAGAAGGGCATTTAGTAGACATTATATTTCATCACTTCCTATCACCCACTTAAGCAGCACATTCTCTTAGATTACTCCAGGTTTAAGCAAACAGAGCCTTTCACAGATACATCTCTATCATGTGTGCTGTTCTGATCACTGATATCAATGACCTCAAATCTCATTTATCGCTTTTCAGAAAACCATGAAGTGAAGTTATAAATTTAGTGAAAATATATTCACTAAGGTGACTTGCAACCAATTATTTTCCCATTCGATTCCTTTCCTTTTCCCTTTCTTCCTCCCCTTCCTTTCTTCCTCCTCCTCCCCCCTCTCTTTCTACTAGGAGATTCTAAATTTGGTCAAGTTTTCAGTGAAGATTAGCCATCCTACTACATTGTGAGTTCTAAGCCAGCCTGGCATACAGTGTGAAATTCTGCTTAAAAAATTTGAGTCTTAGAAAAGCTATGAATGAGATTTGAGGTCACTGATATCAGTGATCAGAACAGCATACTTGATAGAGATGACTTTCAAATGGGTATTTGATTTTTCTTTCAAAAAATAAACAGAGGTGGACATGTCCTAAAGTGTCATCTTAAGAGATATATCAGGCCAGGCGTGGTGGCACACACCTTTAATCCCAGCACTCGGGAGGCAGAGGCAGGTGGATTTCTGAGTTTGAGGCCAGCCTGGTCTACAGAGTGAGTTCCAGGACAGCCAGGGCTACACAGAGAAACCCTGTCTCGAAAAACCAAAAAACAAAAAAAAGAGAGTTATCTTGCTTCCCCACCCATGAAGTAGATAATTTATGAAACAGTTCATATAAAAAAAATGTCTGTGAATGATTGATACTCTAAAATTCATTAGAATGATTTCTTTATCTACACATAGAACCCAAATTCCTATTTAAATATAAAGGAATTTTATATGTGGAATTTGAGCTTGAGATATCACCATTCTGAACAGAACTCACAAGTGCATCAACATCAGGTTCCGTACAGAATTCTGAGCAGAGAAGCCACTGGCCATCCTGGAGCTAGTCACTGTGGCTGAGATAGCATCTATGCAGTCCCTAGAAACTCAGTGTTGCAACATTAAGTGCATTCTATGCAGTCCATGCTTTTCTTTATCAGGTGCTGGGTCCAAGGTCCAGGATGTGGTCATTCAGCTGGTAGAGCTGAGAACTCATGCTGTGCCATCTGAAGCATCATTTGGGAAAGTGACGGAGAAACTTGGTCTCTGTCTCATTCATAGTCTCTAGTGAGTAAAGAGTGCTCAAGTGCTAGTGAGCACATCTGGTAATTGATGTCAGGAGGACATGGAATAGTGAGAATCAGTTCCTTGAGAAATGATCTTAGTGTAAGGACATAATTTATCAACTATGGGAAGAAGAAGACCAGGGAGGATATAGGATTATGAAGTCCTAGACTCTAGGACCTAGAGGAAGCCTGTAGTCTTGGCTCTCAGGGAAGTTTCTGAAAGTATGTGAAGAACCAACCTGCCTCCATCTTAGGCTTAAAAGCCATCTTATTGTTAAGATAAACTAGGCTCATTCATGTTTATAATTAAGCCTCTGTTTCTCAAGGATTAGTCTTTGCACCACCTGCAACTGTAATTACAAATGGTTGGTTCTGTAGTGCCTGTTCCAGGAATGACAATCATGTCTTTGTTTCAAAAAGTTTACAGGCCTACCTTTGCTTCAAAAAGGTTATGACTACCTGTTGTTATGACTACCTGTTTGTTTTGACCATCTTTTTATGTTCTGCTCCTATTACCACACCTATTTTGTCCACCAAATCCCCCATTTAGAAACCGCCTGCCACTGAGCTATAGAAATCTGGTCTTCCTCATGTCAAACACCGACCTCTTCAACCTCATTTTTAGGGAGAGGCAGCCCACGTACATGAATTTCAATAGCTTACTTTGTTTTAATTAATTTGGTTATGTATGATTTGGGTCAGTGGCATTAGGATAAAGCTGCAAATAAGGGAGCTCCTTTGGCAGGCTCATGCCATAGTGTGCTGCTGAGAAATTACTCCATGCAACAGATCTAGTGTCAGAGTTCTATTTGGGGAGAGGGAAGAGTGAAAGGCCATCTCTGTCTCTGTCTCACTGTCTCTGTCTGGGCTCTGTCTGTGTCTTTGTCTCTGTCTGTGCCCGTCTTTCTTTCTTTTTTTTTTTTTTTTGTTTGTTTGTTTTTTTCGAGACAGGGTTTCTCTGTATAGCCCTGGCTGTCCTGGAACTCACTTTGTAGACCAGGCTGGCCTCAAACTCAGAAATCCACCTGCCTCTGCCTCCCGAGTGCTGGGATTAAAGGCGTGTGCCACCACCGCCCGGCTGTGCCTGTCTTTCTGTCTCTGTCTCTCTGTCTCTGTCTCTCTCTGTCTCTCTGTCTCTCTCATGCCCTCACTCTGAGATGGCTATTGAAATTCATGTACCTAGACTGGACAGATTTAGCCATCCAAGAATATATTTCTAAGTGATATTATTGTTTACAGTTACTTTATAACAATGGAATTTAACTAATGACTGACATCTTTTTTTTTCATGTTTTAATTCATCCCTGAAGATGTGTAGAACTATATTAATATGCTGCAAACTAATTACCTGGTCTGTCTGTATCATTTGCATTATTCATACTTTTTTATTTTTATTTTTTTAAAGATTTATTTTATTTATTATATGTAAGTACATTGTAGCTGTCTTCAGACACTCCAGAAGAGGGAGCCAGATCTTGTTACGGATGGTTGTGAGCCACCATGTGGTTGCTGGGATTTGAACTTATCACCTTGGGAATAGCAGTCGGGTGCTCTTACCCGCTGAGCCATCTCACCAGCCCCTATTCATACTTTTTATTTATTTTAATTTTATGTATATGTGTGTTTTGCCTGTACGTATGACTGTGTACCATGTGTGCCTGGTACCCAAAAGGGCTAGAAGAGGTCCCCAAATCTGGAACTAGAGTTGCAGATTGTCACAAGCCACCATATAGTGCTGGAAATGGAACCAAGACATTCTGCAAGAACAGCCAATACTCTTAATTGCCGGACCTCCTCTCTAGCCCCTGTTTCTTTTCTCTTAAAGTTGTATATAGGAAGTGTTGTGCTCAGCCTTCTTCAGCTACTCGGTGCCAGCAAACATGCATCCCCAGGCTCCAAATGTCTACTGTTGACAGGAGCCCTTTATAAAAGTCTAGCCGGGCGTGGTGGTGCACGCCTTTAATCCCAGCACTCGGGAGGCAGAGGCAGGTGGATTTCTGAGTTCGAGGCCAGCCTGGTCTACAGAGTGAGTTCCAGGACAGCCAGGGCTATACAGAGAAACCCTGTCTCGAAAAACCAAAAAAAAAAAAAAAAAAAAAAAAAAAAAAAAAAAAAAAAAAAAAAAAAAAAAAAAAAAAAAGTGTAATGTCTATGTAAGGTCTGAGGATACAAACACTTAAGTTGTAAGTGTATAAAAAATGTTTTAAGATATGTACATGCAAGTTGAAGAAAGTGTCTTAAACTGTGTAAATGCAATCGTAAAGGTATAATGGTAGATAACATGCAGAAGGAGCTGTAGTGGGCAAATGAGCTTCCTGGAGATGACCTGCCACTTTGCATGGTGGAGATGGCCCATATCTTTGCACAGCTGTGATGGATATATCCTGGAAAAGCATGGCCTCTGGGCTTCATCCCAGGAGTACCGCTTTCTGCTGCTGTGCCTTCTCATGTTTGTCTTTGCTGTATTCCTCATTTTTTCTGGCATAGCATGATTGGGCAAAGAAAGACCCTTTCTGCCTATAATCTGTTATGATAGATTCCTGGGCATTTGCCCACTCTGTTGGGCAAATTCCCCCTAGATCAACATGAACATAAACTTTCATAAATTAATGCTGTTTAGATGAATTACCGATTTTACAGATTTCCTGATTTGATTCAAATGCTTTTAAGAAGTTAAGAAGCTAAGACAGTTGAAAGTTTAAAGTTAGAATCAAAAGTAGCATGTGCCTCCTCTTTGAGAATTGTATAGGTTAGAAAGTTGAGTGAGCTTTCATCTGCCACAAGCACATAAGTTGCCCTAGGAAGAAAATTAGTGATTAAGAAAATTAGGGAAACTTCATTCTAGGTTAGTTCCTGGAATGAGGTCACAGGTGTGCACCTTGATAAAGTAAGGAGTTGGTAATTCAGAAAAAACAAAAACTACTGCTTTGAATTTAGAATGGTCTTATGGAGTGAAAGACAGATAAGGCTATTGGTTTAAGCTTTGAATCAACAATCCTGCTGTAACTCCCTTGAATTCTATTGCTAAACATTGGCTCTCAGGATCTGGTTGCCCCTCAGCAAACAGATCCTCACATACAGCAAGTGATGTTATGTAAACCCTGTTCCCTGGGATTTGAGGTTAGTGTGAGGGAGTTGCAGGGAGAGAGAAGAGAGGACACAGAGGTAGAAGAGGCCATCATGAGAGGAAATGGACAATGAGCACCTGACCAGGAAAAACAGCAAGTAACATGGGACATTATGCCTGAGAAATAGTAGTGAATAGCTCCAAACCTGTCCAATCTAGGCTTATGGCTTATGAATAAAATACCTTGTTTGTTTGTCTTTTTTTTTCTAGATAGAACAATTGATTTCTTTTCTACTCCCACTTGTGTAACATTCTGTCTGTTTTTGAATGAAGCAATTAATTTTCTTCCACAGAGAACTTTATCCTGAGGGGGGTTGGTGGTGTGTATAAAAAGGCTAAGACAAAAAACAAAGTAGTTGCAGCTTGCTCCTTAGAGTTTTGCTCTATTCATCAATTATGTATATGCTTAATATACATAATATGTTATGTATATATTAACACATATATACATACATGTATATGTATAAATATATGTATATATGTATAAACATATACACATATACAAATATTTATACACATATAAATATATGTATGTATGTATGTGTATACACACACACACACACACACACACACACATACATTAAAAGGTTAGACCTAAACTAATTTAGGCAAAGGAAATTGGTTCCTTTTCCCTAAAGTGTGAACAGAAAAAAAGAGTGCAAAGACATTGAACTTGGGGTTCATTCAAGACATGGACATTGCTGGGCGTGGTGGCACACGCCTTTAATCCCAGCACTCGGGAAGCAGAGGCAGGCAGATTTCTGAGTTCGAGGCCAGCCTGGTCTACAAAGTGAGTTCCAGGCCAGCCAGGGCTACACAGAGAAACCCTGTCTTGAAAAACCAAAAAAAGAGCCCAAAAGAAGACATGGACATTAACAATATTTCTTATTGGATTAAATCTGGACTATAAAATAAGTAAAGATGAGACCAAAAGTTTAGGATTGCACAAGTAGCAGAATAGACTTGCTGTTTGCAGACAGGAAAACGCACACAAAGTAACCAGGTTGACAACTGAGACAGATAAGTCTGGTGAAGTTTGGTAGTCTTGTTTGGGCTAGAGAAATTTATTTAGGTGGTGATATTAAATGGTATTTAAAACTGTGGAGATGTATAAAATCATCAAACAAATGATTGATTGCAAACAGAAAAGAGAGCAGGACTGCACCCTGGCCCTTCCTGTGCTCAGTGAAACAGATCATGCAAGTCAGAGGATGTGTCTGGAAGGCCTGTAGACCAGGGAACCCCAGACTCGCCTGTGCAGAGGAGTTCCCTAACACCTCAACAAGATTCAGAAAGAAGCCAGGCTTGGTGACACAAGCCTTTTAATCCCAGTACTAAGGGCAGAGATAGGTACCTCCTATAATAAGACCTCTCTGGGGGCTGGTGAGATGGCTCAGCGGGTTAGAGCACCCGACTGCTCTTCCGAAGGTGATGAGTTCAATTCCCAGCAACCACATGGTGGCTTACAACCACCCGTAACAAGATCTGACGCCCTCCTCTGGTGCGTCTGAAGTCAGCTACAGCGTACTTATGAAGAATAATAAGAAATGAATCCTTGGACTGGAGGGACCAACCGGAGCAAGCCAGGCTGTCCGGAGCGAGCAGAGCCGAATGGGGACGGCCGGAGCAAGCGGGGACGCCGGAGCTAGCAGGGCCGGAGCGAGTGGGGCCGAACGGGGACGGCCGGAACGAGCGGGGCCAAACCGGAGCAAGTGGAGCCAATCGGAGCGAGCAGGGCTGGCTGGAACAAGCGGGGGCCGTACGGGGGCGGCTGGGAGCAAGTGGCTGGCCAGAGCGAGCGGGGTCGAGCAGAGCAAGCGAGGTTGACCGGAACAAGGGAAAAAAAAAAATAAGACCTCTCTGAGTTCAAGGCCAGCCTTATTGTACTTCCAGTTCCAAGTTGTCAAGACTGTATAATGAAACTCTGTCTTAAACAAAAAACCAAAAACCACAAACAAAGCCAAAAGATTAAGGAAGTCTGGTGAAGAGTCAATATTCTCTGTTTAACCAAGTGGGTGCAGAGGCTGCTAGTGTTCAGCTCATAGAACTGCAAGGATGTAGAAAAAGATGTCCTAGGCTATGCATCAGCCTCACTTATGGCATGTTATATAAGTGATTCTGGTTGCCAGGTATGGAGGCTCATATGTGCCTTCCTAGGGCTCCAGAACAGGGAAAGAGGGGCTGCGGAGACTCCAAGGCTCATATGGATTTGTGATTTCTTTCATTGTTGTGACACAATCAATACCCAACACGAGCAACTTAAAGGAAGAAGTTTATTACAGTTTGTGATTTGAGAGGGTACAGTCCATCTCGACACAAGGCATGGTGGAGCACATGGCGGCAGGAACATGTGTCTAGGATTCCTCAGACTTCAATAGATCAGGAGGCAGAGAGTAGAGATCCTCTTATCTGGATTTCTCTTATTCTTTTATCCTTGGGCCCCAATGGAAGGGATGATGTCACACACATTTAGGGTGGGCCTTCCAGCCTCAATTAATCTCTGGAAACACTCTTACAGATGTGACCAGAATTGCATCTCCCAGGAGATTCTAAATCCAGTCAAGTTGATGAAGGTTCATCATTTCAGCTACATAGTGAGTTCCAAGCCAGCCTGGGATGCTATTAACAAACAAAGAAACAGAAAAAGGCAGAATGAGTCCTGGGCTACATTCCAAATAGTTTAAATGGGGGACCTGGAAAGAGTCTTTGGTATTTTGGGACAAGTTTTGTGGCCATTGATGTTAGTGGTGAGAACAGTGTCTGTGATGGAAACAGGTTTTATATGGGCATTACATTTTGGCAGCAGCAGTGGGAGTTGGGGGTAGAGGTGGGAGGATAGCTGTGAATGAAAAGGGAGGGAGTTGTCATGTCTTCTCTCCCATGAGGGGTAGCAATTACATAAAGAGAGTCTCTAACTGGCTGCTATCTGAAAGGTCCCCAGGCTGATTTCTTACCTCAGGGTATAAATAATATAATCCAAAAAATTTTAAAGATTTATTTATTTATTATACGTAAGTACACTGTAGTTGTCTTCAGACACTCCAGAAGAAGGTGTCAGATCTTGTTACAGATGGTTGTGAGCCACCATGTGGTTGCTGGGATTTGAACTCAGGACCTTCGGAAGAACAGTTGGTGCTCTTAACCACTGAGTCATCTCTCTATCCCCCTAGAATCCAAATTCTTATCATTTAAAAAAATAAAGGAATTCAATATATGATATTGGAGTGCTGGTGTCCAAGGAAGAAAGCCTGAACAGAACTGACAAGCTCACACAGGATCCATGGGACACAGGGATCACTTTACTGACACCCTGGCACTGGCCTTTATGGCTGGGACTCCTTCCATGGAAACTGTGACAATGTCACCCTTCCCAAATTCATTCTCTGAAGCTCCAGCTTTTTCTTATCACTGTGGGCTGGGTCCTGTACCTGGTGCTCTTTGACACATATGCTCTCTCCGAGTCCTGTTAAGGACCTTTGTTGTCCTATGAGATTCTGAATGTTGGAATTCAGGATCTCTTGTTTGTGCTTACACATCAAGGACCTCATTTTTTTTTTTTAATGTAGGTATATCTAATGACATTTACTGTGTTAAAAACTGACAGGGCTAGAGAGATGGCTCAGTGGTTAAGAGCACTCACTGCTCTTCCAGAGGTCCTGAGTTCAAATCTCAGCAACCACATGGTGGCTCACAACCATCTGTAATGAGATCTGATGCCCTCTTCTGGTGTGTCTAAAGAGAGCAATGGTGTGCTCATATACATAAAATAAATAAATAAATCTTACAAAAAAAAAAAAAGAATCATGGCACTTCGCTATGTTTCTAATTGGTGGATTTGATGTGTGGGTCCATTTTTCATCTTCCCTAATTGAAAAGATTTGTGTGAGAGGTGATGAAATGCAATTAGACATTCCATTGAAAGGGACATTTTCTGTGTCTGGTGAGAGGCAGTGTTGGGTTCTGAAGAGAAAGCATTGTTCCTTTTCTAGACAGCATCCATGCGTCCATGGTCAGTGACAATCACACCTCATGTGTGAATCCCACACTGGATTATACTTCCTGTAAGACATCATTCTCTCCAGAGGGTTTTTAATCCAGTCAGGTTTCTATGAAGAAAAGAATGTAGGAAGGTTGAGGTTGGTTTGAGGGTATGGAAACGAAATACTTTCTCTAAAACATCTGGGACGTGGATTCGAGATGGATGGAGACTGTTGGGGTTAAGGAGTTTATTAGAAGAGTTACTAATGCCATAGACAGAGACTAGTAAGATGTTAACATGATGGGCTTCTGAGAGGAGTTCAGTCCCCAGCACCAGAGACAGCCAACCTGGCTAGGGCCCCTAGAGAGTGTGTGGCAGAAGCACAGGTCCTATTTCATAGCTTTCTGAGAACTGAGATACAGCACAAGTCAGCAGTCAGGCTCTGAATCCCAGGCAAGAGGCAGGAAAGGGCATGGGGTGGACCAGGATGTGTGGTTGCCAATACCCACTTTGATAGAAACTCGCTTCCTCACATGAGAAATCCTGATACCTAAAAGTCTGTTGGCCAGGCATTTATAAACAGTGTCTCTATGTTATGTATGAGAGTAGGAGGGAGGCTGCAGCTATCAAAGCCTGAGCAACAGTCAGATTGTAGTGTAAGACTCCAGGGAACCTTAGCTTGCCAGGGACCCCTTGAGCCAGGATCGATGCAAAAAGCAAGAGGAATTTATTGTTCCAGTGTACTGGGGTCATCCCAGACCCAAAGGAGAATCGGCAACTCCCAGCACGCGTTTAGTGAGTTTTTATATGGTTTCCAGTGGCAACATAGAGCATCAGCAACTAGGCACAATATGATTGATGGAACAGTGCACCCTTTAAACTGATTGGACTTTAGGGAATGAGGTGACAAGGACTTCCCTTGTCTGAAGGTGGGCCAGGGTCCCTGTCCTATGGAATGTGTCCCCACCCAAAGGTTGGTTCTGGACTGTGGTCTGAGTTATGTTAATTAGCCTCTCCCTTCTGGAGGAGCAAGTGTTCCATGACCTTCCCAAAGTTCCTGAGCTGACCTTTTCAGTAGCAATTTTTTTTTGACACAGGGTTTCACTATGTAGTGGTGGTCAACCTGAGACCAGGCTGACCTTGATCCACTCGCAAAGATCTACCTGCTTCTGCTTCTCTGGTGCTAGGGTTACTTGACCCATGGGTACTGTCTAGGAAAGGAATGATGCTTTCTCTTCAGAAACCAATAACCATTCACCAGACACAGAAAATTTCCCTTTCAATGGGATATCTAAGGCATGCTGCCATGCCCTGACACTGCTTTCTTACACCCTTAGGCTATTACAATAATGACATCACACCGACTTCCAAAACAAAAATTAGAAGTTTCTCTAAGACTTGCTGATGAGAATCCAGAAACTGAAAGGGCATGATGAGGGCCTGATGTATACAGGGGTGGTCTTACCATAGGCATCTCACTTTTAACTTCCTCAAGCCATGTACTTTCTATCAAAAGAATTCAGTTTAGGGGTCAGTGAGATGGCTCAGAAGGTAAAGGTGCTTGCTGCTTGAAAGACCCTCAACATGAAGACTCCCCCACGTTCTGACTCAGGAGAGACGACACCACAAATCACAAGAAACGGTCTTGATGCAAATTGCAAGAGAACTTTTATTTCAAGAGCGCTGTTGGACCCACAGTTATACACCATGCAGAGATAGAGGACCGTCGCGCCCTGAGTAGCTGGGAGAGGAGGGGGTATTTAAAGCAAAAAAATCACAACTCAAGGGGGTGGGGAGGGCGTTGTTGGAAAATACCAAAAATACCAATTAAGTGGTGGTGCACACCTTTAATCCCAGCACTCGGGAGGCAGAAGCAGGTGGATTTCTGAGTTTAAGGCTAGCCTGGTCTACAGAGTGAGTTCCAGGACAGCCAGGGCTATACAGAGAAACTCTGTCTCAAAAAACCAAAAAAAAAAAAAAAAAAAAAAAGAGTCACGAGGAAGTGCAAAGTCACAAAAGTCACAAGGAATACTTGCTAATTGTGCGGGTTATTTCTCAAAACAGTTTCTAACAATAACACATTTGTATAGTGGGTTCCTGCAGTGGTCAGGGTGAGTCAGGGCAACTTTCTTTGAAGGAATGCTCCCTGAACCCAGGAAGCAGGTGGATGGAGGAATGTCAATATCTGTTTTATGATTAGCATGCCTTGGAGCATTGAGTCACAAAGGTCACATTCTCAAGCCTGGGCCTAAAGGCCTAGTTTTTATGTTTTTATGTTTCACTTTTTCAGCTAAACCTGAGAAACTGAGTTAGATTCCCCTCGTACCCACATGGCGGAAGGAAAAAACTGACTCCGGCAAGTTGTCTTCTGACCTCCACACGCATACACATAAAAATATTAAAATGTAAGTTAAGGGAGGTAGAGGCAGAGGCAGGCTGATCTCTGCGAGTTCCGGGCCAGCTGAACTACACAGAGCCCCTACAAAAGGGACCACTGTGCTACTTTATATACTTTACAGTCTCTAGAGAAAGCAGCTCTCCAAGGAGGTCTTTTCCTTATCAAAGTGGTTGGCAGGTTGGCAGCTCTACCCTCACAGGAGCTGGAAATGGCATGTCTTTGTTCTTTATCAAAAGTCCCCCTTCAATCCATCTTTATACAAGGATGATATGACTTAAGTATTAGGGCAGGAAAACCTGGCAAGAGAACGGAATCTCTGAGCTGGATAGAGACCTACAGTTCCAATAGGGCAGGATCATTTATTTACTTGACCTAGGGACACACCTA
This sequence comes from Mus minutoides, assembly GCA_902729485.2. NCBI lineage: Eukaryota > Metazoa > Chordata > Mammalia > Rodentia > Muridae > Mus > Mus minutoides. Next base: position 868,292 of record LR749865.1, read on the forward strand.
GGAAGGCATGCTCACCTTAATCCACGCAAAAGAAAGAGGTAGAATAATTAGTGCTCTAATGAGACATCATTGTTGTTCTCCCAGAATTCCTGCCCCTAGTGCAGTAGCTGCTGGCCACAGCCAGGGAGGTTTGTAAATCTGCCCACTTTTCTGAATTAGTCCTTTCCCTTTTCTTCTGTCTCTTTTCTAAACATGGTTTCCTTAACACTTGGGGTCTTCTCCCCAACATTTTCAGCTCTGCTACTCTTTAAAGCCTTCTTCCTTGTCATGTGGCTACTTGTCTGCTACATGTCTTACCACCATGCCAGTTTATAACGGCCCTTTCCCCTTCTCTCCACCATTCTCCTCTCCCCAGAAGCTGCTGAGACTTCACAGCCTGCTTGTCCTGAAAATGACTTTGAGACTATTTTTTTCCAATTTTTATTAGATATTTTCTTCATTTACATTTCAAATATTATCCCGAAAGTCCCCTAAACCCTCCCCAATCTCCCGCCCTGCTACCCTACCCACCCACTCCCACATCTTGGCCTGGCATTCCCCTGTACTAGGGCATATAAAGTTTGCATGACCAAGGGGCCTCTCTTCCCAATGATGGCCAACTAGGCCATCTTCTGCTATATATGCAGCTAGAGACACGAGCTCTGGGGGTACTAGTTAGTTCATATTGTTCTTCCACCTATAGGGTTGGAGACCCCTTCAGCTCCATGGGTACTTTCTCTAGCTCCTCCCTTGGGAATCCTGTGTTCCATCTAATAGCTGACTGTGAACATCCACTTCTGTGTTTGCCAGGCACTGGTATAGCCTCACACGAGACAGCTATATCCGGGCCCTTTCAGCAATATCTTGCTGGCATATGCAATAGTGTCTGCATTTGCTGGCTGATTATGGGATGGATCCCCGGCTGCAGCAGTCACTGGTTGGTCCATCCTTTTGTTTCAGCTCCACACTTGATCTCTGTAACTCCTTCAATGTGTGCTTTGTTCCTAATTCTAAGAAGGGACGAAGTGTCCACACTTTGATCTTCATTCTTCTTGAGTTTCATGTGTTTAGCAAATTGTATCTTGGGTAATCTAGGTTTCTGGGCTTATCAGTGAGTACATGTTATGTGAGTTCTTTTGTGATTGGGTTACCTCACTCAGGATGATGCCCTCCAGATCCATCCATTTGCCTAGGAATTTCATAAATTCATTGTTTTTAATAGCTGAGTAGTACTCCATTGTGTAAATATACCATAATTTCTGTATCCATTCCTCTGTTGAGGGACACCTTTGTTCTTTCCAGCTTCTGGCTATTATAAATAAGGCTGCTATGAACATAGTGGAGCATGTGTCCTTATTACCAGTTGGAACATCTTCTGGATATATGCCCAGGAGAGGTATTGTAGGATCCTCTGGTAGTACTATGTCCAATTTTCTGAGGAACTGTCAGACTGACTTCCACAGTGGCTGTACAAGCTTGCAGTCCCACCAACAATGGAGGAGTGTTCCCCTTTCTCCACATCCACAACAGCATCTGCTGTCACCTGAATTTTTTGTTTTTGTTTTTGTTTTTTTTTTTTGTTTGTTTTTCGAGACAGGGTTTCTCTGTGTAGCCCTGGCTGTCCTGGAACTCACTTTGTAGACCAGGCTGGCCTCGAACTCAGAAATCCGCCTGCCTCTGCCTCCCGAGTGCTGGGATTAAAGGCGTGCGCCACCACGCCCAGCTGAATTTTTTATCTTAGCCATTCTGACTGGTGTGAGGTGGAATCTCAGGGTTGTTTTGATTTGCATTTCCCTGATGATTAAGGAAGTTGAACATTTTTTAGGTTCTTCTCAGCCATTCAGTATTCCTCAGTTGAGAATTGTTTAGCTCAGTGCCTCATTTTTTAATGGGGTTATTTGATTTTCTAGTGTCCACCTTCTTGAGTTCTTTGTATATATTGGATATTAGTCCCCTATCTGATTTAGAGTTGGTGAAGATCCTTTCCCAATCTGTTGGTGGCCTTTTTATCTTATTGACAGTATCTTTGCCTTACAGAAGCTTTGCCACTTTATGAGGTCCCATTTGTCAATTCTTGATCTTACAGCACAAGCCATTGCTGTTCTATTCAGAAATTTTTCCTCAGTGCCCATATCTTCGAGGCTTTTCCTCACTTTCTCCTCTATAAGTTTCAGTGTCTCTGGTTTTATGTGGAGTTCCTTAAACCATTTAGACTTGACCTTAGTACAAGGAGATAAGAATAGATCAATTCCCATTCTTCTACATGATAACCGCCAGTTGTGCCAGCACCATTTGTTGAAAATGCTGTCTTTTTTCCACTGGATGGTTTTAGCTCCCTTGTCGAAGATCAGGTGACCATAAGTGTGTGGATTCATTTCTGGGTCTTCAATCCTATTCCATCTACCTGTCTGTCGCTGTACCAGTACCATGCAGTTTTTTATTACAATTGCTCTGTAGTACAGCTTGAGGTCGGGCATGGTGATTCCACCAGAGGTTCTTTTATTGTTGAGAAGAGTTTTTGCTATCCTAGGTTTTTTGTTATTCCAGATGAACTTGCAAATTACCTTTTCTAACTCTGTAAAGAATTGAGTTGGGGGGCTGGTGAGATGGCTCAGCCGGTTAGAGCACCCTACTGCTCTTCCGAAGGCGATGAGTTCAAATTCCAGCAACCACATGGTGGCTTACAACCACCCGTAACAAGATCTGACGCCCTCCTCTGGTGCGTCTGAAGTCAGCTACAGCATACTTATGAAGAATAATAAGAAATGAATCCTTGGACTGGAGAGACCAACCGGAGCAAGTGAGGCTGTCCGGAGAGAGCAGAGCTGAACGGGGATGGCTAGCGGAGCCGAACGGGGATGGCCGGAATGATCGGGGCCAACCGGAGCAAGTGGAGCCATCAGAGCGAGCCGGGCGGCTGGAACGAGCGGGGGGGCCGTACGTGGGCGGCCAGGAGCGAGTGGGGCTGGCCAGAGTGAGCAGAGCCGGCGGGAGCGAGCGGGGTTGACCAGAACAAGGAAAAAAAAAAAAGAATTGAGTTGGAATTTTGATGGGGATTGCATTGAATCTGTAGATTGCTTTAGGCAATATAGCCATTTTTACTATATTGATCCTGTCAATCCAAGAGCATGGGAGATTTTTCCATCTTCTGAGATCTTCTTCAATTTCTTTCTTCAGAGATTTGAAGTTCTTATCATATAGATCTTTCACTTCCTTAGTTAGAGTCACACCAAGGTATTTTGAGACTCTTTTTGAGTCTATCTTTAAATTACTTTATTAGTGAGCCTAACCCCTGCCCCCAAATAGCCCAATTCGTCCTGTGTCATTGGCAGACACCTATGAGAGGTGGAGGCTAAAAGTTAAGGAGTTCAAGATCATCCTCAGCTACATACATAGTGAGAATTTAATGCCAACGGGGCTAAAACAATTCAAAACAAAACAAAACAAAACACAAAAGGTGGAATCCAAGATGTCCTAGCCATAGGACAGCTAGCATGGCAGTGGAGCTGAGGGATGATGAGGGTAAGATGAAGGAGATTCAGGTAGATACTGTACACCAGGTAGGTGGGATCCTAACCTGGTAGGATGGGGGCTATGGGATATTTGTCAAAGAAAGAACTTTCAATCTTCGTACCTCAGCCTCCTGGGTGCTAGTCTTACAGACATTTGTCATCAGAGGTCTTGCATCATTGAACGTATCAAAGGGGATCTGGACCCTGGGAAATAAATGTTTGAGAGTGATTTGTAGCATGTCCTATGTGAATAAAGCATACTTGTTTGTACTGCTACAGCAAAATACCAGGGACTGGTTAGCTCACACAGAACACAAGTTGATTTCTCATAGTTCTGGAGGCTGGTGAGTCCCAGGTCAAGGTGATGGCTAATTCAGTGTCTGGTGAGTGCTCACTTAACTGATGCATGGACACTGTGTCTTTGCTAAGCTCTCAGCTTGTCAGACATGGGAGACAAGCCCCCTGGTCTCTTGTGAGAGCTGTGAGAGGACCAATCCCATTCATAAAGCCCCACCATCCTCTTCTCATCATTTCCAAAGTCTTTAACCTCAAATACCATCACATCCAGGATTAGGTTTAAATGTGAACTTTTGTCTATGACCGGTCTAGCAGGGATGAGGATAGTCTAAAGACAATGTGTCCTTCCTTTAGAACATGTGGCTGTGAATTAAGGCACCTCCAGGATTTGCAGTCATCCCAGGAATCTCATGCTGAGAGACAGACACTGAAACCTGGTGCCAGCCAGAGGAGGAAACTCATCTCCAGAAAAGAAATTTCACATACTTCTAATGACGTATTGGGCCAACTTGTGATGTGAGACAACAGACCAGACAATGGTGGGTTAGTGATGAAGATAGATCACACCTTGGTCACACAATTGTGTCACACCCTAACTCTGCATGTCTCTTGTCTTCTGTTTAAACATTGCTCTCATGTGAGGACTCTGAAGGTAGACTTGGGAACCGCTAGACCTCTTTGCCCTTCTTATCAATGTGGCCATATTGAATAAATCTCCTTTCTTCCTCCTGCTTCCTGGTATTTGGATCTTTTAGATGCCTTGTTAGATAGGCAGCTGACCATGGCTTGTTAGGCACAGGTTCTGACCATAACTCTCTGGTAACAGCCTAGGTTAGTGCCTCCCCCCCCACACACACACACATTTTTCTCTGATTTTTGAGACAGCCTAGGTTAACCCCTCCCTCTCTCACACACGCACACACATTTTTCTCTGATTTTGGAGATAGGATCTCACCATGTATCCTTAGCTGGCCTGGCCACCCTAACCCTAACCCTAGTCCTTACTTTGTAGACCAGGTTAGCCTCATATTTACAGAGACCTGCCTCTGAGAACTGGGATTAAAGACATGTTTTATAGTGGAGTTTGGGGAGGGATACAGGGAGGAGGGGAGAGAGGGTTGGGATGTATTGTACGAGAAAAGAATAAAAGCAAAAGTAAAGAAAATGCGCAGAAAGCCTCAACTTTCCTGCTTACAGGAGTCCCCTGGACATCTCAACAAGATTCAATGTCTGAGCTGAGACTCTGTATAGTAAGCTTGGGTTAACCACACATCTACAAGAACATAGACCAGGATCACAGCTGGTAGCATTAGTCATTCTTGAAGCTGATTATATCCCCTACACCTGCAATACCAGCACTCAGGTGAATGCAGAAAGATTTATAGGAGTAGACATTGTATCACTCATTTCTCTCACTAATATATAAAACAAACAAAACAAAACAAAAAAATCTGAAGCAACTTAAGTCCAAAATGGTTTGTTTTGGTTTTTTTATTTAAGAAGGTACATGCCATCCTGGCAGGAAAGCATGGTGGAGATCATGGCAGCTGGAGCATGTGCCTGGACTCACATCTCCAGGCATCAGGAGCAGAGTGTGGGGATGCTGCCTCTCATCTGGCTTCCTCCTCTTCCTCCCTTGTCTTCAGTCTGGACCCCCAAATCATCCAGTGCAGCTCTCCCCACAGTGCAGCTCTCCCCGCCTTTGGTTAGTTTCCGGAAAACACTTTCACAGACTTTTCCTGTGAGATTCTAGATTCAGTCCATCTAACAATGAAGACTGGCATTCACAGCTACACAGTGAGTTCCAGCCCAGTCTAGGGTACAGTGTGAGAACCTGCCGAAATAAAGATGGGGGAAGGGTAGAGGATGGCTAAGTAGTTAACAACATTTGTTGGTTTTTGCCAAGGACCAAGGAAGGTTCAATCCCTCCCATCAACATGGTGGCTCACAACTGCCTGTAACTTCAGTTCTGGCCTCCATGGGATGGTACACACACACTCAAGCAGGCAAAGATACATACACAAATCACATGTAAGCAAAACTTTATAAAAATAACTGGCTAGAGAGAGATGGCTTAGTGGTTGAGAGCACTAGCTGCGATTGTAGCTGACCAGGGTTCAGTTCCTAGCACCTACAATGTGGCTCACAATCATCTCTAGCTCCAGTTCTAGGGGACCCAACAAGTTTTCTCACTTCTGAAGGCTCCTTCATGCAGGCAGTACACATACATATACTCACACATACACATAAATAATATTTTAAAGCCCAGCAGTGATGGCGTATGCCTTTAACCCCAGCTCTTGGGAGGCAGAGGCAGGCGATTTCTGAGTTCAATGCCAGCCTGGTCTACAAAGTGAGTTCCAGGACAGCCAGGGCTATACAGAGAAACCCTGTCTCGAAAAACCAAAAAAAAAAAAAAAAACCCAAACCAAAATAATAATAATAATAATAATTTTTAAAATGGGCTGGAGAGATAGCTCAGCAGTTAAGAGCACTGACTGCTCTTCCAGAGGTCCTGAGTTTAATTCTCAGCAACCACATGGTGGCTCACAACCATCTGTAATAGAATTCAGTGACCTCTTCTGGTGTGCTTGAAAAGAACTACAGTGTATTCACATACTATATATATATATATATATATATATATATATATATATATATATATATATATATATATATATGAAAAATACTAAAAATTGTGAAACTTCCCTTAAAACAGGGAGGGAGTAATATTGAGGCTCCCTGTTCTGAGACAGGTCTAGGAAGAAGCTCAAACCATTTAGAACAAGATTTGTGGTCACTGATACCAATTATCAGAGTCACCCACAGTGAAGAACAATCTCAAATGGGAATATATTATTTTTCTTTGAGAAAGCAATAAAGGATCCCTGTCATCAGCCCTGAGCTGTCATGTTGATATATACATGCTTTTGTTTTTTCTCTCTCCTATGGGGTTTAGCTTCAGGCAAAAGACTTAGGGAATAATTTATGAAATGGAAGCCTCTGTCTATTTGCTATCTGAAAAGCACCTAGATTGATTTCTAATTTCTAGGTAAAGATACTAGAATTCAAATGCTTGTCATTTATTAAACATAAAGGAATATTATATATGATATGGAGGGTTGAAGGTAATTTTATTATTTCATTATGGAACTAGGTTTGAGTATTTACAGCTGGAAGGAGAACGCACAAGCCTATCAGCTCCATGTGCCACACAGGATACAATTCCTGCCACTGGACATGGGTCCTGTTCACGGTGGCTGGGGCAGTTCCCCTGTAGCTCCTGGATACTGGATGGAGCAATGTACCCTTGCCGAACACATTCTCTACAGTTTCAGCTTTTCCTTATCACCGTGTGCTGAAGCAAAGTCCAGCATCTCATCATTCGACAAGGATTTGTGCTGTGCTCAGCTGCAGGAATGCTTTTGGGAAGGTGATGGAGGGATGGAGACTCTCAGAGGGGTACTCCCCCCTCCAAAGTGTAGCGTTCAAGAGCTGAGACAAGTAGCCAAGGGAGGGAAGTAAAATGGGAAAAGTGAGCTTTTAGAATAGATTGAGTAACTATATCCTTTTCCATCTGTGGGAATAAGAAGATGGAAGAGCGGCAGGATGGGAAATTCTAGTAGAAATCTTGGGTTCAGCCCTTCAGGAATGTTTTTAGAATTATTATCTGAAGACCCTAGAGCAGAATCAGGAAATAAGAGAAGGGAGGTACTACAGAAAAGCTCCCAAGTTCCAGCCTGGAGACCTGTCCCAACTGGCATGTCACGTCAATGTTTGTCACGTCAATGTTTGTCACGTCAATGTGAGATATTTGTCACTTGTTTCCAAATGTGCTTTAGAAAGAGTTAGAACACAACATCCTAGATTGGATAAGCACACATATATGTATATATCTTATACTGAAATTAAAACAAAAGCCCTCAGATAGAACCCATTTCCTACCTCTCCTCTTCCTCATCACTATGGCAACCACAGCTCCCGTGAACACAACTCCAAGGAGAACCAGGCCAACAGTGATTCCCATGATGGGAATGCTGTGCTTAGAAGGGTCTGGGAAAGGAAGGGAAAGAGAGAAAGTGTGAGCCCTGGCCCTCAGCTCTTACCCATGACCTTCTCAGGGTCTCCAGAAGGGCTTCCACTTTCCCAAATGATCATTTCTGTGTCTACACCACTCCTTACCCCATTTCAGAACAAGGGGCTGGGTTAGTGACTCATGTTGCACATGACATGTGTATCTCTGTTCCTCTCCAGAAGGCACCACCACAGATGCCCACTTCTGGAAGGTTCCATCCCCTGCAGGTCTGGTCTCAATGAGGTCCATGTCCTGGGTCAGGTCTTCTTCATCCCATTGCCAGGTCAAGATGATGTCAGAAGGGTAGAAGCCCAGGGCCCAGCACCTCAGGGTGACTTCACCTTCAGGTCTGGGGTGATGGGTCACATGTGCCTTGGGAGGATCTGAGGGAAAGAGTTGAACAATTCAGAAATCTTGAATTCTTCCCTGAACTGAAGCAATGTTTATGGACCATCTTGGAAATTGAATGGGTAGTTGAGGGATTTAAGCACCATAGAATATTCTAGATTCAGGCATCTGGAATAATCTACCCCTTGGGAAACTCTAGAAATAGGATGACAAGATGGACTTCAGGACTCTCAAGGGAGAAAGGAGAAAGGTCTTGACTGGGTGAAGGCTGAGAGACTTAGCATCACTGGAGTCAAGACTCCAAAGAGGTTGGGTGTGGGCTGAGAACATGGCCTGAGAAAGGGCATGGCTCACAAAGGGCTGCAGACTAAAGGGCCCAGCTGTTTAGGGATTTTCTCTCTTTCCTTCCTGAGACAGTCTCAACTCTCCTGAGAAAGAGTCTCTGTCTAGTGTTTGATGGGAAACCCAGAACTCTCTTTCCTATTCAGATGTAAAGAAAAGAAGCAGTATTCTAGCCCAGCTCATTTTGCTCCCTTCCAGGGAGACCGTGAGCCCCAGCCCGAGGATAGATGGAGAAGATTCCCCCGCAGCCTCATATATACCTGCTCTTAGCAGAGTCTCCTTTCCTATCTCCAGGTATGTGCGGAGCGACTCCACACACTCGCCCTTCAAGTAGGATCGCCTTTGCTCAGCGACACCAGCCTCCTCCCATTTGCGCAGCGTGATCTGCGCCGCTGTGTCGCCTGCGACCCAGGAGTGCAGGTCCTCGTTTAGAGCGAGGTAATCGCGGCCGTCATATGCATGCTCCTCATGACCACGGAGGAAGAGTCCATCTGGCCCCACTTCGCAGCCAGACACACACTGAAAGACGTGAGAGCCTGGCCCCGCCCCGGTCGTATTTAGAGCAAAAACTGTGCAAGAAACCCGGTTCAGGGTCTCCTCAAGTCCCGCAACCTCGGGAAAAACCTCGGAGCTGAGGACCCGGGATGACTCGGGGTCATCCGTAAAGGATGTGAAGGAGTCACTCACCATCCTCGCTGTGGTTGTAGATGCCCATGGCTTCTCGCAAGTTCACTAGGGAATTCTTCTCAATGTCCTTGACGGTCTTGGTCTGCCGCTCCCAATACTCGGGCCCCATCTGCTTCACCCACAGCGCGCGCCACTCCATTCTCTGACTTTTCCCTTGATTGTTGTAGCACAAGAACTGTGTGTCGTCCACGAAGCCGACAAAGATGAAGGAATGCTCCCTCAAACCAGGCTGGGTCACGGCGGTGGCAAAAAACTGCAAGGAATGTTTGCCTGGCGACGGAAGACACAAATCCTTTTTCCAGGACTTGTAGAGGTGTTGGTGACAGAAGGGAAACGGGGTGTGGGGCTCCGGATGCAGATTGGAGAAAGGAGAGGGAAGAGTGGTGAGGCGATTCGGTTGTGCGGCTTCTTGAGTGCTGCCCTCCACCCAATGCCCTCACCCTCCTTGGCAGAGGCAGTTTTTCCCTCCTGACCTGTACTCACCTGCACAAATCTGGGTCAAGGCCAAAGCTCCGGTGAGCAGCAAGGGTAGGAGAGCAGTGAGTGTTGGGCTTCTCATCCTCAGTGTTTAGAAGGTCTAGAGGAACTGAGACTTTGTTCCTCGGTGATTTTTATAGCACTGCGGTGTGTGGGGAGAGACCATGATGACCTAATGGCTTTCTTCAGAATTCAGATGTGCAGTCAGTTCAGGCAGAAGGACCACACAACCGACACCTGACACTGATGGTAAGCTGGAGAAAGGAACTCAAAGATTAAGGAATCCATACATCCCTTGAAGAGCAGACCTGAGAGTCACATCAGAGACCAGGAATTTTACCACCCTCTTCCTCCCGCACCTGGTGCCAGAAGCTGTGTTTTAACATTTTGTTTCCAGGATCTATCTCTGCATGCTTTTACAGATGTGAGGTCCTCAGAGATATACGGCATGTTACATCCGCCCACATTTATCATATTTTTTAAAGATGTATTTATTTATTTTTATATATGTGAGTACACTGTTGTTGTCTCAGACACACCAGAAGAGGGCATCAGATCCCATTACAGATGATTGTGAGCTACCATGTGGTTACTGGAAATTGAACTCAGGACCTCTGAGCAGTCAGTGCTCTTAACCACTGAGCCATCTCTCTAGACCCACATTTATCATATTAAAAATCAAAAGATAGGGGCTGGCCAGATGGCTCAGCGGGTAAGAGCACTGACTGCTCTTCTGAAGGTCCTGAGTTCAAATCCCAGCAACCACATGGTAGCAGCTCACAACCACCCATAATGAGATCTGGCGCCCTCTTCTGGTGCATCTGAAGTCAGCTACAGAGAGCAGGGTCTACCAGAGCAAGCAGAGGTCCCAAAATTCAGTTCCCAACAACCACATGAAAGCTCACAACCATCTGCACAGCTACAGTGTACTCACATAAATAACATAAATAAATAAATCTTTTTTTTTTTTCTTAAATCAAAAGATAGGCACTGGAGAAATGTATAGGGCTTGGGTTGGGTTTCCAACATCCATACTGGGCAATTTTGTTTTATAGATGTGTAAATGAAAAATTTCAAACTTAGATAATCTGGAGATTATGAGTATGGACATAACCCCTCCGGTTTCTGGGTTCTAACTCTTCTTCTGGCCTTCTCAGGCTCTTGCAAACAATTAGTGCACATACAGGCAAGCAGGCACACACCCACATATACATGAAATAAGAATAAGATTTTTGGGCTTTTTTTGGTTTTATGTTTTTTTGGGTTTTTTTGGTTTTTCTAGACAGGGTTTCTCTGTGTATCCCTGACTGCCCTGGAACTCACTCTGTAGACCAGGCTGGCCTCAAACTCAGAAATCCTCTGAGTCCTCTGCCTCCTGAGTGCTGGGATTAAAGGCGTGTGCCACCACTGCCGGGCAAGAATAAGTATTTCTTTCTGAAAGATAAGTAACTATAGTGATTCAGGCATGTGTTCTCAACACTTGTGGAATAAGACAGTCTTGTTACAGAGTTTGAAGCCAGCAGTCTACATAAAACTCTGTATCCACCAAACAAAAACCAGAAAAGAAAACAAAAGACATTTAAAAAGTAAAAATACTCCTTTTATCCTATAAGTAATCACTGTTGGATAATATGATTGTTAATAAGCCCAATTGCATTGAGCTCCTCAGACTAACATATCAACATACTAACATATCAACAATTTAGCCAGCAGCCAGGAAATATGGGAAATAAATTATAAAAAAGCAAGAAAATATCACGAGGTCATGGGTCCTAAGAAAGCATCTAAGTGACTTTGAGGGTCATAGAATATGCTTTAAGAACTGCTGTTCTAGTGCTGGTGAGATGGCTCAGCGGGTTAGAGCACCCAACTGCTCTTCCGAAGGTGATGAGTTCAAATCCCAGCAACCACATGGTGGCTTACAACCACTCGTAACAAGATCTGATGCCCTACTCTGGTGCGTCTGAAGTCAGCTACAGCGTACTTATGAAGAATAATAAGAAATGAATCCTTGGGCCGGAGAGACCAACCGGAGCAAACGAGGCTGTCCAGAGCCTAACGGGGATGGCCAGAGCAAGCGGGGACGGCCGAAGCTAGCGGGGCCGCAGCGAGTGGGGCCGAACGGGACGGCCAGAAAGAGCGGGGCCAAACCGGAGCAAGCGGAGCCGATCAGAGCGAGCTGGGTTGACCGGAACAAGGGGAAAAAAAAAAAAGAACTGCTGTTCTAGAGGCTGGAGAGATGAGTCAGAAGTTAAGAGCTCAGGCTGCTCTTTCAGAGGTCCCAAGTGTGATTCCCAGCAACCACAGGGTGGCTCATAGCCATCTATAATGAGAACTTGTATCCCCTTCTAACCAATAGGCATATGTGCAGGCAGAATAGTGTATACATAATAAAAGTCAATAGACCACAAACTCAACTTTATCACTGATATACTTCAGGTACAGACAGACAGACAGATTCCTGTTCCCTCAACATCATGCCAATCAGCATGGAAAAAGTATCATTGGATGTATCTGTGAGGCAAAGGACTGTCCCACAGTGTCTTTAGCAACCTCATTTTGTGGTAGTACAGTTGAAAGACTTCACAAAACGGGATAATCTGGAGATCAAAGATAGGGACGGAGCTCCGAAGTGGATAGGAACTCCACAAGAATACCAACAGTCAACTAACCTGGACCCGTGAGGATCTCAGAAACTGAACCATCAACCAAAGTACATACATAAGCCGGACCTAGGCCTCTCTGCTCATATGTAGCAGATGTGCAGCTTGACCTTCATGTGTGTCCTGAACAATTGGGGCAGGGTCTATTCCGGAGCTGTTGCCTGTATGTGGGGTACATTCTAGCTGGGCTGCCTTGTCTGCCTTCAGCGGGAGAGGAAACACCTAGCCTCGAAGAAACTTGAAGTGCTGGGCTGTGTGAGTGTGTGTGTGTGTGTGTGTGTGTGTGTGTGTGTGTGTAATCTGCTCAGAGGAGAAGGGGAGAAGGAAGGATTGTGGGGGGAGGGGTGACTGGGAGCAGGACAGTGAGTGGGATGTAAAGTGAATAAGTAAAAATTAAATTAAATTTAAAATAAAAGGTATGGACAGTATTAACTTCAGTGTTTCAAAAGAAGTTAAGGTCTCTATGAGAGGTAGCATTAGGCCACTGGTGGAAACTAGTGGTGGCAACCAGCTGCTCCTAAAGTGTACATGTCTGTTTCTTTTGGTGACTCTTGGACAAAATCAAAAGCATTTTGAGTTGAGTACCCTGTAGTAGCTCATGGCTTAAGTTAGAGGAAGCGGGCTGGCAAGATGGCTCAGTGGTTAAGATCGCCGACTGTTCTTCCAAAGGTCCCGAGTTCAAATCCCAGCAACCACATGGTGGCTCACAACCATCCGTAACGAAATCTGATGCCCTCTTCTGGAGTGTCTGAAGACAGCTACAGTGTACTTACATATAATAAATAAATAAATAAATAAATAAATCTTTAAAAAAAAAGTTAGAGGGGGCATTTTGCAGAGACTGACATTTGGACCTCCAGGCTTCATAGCCTTGTTTAATCAGGAGCTTTCTGAATGATGTCTATAAGGACACCCTGTTTTATCTGGTTAAGAAATTATCAGCCAGCTGGGCGTGGTGGCGCACGCCTTTAATCCCAGCACTCAGGAGGCAGAGGCAGGTGGATTTCTGAGTTCGAGGCCAACCTGATCTACAAAGTGAGTTCTAGGACAGCCAGGGCTACACAGAAAAACCCTGTCTCAAAAAACCAAAAAAAAAAAAAAAAAAAAAAAAAAAAAAAAAAAAAAAAAAAAAAAAAAAAAAAAAAAAAAAAAAAAAAAAAAAAAAAAAAAAAAAAAAAAAAAAAAAAAAAAAAAAAAAAAAAAAAGAAAGAAAGAAAGAAAAAAGAAAAAAAGAAAGAAATTATCAGCATATTGTGTGGGGATGGAGCCTTGGGTAAAGGCCATGGAATCTAAAACATCCTTAAGTATTGAAGAAAATCCTGAAGGAAGTTCACTTTATGCCCGAGGTATTGGACTCCAGATTAATTTTTTTCTCTCTAAATGCAAGTGCAGACAGAAATATCAAGTCAGGGTGTGAAGGAATCTAAAAGAAAAATGAGCAGGACACATCTTCCTGAGGGAATTCAAAGAATTATAGCACTCAGGGTTTTGTTTTCTGCAAATCAAGGTATTTTATTTCTGAGTTCAATTTCCTTCTTCCCTTACTGACAAGATTGGCTTTATAGGGTGACGAAGCAAAACCAAAGTCAGCTAAAAGAGAGAAAGTCCTTTTTCCTTCATCTTGTAAGAGGAGATGTTAGACTTGTAAAGGGGAAGTTTTGTTCCCCTTCTCAGGAAGGGCTATCAGACTGTGGTCAGCAGGAGCCCAAGCCTCATTAGCCATTAGCACGTGGGCAAGAGCTAGATGAAGCTTCCTGTCACGTGCCGCTCTGTTCTAACCTACTAAATCAAGATAACTTTCCAAAACAGCAAATAAGTAGGAAGTGTGAGGTCTGCTCTGAGGACATGGAAGTAAAAACCACTTCCTTAGGATCTTATATGGTAACATTAAACTTATGTAACAAAATTCTCTCTAAATATAAACTGGTGAGAAGTCAGAGAACAAAAGAGCCTGCAACAACGCTAAGAGCACCTGATATGACTTGGCTGTGATAGCTGGACAATTAAATGGGTTGTTTACGGACTCCAACAAAAGCTCGAAGGGGAATCAGAAACGTTAGTTATTCACAATTTCTTTGACCTGAGACGAGAGGAAAACCACAACTCCAGTTCTGAATCTTCTTCTTTCAGCTCTAGGCTGCCACTAAGATCATCGACTCATTAGGGAATGTGGTTTGACCTTTCTGAAGGGGAAAGGAACCCCTGGAGGATCTTGATATTTGAGAATATTTATCCTTTACATGTACCCCCCAAAACAGTAATGCTATACTGTCTGTAAAATTCAAAGGCAAGATTTGCTTTCTTAAGAGCAATGGTTTTTTTTTTATTTTAATTAGATTTATTCACTTAATTTTATATGTGAGTGTTTTGCCTGCATGTATTTGTGTGCGCCATGAATGTGTTTATGCACACAGAGGTCAGAAGAAAGTACCATATCCTCTGGAATGGGGGCTACAGGGGGTTGTGGAAAAAGTGGATGCTGAGAATTGAACTAGGAACACTTAAGAAAAGTAAGCATTCTTAACCTCAGCCATCTGTCCATTTTGTTCATATATATATATATATATATATATATATATGTATATATATATATATATATATATATATATATATATTTAGCCGGGCCTGGTGGCACATGCCTTTAATCCCAGCACTTGGGAGGCAGAGGCAGGCAGATTTCTGAGTTCGAGGCCAGCCTGGTCTACAAAGTGAGTTCCAGGACAGCCAGGGCTATACAGAGAAACCCTGTCTCGAAAAAAAACCAAAAAAAAAAAAAAAATTTCTGGGCTGTCGAGATGGCTAAGATGGGTAAGAGTACTGACTGCTTTTCCAAAGTTCCTGAGTTCAAATCCTAGTAACCACATGGTGGCTCACAACCACCTGTAATGAGATCTGACACCCTCTTCTGGTCTGTCTGAAGACAGCTACAGTGTACTTATTTATAATAATAACTAAATCTTTGGGTTGGAGCAAGCAGGGACTGAGTAAGCGGGGTTGACCAGAGCGAGCAGAGGTCCTAACTTCAATACGTGACAACCACATGAAGGCTCACAACCATCTGTACAGCTATAGTGTACTCATAGACATAAAATAAATAAGTAAATCTTAATAAATATATATATTTCCTGCCAGGCAGTGGTAGCTAATGGTTTTAATCCCAGCACTCAAGGGACAAAAGAATCTTAGTTTGCGGCCAGCCTGGTCTACACAGTGAGTTTCAGGACAGCCAGAGGTATATAGTGAGACCCTATTTTAGCACTCTCCCTCTTCTTCCCCCTCCCCCTCAAAAGTTATTTTCACTTCTTCTTTTCCTATACATTTCTAAAGAACTGTGTAGCTACTTTCTGTTTGTTTGTTTGTTTGTTTGTTGTTTTGGTTTTTGAGACAGTGTTTCTCTGTATAGCCCTGGCTGTCCTGGAACTCACTTTGTAGACCAGGCTGGCCTCGAACTCAGAAATCCGCCTGCCTCTGCCTCCCGAGTGATTAAAGGCATGCGCCACCACTCCCGGCGTATGTAGCTACTTTCTTTCTTTTTCTTTTTCTTTTTTTTTTTTTTTTTGGTTTTTCGAGACAGGGTTTCTCTGTCTAGCCCTGGCTGTCCTGGAACTCACTTTGTAGACCAGGCTGGCCTCGAACTCAGAAATCCGCCTGCCTCTGCCTCCTGAGTGCTGGGATTAAAGGCGTGCTTTCTTAAGTCTCAAAGAAACCCAAGGCAAGTCTCAGCCCCTGTGGCTCCGCCCAGTATTTCTTGCCCTGCCCCCTACCTAAACCTCTCCAACCCAGGGCCTGGGCTTCGCTTCCCTTTCCCCAGCTTCTCTTTTCTTTATAACTCAGCCATTTTAGCTACATGTGCAGGATGACCTTTTGCCTCTTGGGCCATGGCTCCTCCTCTTTTGCCCCCTCCCTTCTCTTTTCTTCCTGTTCTGCTTCCACCCCCACCCCCTTTATGGTCCAGTTCAGTCTGTACCTTTCCAGATATATCTGGCTGAACTCTCCTTCACACTTACAGTAAAAAAAGAAAAAAAAAAGCGAAAACCTTCTCTTCAGCCACTCCTAGTAGCAGCCATGTCCTCATTTGCATTTATATTTCCATTCCATATTTAAAGATGAAGCAGTCCAGCCAACTTTTCGGGGCCTTTTGCTTTATACCAGAAAGTGAGTTCCTGCCCACAAAAGAAATGAAAAAAAAAAAAAAAAAAGTCTGTACTCAGGTTCTTCAAGGTCTAATACAAACATGTCTGAAAAGTTTGTTTAAACCTTTCAGCAAAACCCTTGAGGTAAATAAACAAACCATGACTCTTGGATTTCTAACCCAGGTATCACACAGTTCATACCTGTAATTCTGAAACTGTGGAGGTCAAGCAAGAAGTCTTGTCACAGGTTCTAGGCCAACCTTGGGCTGCACAGCCAAGACGACCCATTTCAAAACAAGAACGAGCCGGGTGTGGTGGCGCACGCCTTTAATCCCAGCACTCGGGAGGCAGAGGCGGGTGGATTTCTGAGTTCGAGGCCAGCCTGGTCTACAGAGTGAGTTCCAGGACAGCCAGGGCTGCACAGAGAAACCCTGTCTCGAAAAAAAAAAACCAAACCAAAACAAAAACCAATCAAAACAAGAACAACAAAAATAGCAGACAGTTGATCCAGACCCAAAGAGAGGACACCAAGTGCTTCAAATGGCAGAGCTGAGGAGCCCAGATGTTGCCATCAAGGGCCCCAGATGCTGGGCACAGAACTGTAGCACTTGCTGTTTGGCTTGCTGGGTTTGCAGCAAACGACAATACAAGTATTTTCCTGCTATTTTTTTTTCTTTTTTCTTTTCCTATTCTCCTCCTCCTCCTCTTCTTCCTCTCCCTCCTTCTTCTCTTCCTCCTCCTCCCTCTCCCTCTCCCTTTCTCTCTCTTTCTCTCTCTCTGAATGGAAATATTAACTTTATACCATTAATAGTATCTACGTTTTTGTTGTTGTTATTTTTAAACAGGGTTTGTAGTTAGAACTTCTGAGATTTGGGATTTAGATTTCCTAATGGTACAGCTGTTACGACCATGGATAGTGGGTCCACAGATAAGGCTCAGTGTGAAAACCGCCTACTGCTCTTTCAGAGGAGCCAACAACTATCTGCACTTTATGAGACAGACTTGAAACCTTGTGGGGATTAAGGGCAGAATATTATGGATTAAAGTGCTAGTTTGGGTGTAAAGGTCACATGGGATGAACTTATGATTAATCTTTTTGAAAATAATTTACTTAATTTTCTTTTAGCCTCTGAAACTGGAGTTACAGACAGTTGTGAATTGCCATATGGGTGCTGGGAACTGAACCCAGGTCCTCTGGGAGGGCAGCCAGTTCTCTTAACTGCAGAGCCATCTCTCCAGCCTTTTCTGAGTTGTCAGGATTTAGAAACCACCCGCTGGGCATACCTGCAAGGGAGCTTTCTGAGAAGAGAAGACCCACCCTGAATGTGAATGGCCTCTTCAGGCTTAATTCTCAGACTGAATGAAAAAGGAAACAGAAGAAAGCCAGCTGAGCGTTTTCATTCCTTTTTCTTTACTTTCGGATCCACCAAGACTCCACCAATAGGGTGGCTAGCTGCTCCTGTGGTCACGCCTCCCCTTCCATGGTGAACTTTACCTTTTGACCATGAGCCAAAATATCCCCCCCCCCCCCCCCCCCCCCCCCCCCCGGGCCCCTTCTTTTTTTTTTTTTTTTTTTTTTTTTTTTTTTTTTTTTGGTTTTTCGAGACAGGGTTTCTCTGTCTAGCCCTGGCTGTCCTGGAACTCACTTTGTAGACCAGGCTGGCCTCGAACTCAGAAATCCGCCTGCCTCTGCCTCCCGAGTGCTGGGATTAAAGGCGTGCGCCACCACACCCGGCTCTACAGGTCACTTCTTGTGATGCATCTGGTCACAGAAATGAGAAAACGAATTTTATAGCAAGTACTTGTAAGAATTATGACCATCAGAAGCCCCCATTCATTGCTGACAGAAATGCAAATACTATAGCCACCATGGGAGATACACAGTAGCTTCTTTAAAACTAAGACAACACTTAACTATACAATATACAATGGCCACACTTACAGGTTTTTCCCCAGGACAAATCAAGGGCATGGTGCACAGCCTTGACACAGTGCAGGCATCATTTTGCCTCTCTGGACTTCTTAAACGCATGGTCCCAGTCAAACTTAAGTCAAATAACATTCATCAGTATGCGGGGCCCATCCTCCTCAAAAGTATCAGGGTTACCAAAATCAAGGAAAATCAGAAAAATTGTCACAGAGGAGCCCTAAGGATCAACTGAGACCGAGTGTGTGGTGCCTTGGATAACATCCTAGGAAAGAAAAAGGACATTAGTAACAATTGAAGAGTGTAAATAAAAAATATATATAGATAAGTGTGTCCATATAGTTTCACGGGTTATAAAATGAATGGTGATGTGAGATTTAGTTTTATGTATGTATATGTATGCTTGCATGAGCTCATGAGAAACACATTTGCAGCGAGCGCCCTTGGAAGTCATAAGAGGACTGTGAGCTACCATTGTGAGTGTTGGAACCGGAACTGGGTCCTCTTGACCTGGGTCCTCTGCAAGAGCTGACAGCATGCTCTCGACCATGGAGCTATCTCTCCAGCCCTGGAGGATGTTTTAAACAGAGAAACTGGAGGCTCTCTATATTACCTTTGCAGTTTCTCTGGGGGAAATAAAAGCATTCTAAATTTTATTTTAAGATTTATTTATGTGTGTGCGACAGAGAAGCTGGAGTTGCAGCTGATGTGGGTGCTGGGAACTAAATTCAGGCCCTTTGCAACAGCGGTAAGTGCTCTTAAGCCCTAAGCCATATCTCAAGTCCCTTACATTCTAAAATGTAGAAGGTCAGGATCAGAAAATAGTTTTCAGCCTGGCGTGGTGGCGCACGCCTTTAATCCCAGCACTCGGGAGGCAGAGGCAGGCGAATTTCTGAGTTCGAGGTCAGCCTGGTCTACAGAGTGAGTTCCAGGACAGCCAGGGCTATACAGAGAAACCCTGTCTCAACCCCCCCCCCCCAAAAAAAAAAAAGAAAGAAAGAAAGGAAATAGTTTTCAGGGACAGGGAGTGTTGCTCAGTAATAGATTGCTTGATTAGGATGTGCCGCGGGTTGAATCCCCTCTTCTGTGTGCATATATACACCGTCCCCGCCCCGCAACTAACCAACAGAAACTGGAACAAACAAAACAATCTGTTCCGTTTTCCAGTGCTGACATCAAGCAGATGGAGAGGGGAATAAATCAGAGATACTACAGGATTCCTTCTAACAGCTCTAACTTTCTTCCGCCTACCGCGTAGATCTGGGTGCTCAGAAGCATCTCCTCCCCGACAAACCTTGTCCGGGCTTCAGTAGGCCACTTCCAACTGATTCCCAGACAAACACAATCTGAGGGGTCAGAGCAGCAGCGCCCTCGTGTGGTCGTGATAGTGAGGCTAGAAGACCCTACAACCTCTTAGAGAAACTTCCTGAGACCTGACTCAGAACTCAAAGCAGTGTCAGGTACTGACATAGCGTCTGAGAGCTTCCCAAATCCAGGCAAACACAGATGCATCCTCTTCTATGGGTGATGGTGGACTCTGATTCATGATACAAGTCTCCAGCTTGACTACACAGCTAAGCGCCACCACACCCGGCTAGTTTGTAGCTTCCATATGGGCTAGAACTTCCCTCCTTCTGGGAACTAGCCCAGAACTTTCTGCAAAAAAGATGAGGGAGGAGCCAGAACCACTCAGGGCAAAGTCCAGGGAAGGCAAGGAGGTCACAGAAGTCAAAATAGGTACATTGAGCCTGGGAGGGAGGCCAAAAGGAATGCTGGGTGGAAACCAAAGAGAAGAATGCACCGGAAGGAAGTTTAGCAGGGGGACATCAATGCTTCTGGGATGGGTTCTATTGGAGACGGGCGTGGCCAGCCTGGTCTACAAAGTGAGTTCCAGGACAGCCAGGGCTATACAGAGAAACCATGTCTCGAGAAGAAAAAAAAAACAAAAAAAAACACCAAGTATTCTGCTTATAGGTGTGTTGATTGGGGGTGGGAAAGTGAATAAAAAGGTGCAGATTTGCAAGTCCCACCAGGATAGTGTCTGCACCAGGATAGAGACAGACTTACTTCATGGTCCGGTTTCTCTACACCTCATGAGTACTTAACTTTAGTAGTCAGCCTGGAGTTTGGTTAGAGTTTGTGTTCAGATTTTTGTTTGTTTATGATACAGGGGATGAAACCCAGGGCTTTCTGTATGTTAGTCAAACATTCTACACCGAGTACATTGCCAACTATATTCAGAATTTGGATCTCAGTCCTTCTGTGCTTGCCTCCTGATCTGAATACTGTCAATACTGGAGCCACTGGGGCTGCAGTAATTTGCTTAGGGGTTTGTCAACACCTACAGGTACTCCTTATCGTTTCTATTGTCATGATGAAACGCCATGACCAAAAAGCAAGTTAGGGAAGAGAGGGTTCATTTTCCTCACCCTTCGTGTCACTCACTGTTCATCATCAAAGGAAGCTGGGACAGGAATTAAATAGGGCAGAAACGTGGAGGCAGGAGCTGATGCAGAGGCCATGGAGGGTGCTGCTTACTGGCTTGCTCCTCCGGGATTGCTCAGCCTGCTTTCTTGTAGAACCCAGGATTACCAGTCTACAGGTGGTACTACCCACAATAAGCTGGGCTCTACCCCCATCAATCACTAATTGAGAAAATACCGTACAGGCTTGCCTATAACCTGATCTTATGGAGGTATGTTCTTTTCTTTTTATTTATTACTACTACAGCACACTATAGCTGCGTTCAAACACACCAGAGGGGATCGGGTCCCATGACAGATGGTTGTGAGCCACCATGTGGTTGCTGGGGAATTGGACTCAGGACCTCTGGAAGAGCAGTCAGTGCTCTTAACCGCTGAGCCATCTCTCCAGCCCCCTGGAGGTATTTTCTTAATTGAGGTTTCCTACTCTCAGATGACTTTAACTTGTACCAAGCTGATATAAATCTATCCAGCACAGATACAAAGACGAGAGACTTGCAGTTCTTGCTCACCGTGGTGGTCAGAGGACAACTTGGGCAAGCCGGTTCTTGCCTTAACCATGCAAGTTCTGGGATTCAAACTCAGGTGGTTAGGCCTGGTGGAGAATACTTTTAACCACTGCTGGGTGGTTTTTGTTCACTTGTTGTTTGTTTGATTTAATGCAGGAAAACAATAAAAAAAAAAAAACCCAACCCCACAAACACTGAAAACTATACCCAGGGCAATTACCAACATCCTGCTAAAAGACAATGTCTTCAGGAAGTCATCATGGCCTGTGGACTGATTTTGTTCTACTAGCATGAATCCAGCCGCAAGCAGCTCCTCTCCTTCCTTCTCCTCCTTTCCTCTCCCGACCTTTTCTCTCCACTCTCTGGCCTGATCTCTTTCCTCCTGGATAAAATATCTATTTTGCTTATGGTTTTGGATGTTTTACTCATTCGTGTCAGGGAGGGTGTCGTATGGGAAAGCACAGGAAATAGTGGAGCAGTAACAGGAAGCAGGCAAGGCAAGATGTAGTCTCTAGATACATACTTCCAGTGGCCTACTTCCTCCAACCAAGCCCTAGATTCCAAGCTTTACAACCTCCCATTGGCTTAGTCTATTCAAACTTTAAATCCACAAGTGAATTAAACTACTCATTAGGTTGAAAACTTTATGACATAATTGTTTCTAGGAGTACCTACAGAGAGAGAGAGAGAGAGAGATGCTTTACCAGTCTTTAAAGCTCATCAAGTTCATTGTTCAGACAGGGTCTCATAGTCTAAGCTAGCCCAAGACTGATTATGTAGCCCAGGATGATCCTTACTTATTAAAGTTTGCTATTTTCTTGTCTTAGCCCTTGAAGTGCTGGGATTGGAATTGTGTGTGACTATGTCTGGCTCCCAGGATGATCCTTACTTATTAAAGTTTGCTATTTTCTTGTCTTAGCCCTTGAAGTGCTGGGATTGGAATTGTGTGTGACTATGTCTGGCTCCCAGGATGATCCTTACTTATTAAAGTTTGCTATTTTCTTGTCTTAGCCCTTGAAGTGCTGGGATTGGAATTGTGTGTGACTATATGTCTGGCTCCCTATTCAAATCTCTCTATAATGTGAACCCAAACTCTGACAGGGAATTAATGACACACATCGAATGGCTTCCTGGTTAAGATAGAGTCTCATGTAGCCCAGATTACCCTTGAACTCACTCACTATGTGGCTGAGAACTTTGATCCCCCCTTTATCCATCTTTCAAGTGCTAGGATGACAGGCATGTACCACCACACATGAGAGAAGTTCTCTTTAGTAGTTGCTAATTTTTTCTACATTCTCTAAATCAAGTTTTCACCTAGCGTAGAGGTGCTGAAACTGAAGAGACGAGGTGAAAAAACCCAGTGCTCTGTGGACGAGTGTAGTTAACTAAAGATTTATAGACAGAAACATTTCTTAGACATCAGCGAAGCACAGGATCCCTGCTAATCCAAGGCAGGAAGAAGGATGCTGAGCTAGATAAAGGTGGAATGCAGTGGGCTAGAATGTGCTTGGGCTTTCTCAGAGGTTCTTAGCACATCAAACATCAGCTGGGAACAGCCTAGTTGCCAGTAGGGTGGCCAGCATGAAATGTTGAACCAACCGTTGTAAGGGCTTCATTTTTTTTTTTTTTTTTTTGAGACAGGGTTTCTTTGAATAGCCCTGGCTGTCTTGGAACTCACTTTGTAGATCGGCTGGCCTCGAACTCAGAAATCCGCCTGCCTCTGCCTCCCATGTGCTGGGATTAAAGGCATGTGCTACCACCGCTCGGTTGTAAGGGCTTCATTTGTCCTATAGTGTTTGGCTGTGTGCTGTAGCTACCTGTTGGCCAAGATGGTATTTCCACCTCAAGAACTAAGGACCAGATGCCAGTATATGCTCAATCACTGAATCGAGGCGGGTCTTGAATTCAAGGGTAGCATGGCTCCATAGTGAGTTCCTAGGAAGAGCTGTCTCTAAGAAAGTAATGATTAAATCATTTATTTATTTATTTATTTATTTAAGTTGAAGATCAACCTAAATCAGCTAACTATGGTTACCCAGTTTTTGTAAATAAGGTAATTTGAAGTCAGGGTGCGAAACAGTTCATTATTGATGGAAAGCGCAGTGTTTGTTTGTTTGATTGGTTTTTGCCTCACTACTGGCCTGTTACATGTGGATTGCTTCAACCTAGTACTTTCTAAACTTTCCTCTCACCCTCGCCACCTCTGTCTGTGCTTTGGCTGCCTGAGACCTGTGCTAAGTGTTATAATTCCAATGGAACTTATTAAAAACAAAAGCAAACAAACCAAAGAAAGGATTACAGAGAAGGACTGAGGTGAATTTGGTATGTGAAATGCTAATACGACTTGACCGTGGTGTGATACCTGTGAAGTGTCTGTATCTTTTTTTTTTTTTAATCATTATTTTTTATTCTCCTGAGACTGTAAGAGTGCATGCCACAAATGGGATGGTGTGGGACTCCCTGGTTACAGGTCGTTGTGAACGTCTCTCTGTGCTAGGTCTCCTGGAATCCTCCCTAACTACTGAACTATCCTGTAACTACAGTCTTTTAAGTCTCCTGTGCTTTCTTGGTTTTTACTTTAGCTAAGATGTTGCTCCATGGCCCATTTTACTTGTCTGAGAAGTGTTCCAGTTTTTCTTTGGTCTTACCTTATTTTATTTGTGTGTGTGTGTGTGTGTGTGTGTGTTTTACTGTGTAGCCCAGGCAGGCGTGGAACTCACTTTCAGCTGCCTAGTACAAGGAATTACGGAAACTGAGTCACCCGTCCCTCCTACCACCCCTTACCCCCATCCCCCACTCCCATTCCCCACCCCAGGAGTAAATACTTATCTTAGGAAATGGAATTTCCTAGCGCAGCTGAAACCAGTGAAGACCCACTGTAGGCGGGACGAGAAGGCGTGGCATTCAGGCATTGGGCTTCTGCAGATCTAAATTTCTGACCTTGGCAGACAGCCACTTGAGATGTGTTACCTGCGGACGGAGCAGAACGGAAGCAGAGGGACAAAGTAGCGGATTCCTGACTTCTGGCAAGGGCCCCTTCCTGGGTTTCACGCCGCTGCGTTCTGGTCTGGGCTGGAATTGCGCGCCCAGCCCTTTGTGTGGCTGTGGTCCGAGGCTACCTACGGCTTAGAAGACGAGCGTTGGGGACGGCCGGACTGCTGAGCCTCAAGTAGGGCTGTCGAGCGCGGTGAGAGCGTGCGGGGACCTGGGTGGAGCCGCTCCCGAGGTGGAGCCACGAGGGCCCGACACCTGGGTGGGAGAAGCCGCCTGGCTCCGCCGTGGAAAGGCTCACGTGGCTAAAACCCCAGAGGTTTCGGGTCTGAGACCGGGGCTGACCGGGCAAAGCTGGCGGGCATTTCTCGTTAGATTGTGTGCGTGAGAGCGGCGGGACCTCAGACTTAGCCGAACAGACAGGGTGTATTGTGGCAAGTTTGCCTGATCTTCCTGTCTTAGCTTCCTTTGTGCTATTGGGGCTGACTCCTCAGATTTGTGAAACAATGAATGGGCTTTAGTTGGAGGAGTGCACTCAGGGTTGAGAGCTGTCTGCACTGTCCCTCCAGAAATTTACCCAGTGGAAGGGTGAGGCCAGGCCTGGCCCATCTCCCATGCCAGGGGGGTGGGAGTCGGGAGGGAAGGGGACCTGACCTCCTGCCAATCAACAGCCAAGTCTTATTCCGTTTTCTTGCCTTCTCAGGGCTCCCGCACCAGGAAAGAACAATCAGAGGTAAATGAGTGAGGAGGTGGATGGAGGTACATAACACCTGTCAGTCTCCTTAAGCAGCCTGTATCTATATTAAAGACCGCTCCCTGCTCTGTGTGAATGTGCTGTTGCTGCTGCTGTTGTTGATGATGATGGTTTATGCTTTATGTAGCCCAGGCTGTCCTAGAACTCCCGGAGATCCTGTCTCAGCCTTCCTGGTGTTTGGGTAATCGTCTAGGTCACCATGCCATCTTCATGCTATTGTTAAGACTTGTTGATAAAGGGGTCTTTGCTGAGAATGGTTAAGGACAGGTCCTGGAAGACACTAGCATAGAACTGTATGGACATATCCTGGAAGACACTGTTTGGAATGTGGTTTCTCAACGGAAGAATAATGAGAGGTTGAGACAGAAGGAAGGGAGAAAAGCAAACCTCAGAATGCAGCTTTCCTGGCAACTTTTTTGGGGATCAGGGCTAACAGTTCCTTGAAAGGCTTGTTCCTTGCTGGTACTTTCCCTTGGCAAAAGAATTGAGAGGTAAAGAAAGGGCAACAAGTCTCTGTGCCTTTATGCTTCCCTTGCACCTAGAGAGGAGAAATAGAAATAAAAAAAAATTTCAGAGTGAACAAAGAATTTAAATGTTGTTGGGTTATTATAACTGTTCTGTGCATGTGATACTGGACTCATGCTGCCAAGACTTAAAATGATACAAAAGGATGGGAAAGCCTTACATATTCAGACAGCTTGTTTTGGGGTTTGATTTAACTTGTTCCCTAGACTAGGTACTGTGTGATGCATAGGGATAGATAGATACTCTGATATTCCTTTATGCTGGGTAGTCGTCACAGGCTGCACTTTCCAGACGGCTAGTAGATCAGGAAAGGAAACAACACACTCTGTCAGTGTACTTTGTTACTGAGCTCTAAGGTTCTGTTCGGTTAGGCGTTATTACTTGCATTTCTGACCTAATGACATTTTCAGCTTAAGAGGTCATCAGAGGCTAGGTCCATTGTAAATATCGTATCTATATATTAAACATTGAAGTCCTAGAGCTAGGGGTATGCATAAAGCTCAGTGGTCTAGCATTTGCTTAGCAGGCCTAAGCGCCTAGGTTTGAGCCCCAGGATACCACACACACACACACACACACACACACACACGTATTCAAATCCCAGAATCTCTATTTTAATTCCTGGTTCTGGAAGAGATCTATACTCTCTCATCTTTCCAGTGAAATCAAATCAGGATGAAGAGACAAACTCAGAGTGGTGTGTGACGCATTCAGGTATGTACTTTTCAGTGGTACTGAATTTAGAACTAAACTTTACTCTCCCGTGGATCACACGTCCTAGAATGGATGACTTAACGCTTATACTTGAGGTTTGTGAAAATGGAGCCAACTTACCTCACTTGGTACTGCTGAGGAGCTTCCTGCAGAGAAATGCAGGAAACTAGAAGCTGGGGGTGCTACAGAAGCACTTAATTCCTTACTCTCTTCTTTTGCTGATGTTCTATATTTTTATTAAACCTTAGATTTCTAGAAGTGGGCACCAACAAACTGTGGCTAGAAGCAGTCTGGACTAGAAGTCAAACGCCTAGGACCAGCCTGGCATTACCAGACAATGGCAGCTAGGAAACAGGTAACCAGAGCCCTGAAGTCTATGGCCTGGCCTTTGAGGGAACTAAAGCTGTCAATCGTGAAAGGAGGAATTTGGACAGTTGAACAATCAAGGAAGACCATCTCTTTTAGAGTAGATACTTTTGTGATAAGAAGCAGTATCAAATTCTGGGGCCCTTGTAGGAACCCTCCAACTGCCCAGTGCCTGGGAAATATAGAGTCCCATTAGCCTTGGGATCCAGACCAGGGGGCTCTAAAAGTAGGAAAAGACACCACTAAAGACACGCTGCTCCATGGGGTAGGTAGTACGTTAGCAGCTCCATAGAAGCCCCAAAGAAAGATTATGGTGGAAGGACTGGGGAGATGGCTCAGCATGTTGTAAAGTACTTGTTGCATAAAGTTGAAGACACAATGTGGGATCTTCAGTCCCCACACTAAAACAAACGGAAGGAAGGAAGGACGGAAGGAAGGAAGGAAGGAAGGAAAAGAAAGGCTGACAGATAGACAAGGTCAGCAGCAGGATAATCACAGGCTTTCTATTCTAGCCAGATAATTCTTGTTGAGTTGTTGAGCTCCAGGTTCAGTGAGAGACTTCTCAGAAAACAGGTAGAACAAAATAGAGGACATAACATGGAGAGATTACTAGTGAAATCCAACAGCAGAAAGGAGACAGTCAGGTAAAGGAAGTGGCAGGCCCTAGATTCTCTTGAGGTCTTTTGCCCACCTGTGAATCTGGTAGAACCCCAGATTGTCCTAGGCCAAACAACAACAACAAAAAAGGAATTGCAAGATCTTCTCTATCTCCCATATTACCTTGGAATCCTTTATAGTCTTGTTTCCTCTCCTCTCTTCTTTTCAGTGGGTTCCTTTTCCTGTACCCATCCTTTGCTTTCTGTATGTCACAGCTCTTGACTATGTGCCTTTCCCCATACCCTTTCATGGTATTGTCTTTCTCTTAGATTTGAATTCTCTAAATCTTGAGAATATGTCAGTATTTTATAGTCCAAACGAGGAATTTACACACCAACATACACATACGTCCAAATACTAGTCCTTTATTTAAGCTGGAGACCAGGAGCAGGCTAGTGCCTCAGGAAAGCTCTTGGCATGGAAACTCAGGGGTACTGCATTTATAAAAGCAAAACCACATTCTTAGGGGTATGTTAAGGGAATCTGTAATATGTGTTTTGCTTACACACTCAGCAGAGATTTTGGTTATACATTTCATTATATATCTATGGTCAGGACTGTAGAAAGTCCTGAATGCGTTGCCAAGGCAGATGTGATAGTTCATAGACTTAGGGGCAAAAAGTCCCTGAACAGACACTTCAAGTCTCTGTATTTACATTCTAAATCTTCCCAGCCATCCAGGACACCAATCAGTTATGAGGACGTGGTAGTGACTTTCACCCAGGAAGAATGGGAATATCTGACTTATACACAGAGGACCCTTTACCAGAAAGTGATGTCAGAAACCTTCAAGAACCTGACATTCGTTGGTAAGAGACTGTGACTCCTTCAGCATTCTCCCTGTCCTATAGCCTTAGAAAATATTGCTGGTGTTTCTGCTCAGATAGACCAAAGTCAGCCTGAAAGATCTGAGTCACAAAGTTCAGGGGTTTAAAAAAAAAAAAAAGTGAAAGAAATAAAAACTTGGCCGGGTGGTGGTGACACATGCCTTTAATCCCAGCACTTGGGAGGCAGAAGCAGGCAGATTTCTGAGTTCGAGGCCAGCCTGGTCTACAAAGTGACAGCCAGGGCTACACATAGAAACCCTGTCTCAAAACAAACAAACAAACAAACAAACAAACCAAAAAAATCTTAGATGACAAGCTAGGCTTGAAAATAGAGGTATGAAGACCAGGTTAGGTTGATTCTCAGCTACAAGCAACTTTAAGGCTAGCCTGGACTACCTGCATGGGTCCAGAGAGGGAGCTTAGGGGTTGAGAGAGTACTTGTTCTTGCAGAGGACCTGAGTTCAGTTTCTAGCCCCACATGGTGGTTCACAAACATTTGTAACTCTAATTCCAGGGGTCCCACTCTTTCTGGCGTCTATGGGTACTGGACATACATATATACATATGTATATATGTATATATATATATATATATATATATATATATATATATATATATATAAAGCAGGCAAAACACTTAAGTCACACACACACACAAAAGAATAAACCTGAAAACAAAAAAGAGCACCTCAGGAATACAAAGATAATGTTGTGTGTGTGTGTGTGTGTTCATGTATATGTAGGTACACTGAGGTGTTCACATGGAGGCCAGGGTCAAATTTGGGCTTCGTTCTTCAGGATACAGCCACTCTATACTTTTTGTTTTGGGTTGGGTCTCACTCATTGGAACTCATTGATTCAGCCAGGCTGACTGACCAGTGAGCCCTAAGTTTCTGTCTTTTCTGCTTCGTGGTGCTGGGTTTATGTCCAAGTGCCATTACACTTGGCCTTCTTAGTGTGATCCTAAGGCTCAAACTCAAGTGCCCATGATTGTATGGTAAGCTGGTTACTTACTGAGCTACTTTCCCAACCCCAAGGCAACAACACTTTTATCATTGTAATTGTTATATTGTGGAAATCGGTAAATTTTCCTGTTCGGCCTGGTTTGTTGACAAAAGCCTGTAATTCCAAGACTTCTAACACTGCCAACATTCCTGGATCTGACGCAGGAAGATTACAAACTAAACCCCCCAACCTTGGTTATAGAGATTGATGCCAGCTTGGACTACATTGTTGAAACTACCTCAAAAAAAAAAAAACCACTTGCCTGTATATCCAACCGATATTTAGTCACTCTTGTGTGTGAGGCGTTATACAAGAAGCTGCAACCAAGTGTCTTAGATAAATGTTCTTTAAACCCGCCCACCCCCCATTTTAAAGGTTTATTTTATGTATAAGAATGATCTGCTTGCGTGTTTGTATGCACACTTTGTGTGTGCCTGGTGTCCATACAGGTTTGAAGAGGGGATGGATGGGATCCCCTGAAACTGGAGTTATAGATGGTTGTAAGCTACCGTGCAGTTACTGGGGACAGTACCCAGATCCTCTGCAAGAGCAACAGGTGCATGAACTGCTGAGCCATCTTGCTAGCCCTAGATTAATGGTTTTTTGGGTTTTTTTTTTTTGGTTTTTCGAGACAGGGTGTCTCTGTATAGCCCTGGCTGTCCTGGAACTCACTCTGTAGACCAGGCTGGTCTCGAACTCAGAAATCCGCCTGCCTCTGCCTCTTGAGTGCTGGGATTAAAGGCGTGCACCACCACGCCCGGCTAGATTAATGTTCTTAAAGCAAGCCTATAGGAAGTAGTTTGTTGTCTGTATAAGACATAAAGGGGCATAGCATGGGACCACTTTGCTTCATTTCCATACTGCAGACAGACTTGGTAGTGCATCTCACTCAGAAGGATGGAGATAATTCAGAGCCAGCTTGCCTTGTATACGGAGACCTTGTTGCCCAAAACAACAAAACCATGCCCCTCTTCCCACCCCCCAAAATATGATTCTATTTAGAGCCAAAATACAAAATTGGAACAGCTTTCAAAAAGGAAAAGGGTAGAGATCAGGTCTCTATCCTCCGAAGACAACAGGTAAGAATTGTAAAGGGAGCTGGGTATGGTAGCTCACATCTGTAACCCCAACACCTTGGTCTCATCGTGTATTTGGGGGCCTATCATCTCACAGAACCAAGTGCCAGCAAAATGGTACAGTGGTTGTGGTTAGGAGTGCCTGCCACCAAGGCTGGCAATTGGAATTATGTAACTTTAAAACTGCAGATGACAGAGACAGGCGGATTTCTGAGTTCAAGGCCAGCCTGGTCTACAAAGTGAGTTCCAGGACTCTACAGAGAAACCCTGTCTCGAGAGAGAGAAAAAAAAAAACAAAAATCACTGCAGATGAGAGAGGAGGATTAAAAAGACCCAGGACGGTCCCAGCATTGCGAGCTGACTTAGTGCTTCAGGCTCAGTATCCTTCCATCTGCCTTAGACTTGGGACTAGAGGAAACCCAGAGATCAAAGTTTGAAGTCCACCGGCTTCGTAATGAATAGCCAAGATTTTTCAAAACGAGTAATCTAGTTTCCAGGAATCGAGAGATTGCAGCCCCTCAGTTAGTGTCACCCTTTGATTAAGAAGTTCTTCCTGGGAGAAGTGAAGAAACAAGATCTCCACAGCGTTGATCTGGAGAAGGATAAGCTTGTTCCAGAGATAAGGAGTTAAGGGACTGAGAGGAATGTTCATTTAGGTTGGCCACACTTCCCAGTTCAGATGGTCCTGGTGGGTTGCTTTGTACTCCAATCCAGTCATTAGTGATGATAGCATCGATTTTCACGATACAGTAGTCGTCCCTTGGGCGGGAGATGTAGCTAGCTCACTGGTAGAGCGCTTGTGTGCATGGTAGAGCACTGTAGAGCGCTTGGGTCACTTGAGGGAGATGTAGCTAGCTCACTGGTAGAGCGCTTGTGTGCATGGTAGAGCGCTTGTGTGCATGGTAGAGCGCTTGTGTGCATGGTAGAGCGCTGTAGAGCACTGTGTCACTTGAGGGAGATGTAGCTAGCTCACTGGTAGAGTGCTGTAGAGAGCTTGGGTCATTGTGCACATGGTTGCTTCCCCACACTGGGGGATGAGTTCTCTGTCATCTGAAAGTATTTTGTTCAGGTGGTTACTGAAGCTAGCCACACATAGTAGTACTGAGGCCTATTTGCTTGGTTTTTGTTTTTTACAGAGCTGGGGATTGAACCCCAGGTTTTGTGTATACTAGGCAAGTGCTGTGCTACTGAACTATATCCCCAGGCCCGACGTTCTGTTCTCTGTAGCAGGCACAGTAATAAACCAAAATACTAATAATATAGAATAATTATAACCTATATTAAAAAGTGATGTGAATGTGGTCTTACAATAGGGAACTCTCCATTTAATATTTTGTATTTGGCTGACACGTGTGTAATGAGGACTGAGGGGAGGAGTGCTGCTTCGTTATCTGTGGGGTGATCTGTGAGACTGAGTCATCTTGAGAGTGGGAAGATAGATTTCAAAGATGTGAGCTGGTATTTAGATATTTGCAATTATAGACGATGCCTATGACATTTTTACTAGTCATTATTATTATTATTATTGTTTTTATTGTTTTTATTGGTAGTAGTAGTACTAATTATTACATTTTCCTGTTTCTAGCCTATGAGGCCCAAGGGTGAATGGCTGCATTTTAAAGGTTGGGAAAAGGGAAAGTGGCTTGCACTGAGAGCAAACCTTCTCATAGTGAACTGTGTATTTGTCTTCCTCTACTATAGGAAGCAATAAGAAACCTCAAGAACCTAGCCCAGATCTGGAAGATAAGAATGAGGAGCAGGAGAAGTCCTCCAGTTGCACAGGGGTATTCAAAGGTGGACCATTGTTTTTCTGTCTGACCTGTGGCAAATGTTTCAAAAAGAACACCTTCCTCTTTAATCACCAGTTTCCGGTGAGGTCCCGGAGAAGGCTGCCAGTCACAAATCCACAAAGCCGCAAAGCCTTTTTTTGTAATCTCTGTGGCAAGACTTACCGCGATGCTTCTGGACTGGGCCGTCACCGACGTGCTCATTTAGGTTATAGGCCCCGGGCGTGCCCTGAGTGTGGAAAGTGCTTCCGGGATCAGTCTGAGGTCAACCGCCACCTGAAGGTACACCAAAACAAGCCAGCGGCTAGGAGCCAGGCTGGCAACCAGGGTAGCAAACAAAAGCGGAAGAGCAGGGTTCCATCTACAACACCTGCATCCCAAGCGCCCGCCCTCAAGTCTGTGAAAGTGATTCAGGGACCAGTGGCCAGGGCTAAGGCGCGGAACAGCGGAGCCTCGACCCTGAATGTCAGGTCCAACTCTATTACAGTGGTCCGTTCAAGAGAAAAGATCTCTTGTCCCTATTGTCACATAACTTTTACCATGAGAACCTGTCTCTTAACCCACCTCAAGATCCACTTCAGACGTCAACCCAAACAACACTTCTGTTGCAAAGAGTCAGCCCACTCATCCAACACACTCGGGATGCAAAAGATCTACACTTGCCCCGTCTGTGACAGCTCCTTTAGGGGCAAGGAGAGCCTGCTGGATCACTTGTGCTGCCGAAGACCAATCAGATTCAGTAAATGCTGGGAAATCCTGGGTCATTTGCTTGGCTATCTTCATGAACCCGTGGTGCTGGGAAATATTTTTAAAGTTAGGGACTCCTCGGGAAAAAGGATGGAATCCAGGAGGAGAGGACGGAAACGTGCATGCCCTGAGAATCCTGAAACAGAAGGCCTGTCTGGGAATGGTGGGGCGTCTCAGTGGGCAATGGAGGATGCCCCCAGCCCTGAGAGCTCTGAGACGGAAGAGGACTGATTCCTGACTTCACACCTACCCATGCACGACCCTCCCAGCCCCACCCCACCCCACCCCCACCCCCACCCCACAAAATAAATACAATTTTTAAAACTAAAAGAAGGGGAGGGGAGGTCAAACTGAGGTCTTTGTATTTGTTTTTTTCCTGAAGATTGATCTCTGCCATCAGGAGGTTTGAACAGGAGAAGAGTGGATGATGAATGAAAGAGACAAGGGAAAAAAGTATGCACAGAGAAACTTGTATTATTAATTAGCACCTAGCTTGTTTGTGTCTGGTAGACCACCAAGTAGTAATTGTTGAAAAAAAAAAAAACCAGTGGATACTCAGATAGGAGAAAATGAGAGGCAGGAGTATGAAGGACATACAGGTGTGGAACATAGTGGGGCAGACCCAGTTCTCAGCCCTTGTTTCTCAAGGTCCTCCCAATCAGGCTGCCAAAGCAAGATGGTCTTTCTCTGATCGGTATTCTTTCGAGTTTTAGCTCCAGGTTTTGGTCCAGGCGCCCATATTCATACCCTGGCTCACTTAGCTTTCCCGATATGGTGGGCTCTTCTGTCCCTGACCCCCTTACTGTCCACATTGATATTCTTCCCAGTCAAGGCTGTGGTCTTGGAAGAAATATCCACCGTTTGCAGAGTTGATGTTCTATAGTTCACAATGATGTTGAAGTGCTGGGTATCCTGGTTAGCATAATCACTCCTGTATTACTCTGGTGCATAGGTGTCTCCTGATAGACTGCCCGGCCTTCGCCATAGGGTGTTTTCTAGAGGCAGACTAAGGCATTAAAGATGTGGAAGTCAGAAATTAAAGAGGAGGGAGCTGAGGAAAGACGGACAGTTGAGGGAGGGAAATCAAGTTCTACTCGGTATCCAGAATGTGTCTGTAGATGTAGATTGGAATATGTCCATAGCAAAGAGGCCAATGAGACATCCCCAAGGACCTGCCAGGCTCTCCTTCACTCCAAGAAGACACAACCATGACTCAAAAAGGGTTTCCTAGAAAGAAAGACAAGTGACTTTTTAAAAAAATCTGCCAGTAGGTTCTTTTTATGAAGTCATTGAACCTAGGAGTTATCTCTACCCCCACCCACTTGGTTGCTCTTGAAGGCAGGTGAAATAACTATTATGGAGAATGTTAAAGAGGGCTGCAGAAGTGGAATTCTGGCTAAGGGGCACTAAAGGCTATTAAGTCAACATGTAAGAATGGCTCAGCAGCCTCTCTCGCATTGAAGATGTGTCTCATTAATAACCTCCCATTGGGGCTGGTGAGATGGCTCAGCGGGTAAGAGCACCCGACTGCTCTTCCGAAGGTGATGAGTTCAAATCCCAGCAACCACATGGTGGCTTACAACCACCCGTAATGAGACCTGACGCCCTCCTCTGGTGCGTCTGAAGTTAGCTATAGTGTACTTATAAATGACTCCTTGGACCGGAGAGAGCAGGGACTGAGCAAGTGGGACCGACCAGAGCTGGGCCGAACCGGAGCGAGTGGGGCTGAACGGGGGCAGCCAGAGTGAGCAGGGTTGACTGGAACGAGGTAAAAAAATAACCTCCCCTTTTCCCTCTCAGGAGGAGTCATTCCAGCCCAGGTTTCCTGTACTGGGTTTTCACGTTAGAAGGAAGGAAATGGTTACAATGGTACATGCTTATGACGGTAGCACTTGGAGGCAAGAAGAGGATTGCCATAGTTTCCAGACCAGTCTAGTTTACATAGTGAGTTCTAGGGCTGCATAATGAGGTGTCTTAAGAATGGAGAGGGGAGCCAGGCGTAGTGACGCACGCCTTTAATCCCAGCACTCGGGAGGCAGAAGCAGGTGGATTTCTGAGTTCGAGGCCAGCCTGGTCTACAAAGTGAGTTCCAGAATAGCCAGGGCTATACAGAGAAACACTGTCTCAAACCCCCCCCCCAAAAAAAAAAAAGAATAGAGAGGGGTGTAAGGGAGAACTTACTTAGTTCCTCAAGAAACTGTCCTGTAAACAGAGAGATGAGTCAATAGGTGGCCAGTGGGAGTCCCCCCTCACCTCCCCAGAGAACCCTCCCTTTCCATTTAGAGGCCTATGCATCTCATTAAGTGGTTCTCCGTTTCCCTATGGATTCTGATGGTGAGAATAAGGGTTCTACTCTTTTCCCATTCTGGTCTGCCTGAGTTCCCTGCTGCATAGCAGTCCTGTTTTGTTGCCCAGACACCGAACCTGCCAGTCTTCGGTGCAGCCAGTTGTAGCAGATGATCAAGGCAACCAGGGGTCCAAGAACAGGCACAATAACAAACAGCGTTATCTTCCAGCAGGGCACCCTCAGGAAGTGAGGATCTGAATGGTAAAGCAGAGCAGAGTGTCTCCCTCTGTGCCACACCCATTCTTAACCTGAAGCTCCCAAATGACAAGGACTCTGGGGACAGGCTGTAGAGTCCATGAACTTGGATGAGGTGTACTGTTCCTTTATTTCCATTAGCTTCTAATTGAATTTAGCTTTTTCTTTTTAACTGATTTATCATAGAAAACAATATGACTTTTCACGCATTGTTCATGTTCAGTCATGCACTAACCCTCCCTTACCCCAATCTCTAGCATTTTTGTTTGTGGAATTTTTGTGATTTTTTTTTTGTCTGAAGAGAGGTTCTTGCTCTGTAGCCCTGGCTGGCCTTGAACTTGAGAAATCCTCCTGTCTCAGCCTTCCAGGTGCTGGGGTTACAAGTTATCAACCCTACTTTCCCTAAGGTTTTCTTTTTCCATTTGGCAGAGGTTTATTTGGAGGGTGGGTGGGGTGGAGACAAAGGGACAAAGACAGAAAGAAGGAAAAAAAGGGCAAGGTTTTCTTATACTAACAGGCTAGGGATGCAGTCTCAAAAAGAAAGAAACCAGTAACAAAAAGTCAAAAACTGGTATTAGGATTGACTGTATGATTTCGAGATACAAACATGGTTAAAAATTTAGACATTCAAATCTTTTTTTTTTTTTTTTTTTTTTTTTTTGGTTTTTGGAGACAGGGTTTCTCTGTATAGCCCTGGCTGTCCTGGAATTCACTTTGTAGACCAGGCTGGCCTCGAACTCAGAAATCTGCCTGCCTCTGCCTCCCGAGTGCTGGGATTAAAGGCATGCACCACCACCGCCTGGCTGACATTCAAATCTTGTAAGTAAAATACTGGGGGTGTGTTGGGAAGGTAGCTCATTTTGTAGAGCTCTGAGTTCCATCCCCAGCACAGCATGCACTAGGCTTGGTGGCTCACACTTATAATCCCAGAATATAGGAGGTATAGGCAGGGGAATGATCAAAATTCAAGGTAATCTTTGGCTATATAGTGAGTCTGAGTCCTTCCTGTAATACATGAGAAAGACATATCAAAACAAAATGGAAATGGGATCAGTGAGATGGCTTAGCTGATAAAGGCACTTGCTGCTAAACTTGAAGACCTGCGTTAGACTCCAGACCCACATGATAGGAGAGAACCAACTCCTTTATATTGTCCTCTAACCTCTGTGTGAGCACTTGCCCACACTCACCCACTCACACCCTCCACACACACAATAAAATACATTCAAAGACTACATGTGTGACATCCATATACTAGCCTAATGTCAAGTGCTAGGGTGTAGCCAAGTCCCAGGAGAGCTGAACAGGGTTACATCTGGCTTCAGAAGGAAAGGCTGTTTATGTTTAGGAAGATCGATTAGAGCAAGATTTTGCTATGCTCTGCTTAATGTTATTTTTTTAGTTGTATGGAATCTATTCAACAAACATTTGGGTATTCTTCTGTGGCTGGTGTTGTCCTTAGGAACTCTGCAATCTGAAGTGAAGAGAATGCGAAGATGATTCCTGAGGAGTTAATATTCTAGTTGGGGCATGCATGGTTGAATATGCATTTACCAGCACGTGGGAGTTGAAGGCAGAAGGATCAGAAGAAGCCCAGGGCCATCCTTCGTGACTTAGCGAGTTTGAAGGCCAGCATAGCCATATGAAACCCTGATTCAAAAACTTACTAGTGAGGCTTTATTTTCTCCTCCGAGAAGCCTTCCCTGATGAATCATGTGCATGGACTACATTCCTGAAAATTAACTCTGCCATATATGTATAGCAGATGACTTTTTTTTTTATATGTAATTTTCTGGGTATGGTGGCACATGTCTTTAATCCCAACACTGGGGAAGCAGAGCCATGTGGAGCTCTGTGAGTTCAAAGCCAACCTGTTGTTCATAGTGAATTCCAGGTTAGCCAGGGCTACACAGTGAGACCATAACTTAAATTTTTTTTCCTTACATATGTATGCCTTGTGCGTATAGCTGTCTGCTGTGGGGTCAGGAAATTGAACTTTAGGTTCTCTAGGGTCCCCCAGGCCACTAGTGAAATCCCATGGTGACTTGGGAGGGTTGGAATATGCCTGAACTT
This sequence comes from Mus minutoides, assembly GCA_902729485.2. NCBI lineage: Eukaryota > Metazoa > Chordata > Mammalia > Rodentia > Muridae > Mus > Mus minutoides. The sequence continues at coordinate 905,790 of LR749865.1, forward strand.
ACCAAAAGTCCGATGGAGATTCTCTGAAAAGGACAAATAAGAGTAGACTTAGTAAGGAACTGAAAGGGAGTCCGTTCCTTGGATCTATCTAAATCCCTCAAGGCTGGTTCTAGCCCTGATGCAAAGTAAACCGTGCTATAAGAGCTCAGGTAAAACAATTTTAATTTTTAGCTGTCTGTAGTTTTAAATATAAAGTTTCCAACTGAAGGGAGCATGGAGCATTGGGGGAGAGGCAGAAATGGTCTGAAGAGAGGGACATTTTGGTTAAGCTAAAAAGACCAGGAGAGGAATTGGGGAGGGAGGGTGCCTGGAACTCACCAACTTCTGCACGAAGTTTTCCTAAAATAGAAAAAAAACATGTTTTTTTTTTAGTTCCTGATCTAACAGTATGAGGACCCTTCCACACCACCCAGCACCTTGGACCTTTGTGTGGAAATTCTTTGATGGCCTGGGAGCATCTTAGAGTAGGAAGAGCTCTAGATTTAAAACCAAGAGTTCAAGCTGCATGTGTATCAGAAGATGGCCTAGTTGGCCATTATTGGGCAAGAAAGGCCCTTGGTCTAACAATGTTTATATGCCCCAGTACAGGGGAATGCCAGGGCCAAGTAGTGGGAGTGGGTGGGTAGGGGAGCAGAACGGGGGGGGGGGGGGGAATAGGGGACTTATGGAATAACACTTAAAATGTAAATGAAGAAATTATCTAATAATAAATAAATTAATTAATTAATAAAAACAAACAAACAAACAAGAGTTCAGCCTCTTTCTGTGAATATTGTCTGACTAAACAATGAAATAAAGACCACAAGAGCTTGGAACTGATGGTGATTGGTTGCATTGTCTGTCATCACAGCAATGACAGGGATGATTGTGCCGCTGCTCTAGCTGGCTTCTTTTCTTACAACTCTGTACGTGTCCCTCCCAAAACTGCTTGCTTGGCTGGAGAGAATGACCTTCTCTCAAAGCACAGGGCCCACTGTTCTTTGGTCCCAGGTATAGCAAATCACTGCAGTTCACATCTAGAATGTCCAAACATTTTTGCATTTAAGAATGCAAAAATCAGCTGGGCATGGTGGCGCACACCTTTAATCCCAGCACTTGGGAGGCAGACGCAGGTGGATTTCTGAGTTCGAGGCCAGCCTGGTCTACAAAGTGAGTTCCAGGACAGCCAGGGCTATACAGAGAAACCCTGTCTCGAAAAACAAAACAAAACAAAACAAAACAAAAATGCAAAAGTCGCCGGGCAGTGGTGGTGCATGCCTTTAATCCCAGCACTTGGGAGGCAGAGGCAGGTGAATTTCTGAGTTCAAGGCCAGCCTGGTCTACAAAGTGAGTTCCAGGACAGCCAGGGCTATACAGAAAAACCCTGTCTGGAAAAAAAAAATGCAAAAAAGTCTTCAGAACTGTCCCTCAGGGACCTGCAATGCTCCTAACACATCACATGGTTGGCTTGTTCTTATTTTATTTTTAACTCTATCTGTGTCTCAGTGAGTGTGTGTGTGTCTGTATGTGCACATGAGTATGTGTGCCGCTGGAGTCCAGAAAAGGTTGTCAGATCTCCTAATGTTATGGGTGGTTATGAGTTGCCTGATAGATGCTAGGGCTAGAACTTGAGTCCTCTGTAGGAGCAGTACAGGCTTTTAGCCTCTGAGCTGTCTCTCCAGCACTACATCATAAGGCTTTATCATTTCTTCCATTACTTCTTGCTCAGTTCACGTGGTCAAGAAGATTGTCATTTTGCAAATATAAACCCATATCCCACCTGGAGGAGAAACTATACATTTAGTGAGCAGCTACTTTATGATTGCCTGGATGCTACACACTTCTCTCTGTAAGATCCCCACAGTCTAAGAGGGAAGTACCATCCCTACTTGGAGACTTGGAGAACCTAAGAATTTTTCTCATAGTTGGTGTCTACAATAGAGTTGGATCCTAGGCTGCCTAGCTCCGTGTTCCTGCTCTAGTCAGCCATGATGATGGAGAGCCTTTTCTTTGCCATGGAGTAGGTAACCAAAAATTCTGGGTGAAAAAAACAAACAAACAAAAAACAAACAAAAAATAACCCTCAGTGTGGGGCTGGGGAGACAGTACAGTGCGGAGGACCTGCTGGTTGTGTATAAGGCAGGGCTATTGTCCTTTCCATCTTGTGTCCTTTCCATGACCTGACCCCTCCTTCCTGCCATAACCTCTTATCAGCAGAAGGAGGTGGAAATGCAAGAACTCTCGCTTTGGTCTGGGAAGGACACAGCACAAGGAGACTCTGACTGCAGGCTCTGGGCACAGAACAACGTCCTCTACAGCTGAACTTATTATGTTCATAGCTGAGTGGAAAAGACAGGGGAAACAGTTCTTTTCAATACATTCCATGTGGCAAAGACTTTCATTTCAGAATCTTTATTAAAGCATGAAGTAGTGGGGCTGGAGACATGGCTCAGGGTTAAGAGCGTTTGCAGCTCTTGCATAGGACCCAGGGTGCAGAGCTTAGTACCCACATAGAGCTTTTTTTTTTTTTTTTTTTTTTTAAACTTTAACAGGGAGATTTTATTTTATTTTTGTGTGTGTGTTTTTTTATTAGATATTTTCTTTATTTACATTTCAAATGCTATCCCAAAAGTTTCCTATACCCTCCCCCTGCCCTGCTCCCCTATCCACCCACTCCCACTTCTTGGCCCTGGTGTTCCCCTGTACTGGGGCATATAAAGTTTGCAAGACCAAGGGGCCTCTCTTCCCAATGATGGCCCGGTAGGCCATCTTCTGCTACATATGCAGCTAGAGACACGAGCTCTGGGGGGTACTGGTTAGATCATATTGTTGTTCCACCTATAGGATTGCAGACCCCTTCAGCTCTTTGGGTACTTTTCTAGCTCCTCCATTGGGGGCCCTGTGTTCCATCCTATAAATGACTGTGAGCATCCACTTCTGTATTTGACAGGCACTGGCATAGCCTCACACAAGACAGCTATATCAGGGTCCTTTCAGCAAAATCTCGCTGGCATATGCAATAGTGTCTGCGTTTGGTGGCTGATTACCACATAGAACATCTTACAGCCACCTATAGCTCCAGGGTCTCTGACACTCTTCTGGTCTCTTGCAGCACCTATAAATACATGTGCACATATAGACAAGCACAGACAAAAAATATATTTGTGTGTATGAGTCTGTGTGTGGGTGTGTCTGCATGTAGGTATATGCACATGATTGCAGGTGCCTGAGGAAGCTAGAAATGTTGGCTCCCATGGAGCTAGATGGTTGTTACATCATGGTTATAGATGGTTGTAAGCGGTCTGATATGGGTTCTGGGTCCTCTTAAAAAAAGGAGCAATTGCTCTTAACCATGGAACTATCTCTCCAGTCATTAAGATTTATTATTTTTTTTTAATGCCTAGTATTTTAGACCTGACTGACTTTGAAGAGACTACTCACCCAGTTTCATGAAGTTGCTAAGGACTATGGAGGGCAGAGCTCTACTGCCTGTAACATCTCATCTGAGCAAGTCACCAATCCACCCCTAGACTCAATTTCTTCCTCAGCAATGAGGCCGACACTATTACTTCGCAGGTAGATGCAAGCTAAATTATTCAGTAGAACCTGTTATGTAGCTCTGAACTGAGAAGACTTAAGGATTAACTGTCCTTAAGGACCAGGAAACGACCCTGGTAGACCCACCCGCTGCCCATACCTCTCAGTCTTTGCTGCAGGAAGAGGAATAGGAGGCCTACAGAGACCTGCAGGAGGAGCGTAGGCACAAGAGCAATAAGAGTCAACACACCGGGGTTGATCCAGTAGAAGGGATCTGAAAGGCAGAAGGAACATGTCACCCAGACTGCTTCCTCAACACCCTATACAGAGCCTGTGCTGCAGTAGGTTGGGTTGAATAAGGGAACCAACATCAAGATTTAAAAAAATATTGACACACCCAGGAATGGTCTACATACATGGCTCCCAGCATTCTGGAGCGTAAAGCAGGAGGATTGCTGCAACTCATGGGCCAGCCTGCAAGACACGGCTCAATAAAGAAGGAGGGTGACATAAAGTGGAAATGTTGTTAAAGTGAGCTTGTTTCTAAAAGAGATGATGTGACCATTGTTGTTTGTTTTGTTTTGTTTTGTTTTGTTTTAAACAGGGTAGTTCTGCCCTGAACTCTTTGTCCTCTAGCTTCTACCTTCTAAATGCTGGGAATTCAGGCCTGAGCTACAACTCCCCAGATTTTATTCAGTGATTTCAAAGGAACTCCAACCACTCCTTGTCTGTGTCTGTGTCTGTGTCTGTGTCTGTGTCTGTGTCTGTGTCTGTATCTGTGTCTGTGTCTGTGTCTGTCTGTCTGTCTCTCTCTAGCAAGCTGATTAGAGGGATTTGGAATGTGGATACCAACTCAAAGGGAAGCACTCTCCCCTGAGGCACAGTTTTCATTGTGTGTTCTGCCCCACTCCCACCATCCTTCTTACTTGTAATTTGTTGGGCGCCAATGAGTGTACTGGAGTTGACAGATGAGCTGGGAATTTGCTGATCAGGAAGAGAGAAAAAAATCTGTATGCTAACGTTCTGACCCTCCACTTTTTGTGAGTAAAAATTCCCCAGCAAAACAAACAAACAAACAAACAAACAAACAAAAAAACCAGCTGTCTGAGGAACGTTCTGTGGCACACAGCTATTTTCATGTCCCTGCGAGCTGTCTCTAGAAATAGCGCTTTGTTACTGGGCACACAATGCATCTTCTGGTCTCAGCCTGACAACAGTCACCACCGCCTCAGATACAGAAATGATGGATTGTCTGATGCTCACCCTGCAGGTGCTGAGGAGGAAGGGAAAGGACCAGAGGCCCAGCACTCACAACACTTTTGTTCTTCAATTACATTGCAATTAACTTTCAACGCTCCTTCTGTCTATTTTCCTATCCATGATTTAACCACTCAGAGGCGGGACAAATAATGAGTAACTCCAAAATCAGCCGCCACACAAAGCATACTGAAAATGAAGTTATAAAGACAAAAGCAGTAGCCGGGCCTGGTGGCGCACGCCTTTAATCCCAGCTTTCGGGAGGCAGAGGCAGGCGGATTTCTGAGTTTGAGGCCAGCCTGGTCTACAAAGTGAGTTCCAGGAGAGCCAAGGCTAAAGCGAAACCCTGTCTCCAAAAAAAAAAAAAAAAAAAAAAAACCAAAGCAAAGCAGTGTCATCGAAACTACAGGTCTCCTCCACTACAGTGTGTGTGCTTAATTTTTACTTATGTGTATATTTATGTGGGGGTATTGGCCTTTGGAGACCAGAGAAGGCATCAGATCCCCCAGAACTGGAGTTATGTGGGTACTGGAACCAAACTCTGGACCTCTACAAGAGCAGCAAAAGCTCCTAAGCACTGAGCCATCTCTGCAACCTCTTGGTTTTATTTTGTTTTGTTTGAGACGGTCTTTTATATTCTAGGTTAGTGTCTGACTGACTTCTCACCCTCTTGGCTTTAACTTCTAAGTGCTACGATTACAGGTTTCAGGTTCTAAGATCAGTTTATGCAGTGCTAGGGACTGAACCCATGTTTACTTCCATTCTAGGTAAGAACTCTACCAACTGAATTATTTCTGCCATATATTACACACACACACACACACACACACACACACACACACACACACATTATATCCCTGTCATATAATCCACACACATATATGCATACATATATCTCCACACTCAAATACAGTGATGTGTTTTTGTTCCCTATATTCTGTGGCTAGTTTATGTTACTCAGCAAGCTCTCATGGGAAGCTATCTTGTAGGTCTCTAAAGCAATCATTTTAAGCTGAGCATGGTGACTCATGCTTTTAGTGCCAGCACTTCAGAGGCTGAGGCTGGAGGATTGCCCAAGTTATATATATAAAAAGCTAGTTGTGGCAGCACATGCATCTAATCCCAGCTCCCAGCTCTTTAGGAGGAGGCAGAGACAGGAAGACTATTGTGAATCGGAGGCTAACTTGGTCTTTATAATGAATAAGGGAAAACAGCAGCTTAAAACCTCATAAGCCGGGCTGTGGTGGCACATGCCTTTAATCCCAGCACTTGGGAGGCAGAGGCAGGCAGATTTCTGAGTTCGAGGCCAGCCTGGTCTACAAAGTGAGTTCCAGGACAGCCAGGGCTATACAGAGAAACCCTGTCTCCAAAAACCAAAAAAACAAACAAACAAACAAAAAAACCCCCCACAAAACCCCACAAAAAACAAAAAACAAAATAAAAACTGAAATGCAAGAGCATTTGTCTAGCTTAGATATCATCATTTTATCTAATGTTACCTTCTTAGCCATGAAAACGGACTTTGATTCCAGTTTCTTTCCCAATTCAAATAATAAAATAACGAACAGTCACAACATAGGCGTCCCTGTTTACGGATGTGTCTGTTCCTTTGGATTTGATCTCAGGAGTGACATGTTTGTGTAGAAAAACCTTATCTCAGCTGAAGGATGCCGAGGCCAACTATCCCACAGGTCATACTGCGTATGACCTTGGAGGACTCACCTTCCACTTTCAACTCCATGGCTGCCTCTTCTTGGTAGGAGTGGTCTCTGAAGAAGCAGGTGTAGCCTCCTTCATCTGAGAATCTCACGTTCTGAATCCTGAGGGTCACCTTTCCCTCGCTGATAGTCTCTTTCAGAAGCTCTGTGCGTCCCCGGTATTCAGGCGCTTGCTCTGCGTCTTGGTCCTTGCCATTTCGGTAGAGGTGAACCACTCTCGAGAACGGAGAACGGTACCAACCCACCTCCATGCCCGTGGCATTCTTCCCGGGAGAGATGCGGCACGGCAGCTCTGCTTCATCCCCAACTAAAGCCCGGATGGGATACCCTGGTCCTAGCACTCTGAATTGTCCTGTCCAAGACACCAGAGTGGGGAAAAAAATAACAACAACAAGTGTCAGATGTGACAAATTCATCCATCATAAGAAGGCTGCTTCAAAAAGGGTGAGAGGAAGGAAACATGATTTTTCATTTCTATTTTATTTATTTTTGAGACAGGATCCTACTGTGTAGCCTGCCTTTGCCTCCCAAGTGCTAGGATCAAAGCTATATACCACCACACCCAGTGATTTGTTTTCTTTTAAAGTGTGTGTGTGTACATCAGTACACACATGAGTACAGGTGACTTCAGAGGTCAGAGGCATATGTGCCCTTGGACCTGTAGTTATAGGCTATTTGGAGTCACCCTATGGATGTGGGTGCTGGTAACCAGACTCCAGTCCTTTGTAAGAGAAGTATATGCTCTTTACCACGGAACCATCTCTCTAGGCCCTATTTATTAATTTTGAAAAAGGATCTTACTCAGATTGGTCTTGAGCTCACAGCAATCCTCCTGTCTCACCTTTTTAAGCGATGGAATTATGAGCAAGCGCCACCCTGCTTAGCTTAGGACATTCAATTTGGGGGGGGGGAGGGGGGTAAAGGTTTTGCGTCTGTGTCAGGGTGGGTGAATGTATGTCACCTTTGTGCAGCTACTCTTGAAATCCATAAGAGGCTGTGAGATCCCCCGGAGTTGAGGTTACAGGTAGCTGTGAGTTACCCCATTAATGATGGTATTGGGACCCCCCTACTTTGGATCTTCTGCAAGAGCAGTGAGCACACTTAACTGCTGAATCATCTCTTCAATGCCTCTCCTGTTTTTATTTTTGTTGTTGTTGTTGTTGTTGTTGTTGTTTTAGACATGCTTATAGCTCAAGCAGGCCTTAATCTTTCCTGTAGCTGAGAATGACTTGAATTTCTGGACCTTCTGCTTCCATCCCACAAATGCTACAATTGTAAGTAAGTGTTCACCACCAGGCCAGGTTTGGGAATATTAAATGGAATTCATGAACCTCAGTAGGGATTTTTTTTTTCTTTAAACTAATATGAAGTAAGCAGTCTCTAGTAAAAGGTATGTTCTGAATGTCTAAGGACAGAATGCTCTACCATGAACTCACCTGGACAATGGCTTCCACTTTTCTACCAACTACATCCATCTCTGAGTCCTCAGCTCAGATGCTTGCCTCCTTGTCATGTGGCCTACTACTTCTAAGAGCTTCCCAGTGCTCTAGGTTGTTGGGAGTCACTCCATGGATGTGGGTACCAGTAACCAAACTCCAGTCTCCCGTAAGAGAAGTAATACTCTATACCACTCTCTAATCCCTATTTATTAAGTCTCTTCTTTCCATTTGTACCTTCAGCCTCATGCCAGCTCTGGAAACTTCTCTGAACATCTCCCCAGTGAGAATCAGCTACTCGCAAGCAAACTGGCCTCTTTCTTATACCAGGATGCCCACAGAGGGTGCCTGGGCTAGGGCTTCATCCATCACATGGCTGGCTCCCTGAGGTGGAACTCTATCTACTGTTTCTTTATTTCTTCTCTTAGTTGGACAACAGGTTCCTGTATCTCTGCCTTATTCTGTAGAGCAAGTTCTCAAATATAACTCAATGCTATAACTCAACTTGTTTTTTAAAAAAATATTTTCTTAGCCGGGCGTGGTGGCGCACGCCTTTAACCTTTAATCCCAGCACTTGGGAGGCAGAGGCAGGCAGATTTCTGAGTTCGAGGCCAGCCTGGTCTACAAAGTGAGTTCCAGGACAGCCAGGGCTACACAGAGAAACCCTGTCTCGAAAAACCTATATATATATATATATATATATATATATATATATATATATATATATATATATATATATATTTACTTGTGTTGTTTCATTTCAGCATTCAGGCTTAGAGACAAGCACATTTGCCCATTGAGCCATCTCACTGACCCTCAGCAAACATTTATTGAGATCGGCTACAAACAGGTATTGCCTTAATGTACAAAATAAAAAATACTCTCACTTAACTCTGACAGTAACTCTATGAAATTAGTGTCCTCTTTTGAAAGACAAAAAAATAAATGAAACTAGGGCTACAGATAGAGATTAGTTGTGAGTCATGAACACCAGACCCTGAGTTTGATTCCCAGCACCATATGAATAGGGAAAGGTTTGGATTTTTACCCCTCAAGAAGTCAGGATGGTCTCTAAGGAGAGAGACTATGCCAACAGACCCAAGTGTAAACCGAAAATTCGTATAGCCATTTGAGGATGATTAAAAGAGGGTAGCCATGGGCACTCCCTTTCTGCTCCTAGGTCTCTGCAGGGCTGGAATGAGCGTGCTTACCTGCGTAGCTGCTGCGTGACAACTGGAGGAGGAGGAGCAGGGAGAGGAGGCAGCTGGGCAGAGAGCAGCTCCACAAACAGGTCATCTTTATGGTTACCAGGGACAGAGTCCCTAACAGCAGGGTCAGGCCAAGCTGAGGCCCTCCAGCTGCATGTCCCTTACTCCAAGAAGCCCGAAGGGAGAATCTGGGAGGGCACTACTGCCCAAGCCCAGCCTCCATGTAAGCATTACACAGCTGTGTCCTGAGGAATGGCCCCACGTCACCCTTGCCAGATCTTTGTACAAAAGGACTACAGATCCATTGATGACCAGGCTTTGCTTTCCAACCCAACCCCTCACAGCACCGGAGCAGTGGCTGCCTGGTACTGGGCATTTCTCTTTTCCCCTCCATGGATCCAGTTTTGGGAAGGGCCTGTAGTGGCTAGTCAGTGATAATCAGAGGGACTTGTCTGTAAAGTCTATAAGCCTTGTTTAACTCTTGTTACCACCAAAAACTATCTAGGGGAAAGTGATTAAAAAATAGAAAGCATTCAGCCTTGACTCGCTGTGTCTATTTTGTTTGTGTGTGACAGTCTTGTGTATACCATCCTGGTCACAAACTAATATAGCACAGGACCACCTTTAACTATGGATCCTCCAGTCTTTATATCCTGACTACTAGGTGATGAGACCACCTGTAATCATCACACCCTAAACTAGTCTCCTCTTCCTCCTCCCCTACCCCAACTCTGAGACAAGGTTTCCCTATGGTTGGCTGCCCTGGAACTTGACATGTAGACCAGGGTGGACTTGAATTCACAGAGATTCACCTGCCTCTGTGAGTGCTGGGACTAAAAATCTGCACCTCCATGCCCAGCCTCTTCTATTTTGACGACAAAGGATGGATATGACTTTTCGTTGTTGAAAGTTGGTGGCTTTGTTTCATTTGGTTCGTTGGCTTGAAGACTAGGTCTTACTCTGTGACCTGGAACTCACTATGTAGCCCAGGCTGGCCTCAACTTTTCAGGGATCTTCCTGTCTCTGCCTTTATAGTGCTGGGATTTCAGGTGTGAGCCACTATGCCCCGCTATCAAAGATTATATTGAGAAAGTCACAAGGTAGACAGTAGGAGCTGACCGTCATTTGTGCCCAGAGAGGCAGTACTAATGAGAAAGAGAAGCAGCAATTGTCAGTCAGCATGGGAACAGCTTCAGGAACAGACCCAGCATGCAGATGCAGGTCCTACCTTGGCGTTGTTCACAGCTGAAAGTGATAGCTGTAATGAAAATATGACCTTTTTGTTTTGAAACAGGATCCTACCTGGCTTGTAAGCCAGGATCCTCGTATGTTAGTCTTCTAAGTACTATGCTTATAGGCCTAGGCCACTATGCCAGGTGTGGCCTGTTTTACTTTTTTAAACATGGAATTGGGTTGGATTGTTTGTTGTTATTATTACTATGTCTATTTGAGTGCCTCTCTCTTAATATGTGAGACAGTATTTAATGTTATTTTTGGTCTGTATATTAGCCATTCTGACTACCGTGAAATTAGAAATCTCAAAGTCATTTTAATTTGCATTTCTGTTTTTTAAAATTTATCTTGTTGACCTTTCCTTATCAGGACTCAGATAACATCCTTGTTATTTTACACAAATATACAGTATTTCATTGTACAAACTTTTTGTATTTATCTAATCAGGCATTCCACAGTATTTAGGTGGCTTCCATTAAAAAATAATCTGACAGGCTGAAACAGAAAAATGTATCCAGTTAACTTAAACTAATAACTATTTAACAACATGGTATGTGCTATGCTTAATTAATAAAATAAAACAATTTTAAAGTATTAAGGACTTCCAGGAGCAGGGTAAGAGAGATATCCATTAATGATCTCCTGGGCTGTGTAGAATGTCCAATCTCCTCCCAGGGACAGAAATGGGTCAGATAGCAATCCTGTGACAAATAATTAGAGTCCTGAAGTTCCCACTCCTTGGTATTATATAAGATGTTGATTATGAAGGAGGGGTCCAGTTCTAATATCTTCATCTGCTAACAGCTACCTAGCAATGAAACCTTGAACAACTGCCCTGACCCCATGCCTATGAAGTTTTCTCTGCCTGAATCATAGTGGTGTGTTTGAATGAATCTGAAGAGTCTAATGGGATTCAATGACTGATAGATGAAAGGTCCAGGCTCTCCCCATTTATCGAGAAGCCTCATAATAATATTATTTCTGCTGGGAAAATAATAATGCTAACACGAACCAGACTGATGAAATTCCTATCAAATGAGTGCTTGAGAAACGGGCACATGGTAGAAAGCATTGACTCTCCAATCCTGCTCTTCCCTTTAGCTAACAAACTGTGACTTTTTGTTGATATTGTTATGTTTATAGAGTGTCAGATAGTCCAGGCTGTCCTGAAACTCACTATATAGCTGAGAAAAACCTTGGTCTCCTAATCCTACTGCCTTTGCTTCCCAAATGCTGAGATTACTGAGATACCCCACCATACCTGGCAGGTCAGAGTGTCACCTTTCTCCAATTCACAGTTAGCAACAATGGAGGGTCTTGAAGCTGACCTCCAAATAAAAGACACAAAGACTTGAGCCCTCTAACTACCAAAGGAATGAGTTATGCATAAACAACTCTGCTAGGTCTAGAAAGGGTTGAAATCCTATACCCCATAAAACCCGACTCTTTCTTTTTCAAATTGAGGAATCTATAAGACCCTCTTTTCTTCAGCCAGGACTAAAATAGGGAAATTATCTAAGAGACAACTGAGAAGGTCCCCTTCCCCTTAGGAAAAGAGAGTCACAGTTAACTAGACCGTTTTAGCCTTTGTCCTACTGAGAAGGCTAGGCTGACTCCATGACAGGCTTCAAACTGGCATTTTATGAGACTAGGCCTAAGTCCAGGCAAGTCAGTTACTAGAAAAAGCCCAGGCCTCAGCCAGCTAGTCAGAAATTGCCCTGCCATCAGAGGATGCTCTGCCACCTGCCACCTGACCAATGGGTCAGCAGCAGTTTCCAGACTTCCTTAGCAACAGTTTCCACCCTCATTAGTGGTTCTGGAATGTCCATAGAGATGGGCCCAACAGATTAAGATAGAAGTCTCCTATCCTGGAACTCCCCTAATGTGCTTTAAAGCAGGCCTGCAAACTCACTTGGTTGTTTCTCTAGTCTGAATGGGAGACCCTAGCATCCTGGACTTTCACAGAATTTAAACACTCTTCGCATTTACATACTATTTGAGTCTGGGGTATCATTCTTTGGGGGACATGGACCCTTATACTACGGCTTTTCATAAATTTTAAGATGGCCATACATGTACTTTGGCTAAACTTTAAATTAATCTATTTTCCTTTTGTTAATTTGTTTCAATTTTCTTTTTAAATATAGGGAAGTTCTACAGTGGTTTATTGGAGCTAAGTGAAGAGCAGCGGCCCGTGTGGCCTTTGCCCACTTGCAGCAGTGGAAGTGTGTGGGTGGCTGCACTTTTATTTTCTTGTGTTTTTAAAACAACACAGTGTAGAAAATCAGGGAGAAAAATCAGTTACGTGGTTTACTACTACTACTACTACTACTACTACTACTATTAAATCTACTGTCTCAGTCCGTGTTCTAATGCTGTGAAGAGAGGTCATGACCGCGGCCAACTTCTATAAAAGAAAGCATTTAATCGCAGCTTCTTACAGGTTCAGAGGTTTAGTGTATTGCCAGCATGGTGGTAACATGGCAGCACACAGGCAAACATGGTAGCAGAGAGTTCTAGCTCTGGATCCCCAAGCAGCAGGACAGTGAGACTCTGCCTGGCTTTAGCATTTGAAACCTCAGCCCACCACAGCGTCCAACAAGGCCATGCCTCCCAATCCTTGTCAATTAGCATTACTTCCTAAGGACCAAGTATTCAAATCTATGAGCCTAAGGGGAGGTCATTCTCATTCAAACCACCACATCTACTAAAGATTAAAATGGGAGGCTGGAGAGACAGGCTCAGAGGTTAAGAGCACTGACTGCTCTTCCATGAGTTCAATTCCCAGCAACCACATGGTGGTTTACAACCATGTGTAATGGGATCTGACGCCCTCTTATGGTATGTCTAAAGACATCTGCAATGTACTCACATATATAAGATAAATAATTACTTAAAAAAAAAAATTAAAACGTAGCCGGGCATGGTGGCACATGCCTTTAATCCCAGCACTCGGGAGGCAGAGGCAGGCGGATTTCTGAGTTCGAGGCCAGCCTGGTCTACAAAGTGAGTTCCAGGACAGCCAGGGCTATACAGAGAGAGAAAAAAAAAATTAAAACGTTACATTTTAAATTCTTTCAGCAGGGCAGGCAAGGTGGTGCATGCTATTGTAATATCAACACTTGGTGGTAAAGGCAGGAGAATACTTGGCTACAAAATACAGGTCAAGGACAGACTGGGCCTAAAACAAGAAAACCCCAAGTAAAACAAAACAAACAAAAACAAATTTAAAAAAGAAGAAACTTATGTGACCTTCGTTATTGGAATTATTATTATCCTGAAAAAATTACCGCGTTTTGTTTTGTTTTGTTTTTTAAAAAAATCATGTAGCGGGGCTGGAGAGATGGCTCAGTGGTTAAGAGCACTGCCTGCTCTTACAAAGGTCCTGAGTTCAATTCCCAGCAACCACATGGTGGCTCACAACCATCTGTAATGGGATCTGATGCCCTCTTCTGGTGTGTCCGAAGAAAGCTACAGTGTACTCGTCATATATATATATATATATATATATATATATATATATATATATATATATAATAAACAAATAAAATTTAAAAAAGAAAAGAAAATCATGTAGCTTACTGAGTCAGGAAAGCCGAGCATTTGCTTGCTTCCATTCTAAATGGGAGGGAGAAGTGCTGGTTTAAACCAAAACCAAGCAAGGGCTAGTCTGTGAAAGAAGCATTTAGCTGTACGGGAGGTGGGGGCCGGGGGCCCTCTGAAGCATTCCAGACAGCTGAGAACTCGAAGGCACTTTTTTGTTTTTGTTTTTGTTTTTTTGTTTTGTTTTGGTTTTTCGAGACAGGGTTTCTCTATGTAGCCCTGGCTGTCCTGGAACTCACTCTGTAGACCAGGCTGGCCTCGAACTCAGAAATCCTCCTGTCTCTGCCTCCCTAGTGCTGGGATTAAAGGCGTGCGCCACAACGCCCGGCGAAGGCACATTTTATTATGTCTTCTTCACAGTGTAAATAATTTCTTCCGCTTGGTCTGCAAAGCCAGGGTACACAGAAAAACCCTGTCTCGGAGGGTATGGCGGGGAGGGCCCAAGGTTTATTTGAGCTGTAGTAAATGTGGAGAAAGACTGCAGGAAGGAGCTTCCCATTCTGGATCGGAAAGCCAGCACAGAACATTTCTTTCAGTATCTTTCCCCTCTCCGCTCCTTCCCTACATTTCTGAGATACCTTTGCAGCTGGCCTTTGCGGGAGGGGGACAGAAGAGGCCTCTAGTCTGCCCAGCAACAGTGACGTCCATCGCCTGATCATCCGGAATTGGTTGCCAGGACCAGGAGATAGGGGAGTGGGCCTCTAGCATTTGCCAGCGTCGCTGTGATACCCGATCCTCTCAGGAAAAACCTAGCTAACCCTTTCGCTTCAGACTTGCTGCTTCTGGTCACCTGCTTTCCCTTCACTGTCCCTTTCGTTTCTGGTCGGTACAGTGTGGACCCGCAGCCATCAAAACCCCGGAGAGGGAGGCCCCGCCTCTTGGTGGGCTGTCAATCACCTCGGTGGCAATGACGCCAGCGACGAGTGTGCTCAGGCGGTTCTCCGAGCTGAGCAGCTGTCACGTTGTAGACCATCTTGGAATCTTACAGTCTCTCCCCTTTGTTTTCTTTTCTGGGGTTCGACCCAGGATTTTTCTTTTCTGGGGTTCGACCCAGGATCTAACTGAATAGGCTGGCTCTCTTATCTTTTAATTATAGCCCATCGCAGTCCATTTTCCTAGTAGAGAAAACTATATAACGGCCTAAGTATGTAGCCTGGAATTGCTAGAGCTATTTGAACTTTTATTCCAATATGAGGGACCTTGTTTCTTCATCTTTGTCAGAAGTGAAATTCCTAAATGTGGACTCTAAGTCTACACCTTCCTTACTGACTGAGGAATGTCTGAGACCCTAATCCTGCACATGGGTTAAAGAACGGGAACTACTAAAGAACCAGCTTAAAACCTATCTCATAGTAAAGGCAAGCTAGATTCTTTCCTGTTTATGATTATACCCTTGTTTCTCAAGGTCTGGGCTAGGCTCCACCTGTAACCTTAACTACAAATGGTCCTGCAGTGCCTGTTCCAGGAACGACAATCACCTCTTTTTTTTTTTTTTTTTTTTTTTCTGAGACAGGGTTTCTCTGTATAGCCCTGGCTGTCCTGGAACTCACTTTGTAGACCAGGCTGGCCTTGGACTCAGAAATCCGCCTGCCTCTGCCTCCCGAGTGCTGGGATTAAAGGCGTGGGCCACCAATGCCAGCCTTTCAAACCCTGCTTTAGGACGAATGCAGGATTGCTGTTCTATGCCACCATGCCCAGTTTAATATTTCTTGCCGAATAAATTACACGACAGCCGTCTTGACTAAGTAGCGTGATATCATTTCTATTTGTCCTTGGTTCTTAGCAGTGTTCTGAATAGTTGGCATTATTAAGTTACTAAATAAAGCAGGCATATCGAGTTACAGTTGTACCCAAAAAAGTCACATTAAAGGAGAGAAAACCCTCTATGTTAGCAAATTTTTATTATTTTTATTTATTCAGCAATTTTATGCATGTCCATAGAGTATCTTGGCTGCTCCTACTCCCTAACTCTTCCTCCCCTTCTTCTTTTTCCATTTTGAGATAGGGTCTCTCTATTATGTAGATCTGACTGACCTGGAGCTTGCTGTGTAGACCAGGTTGGGGAGCAGTGATGGAAGACACAATCTGGCTAACAAGGTGGGTAAAGTTAGTATATGCAGGGCAGTGGTGGCACACGCCTTTAATCCCAGCACTTGGGAGGCAGAGGCAGGCAGATTTATGAGTTCGAGGCCAGCCTTGTCTACTGAGTGAGTTCCAGGACAGCCAGGACTACACAGAAAAACCCTGCCTGGAAAAACAAAAACAAAAACAAACAAACAAACAAGAAAGTTAGTATAGCTTGGACATTCAATATCAAGGTTTCTATGACAGATGTCATAGATGGCCTCCTTGTCTACCATAATCAGAGTTGCTTAGAGTTGTGTGAATGGTGAGGATGAAATTGAAGGGCTCAACAACAGTGGTGGAAACCTGGGTGTCTGGGTAAAAGGAGAATGGCAGCTTGGGCTGTGGATCTCCCCATCTCTTGGGTCATCAGCCAATATAGTCCAGGGCTGTGGGAGCAGAGATGATGAGTGGCGGAGATCAGAAGCCCTGTGAGAACATGCAGTGACTAACCACACCCAGATGAACTATCAGGAGCGAGATCAACTTTACTTAGGGTGATTCAAGGCTTATAAAGTTTTGGGGGTGCCGGGTGTGGTGGCACACGCCTTTAATCCCAGCACTCGGGAGGCAGAGGCAGGTGGATTTCTGAGTTCAAGGCCAGCCTGGTCTACAAAGTGAGTTCCAGGACAGCCAGGGCACACAGAGAAACCCTGTCTCGACCCCCCCCCAAAAAAAAACCCAAAGTTTTGGGGGACTGAGGGTAGAAACATCCAGAATGGGCAAAAGTCATTGGCTAAGGGCTGAGGGCACTAAAATACCTCATTAGCATGAGGAAGCATTTCAGGAATCTCAGGTGCTAGCTGAACAGGTTTTATCAGGAAAAGGAAATTTTTGATTCTGTAATCTAATTGAGGCTATGTGACATTCCTTAGGGAGAGGGATATGTGTGGGGGTTTTCAATTCCCCAGACAAAGTCAGAAGAGGAGAAGCCTTGTTAATGAAGGGAGTCCCCCATTTTGCACTGAGCCTCAGAAGGCTATCCAGTCAATGGTAGACTTCGACCTTAATTAGCAGAATTTTCCCACATCGGACTTCTTTCCATAATCAACAGAGGTCCACTCCATCAGCAGGGAGGTGAACCCCGAGCCACTTCCTCCACCAAAGCTGTGGAAAACCAAGAAGTGCAAAAGACTTGTGTGTTGGTCAGCCTACTTGTGATTTCAGTGCAAGGTAAAGTCAGCGATCTCTTGCCGCTGATGTAGTAGCCATGGGCGTAGTTATTTCCAAATGCTCAGGGTTGAAGAGCTGATAGTAAGTACTGAGGTGGAACTTTCTGGTTTCTTTAACAACTCAGTGTGTCACGTGACGGTTTTCTGAAAGTTGTTTTGTGAGATGGCATATGATGTTTTGCTGGAAACAGACTCTTGAGAGGATTCGTGATGTTTAGAAAGAATGTAAACGGAACCCCACAGACAGGGAGAGGATGCTCTTGAATGCTATGCCATACAACACTTCACGGGTCTTCACTGATCTTTTTTATTGGTGTGCACTTCACAGAGAGAAATGTCCCAAAGAACTTATGATAGTCCAGCTGATTCTGGCGTCTTCCGTTGACTTGTGCCGAATCGATGGAGTCTTGCTGTTTCTGCTGTATCTTGCCACTGCTACTGATTCATGTTTGGTGTTTGCTATTGTACTGGACTGCTAGTACCTAGAAAACAAAGAGTGGAATCGCCCCAAGGAACTACTTCTAAACAGGTCCACAACCCTTTTCCTATTAAACCTTCTCCCCGCCTCCCCCCCCCCACTTCTGGTTGGTGGGTTATAAGGGAGGTTGAAGTGGTTAAGAACCCTAAATAAAGTTGGTTTTGAAAAAGCCTACAAAGTACAAATGCAAACTTTATCAAAAACTGTGGTTCCAGGTCTAGGAACATTTTCCTGGGCATATGGTTGCCAGTATCTATCTCATTGAAGAAGAGTCATATCCTTCCTTGATGATATTCTTACTTGATCTGGCCATCAGGCTAGATTCCATGTTCTAGGCAATAGAACTCTTCGCAAGCATTGACGACTTGGACACCAGCCTGCCCAATTCGGGCAGAGATACATTCATGTGTGGTAGCTACAGTTTAGGAGGTGAGATTGACAGAAACAGACACAGACCCAGTTACTCTCCCTGGACAAGCTAAGATTCCAGGTATGTAACTCAATAATAAGATTCTTAATATAACTCATGATACTGCTGACTTAGTTATGGACTTACACTACAAAAGCTGAGACAGCCTAGTCATCTGACTAGGGGAAGCAGGGGGACTTTGGAAGAACCAGCAAACAATAAACAGTCCGGAACCTTAATCTGGAGCTGAATAATACAGTAGGAGACAGTGGCCTCAGTGATTTTGTTATCACTGGTAGTAATGTTCTGAGCAGAATAGGCATGTCAAGTAGCATGTACCCCACCACTACATCTCTATAGGGTCTAATGTAGCCTAGGCAGCTATGAACTCAGCTAAAGCTCACTATAAATACTAACCTTCTGTCTTGATTTCTCAAGTTTTGGTCTAAGACTCTGTTGAGCCTTAGCTTACCAGGGACCCCTTGAGTGAACAACGTGGAGCTGGAATAGATGCAAAAGCAAGAGAGATTTTATTTAATCCAGCATGCTGGGGGGCACCTGGCACATAGGGATAGAGCAACCCCACACAGCACAGCCCATCCAGTGAGCCTTTATACAGTTCTCAGGGCCACCACCATTAGGCACAATCATATTGTGCCTAATTGGGACTTTTTTTTTTTTTGAGACAGGGTTTCTCTGTATAGCCCTGGCTGTCCTGAACTCACTCTGTAGACCAGGCTGGCCTTGAACTCAGAAATCCACCTGCCTCTGCCTCCCAAATGCTGGGATTAAAGGCATGTGCCACCACTGCCTGGCTAACAGTGGGACTTTTAAACTGATTGGTCTATAGGGAAATGAGATCAATGACCAATGGTAGTGGAATGTGTCTGGTGGTTGATCCCTCCTCCCTGTGGTCTGAGGAATGTAATTAGCCCCTCCCTTCTGGAGGGGAGGGGTGCCTATGTTCCTTATGACCTTTTTTTTTTTTTTCTTTTTGGTTTTTTGAGACAGGGTTTCTCTTTATAGCCCTGGCTGACCTAGAACTCACTTTGTAGATCAGGCTAGCCTCGAACTCAGAAATCCGCCTGTCTCTGCCTCCCAAGTGCTGGGATTAAAGGCGTGCGCCACCACGCCCGGCTCGTCCTTATGACCTTTTGCTTCCAGGAAAGGAGGGGTCCAGTGGAATTCTTTCTTTCTTTTTTCTTTTCTTTTCTTTTCTTTTCTTTCTTTCTTTCTTTCTTTCTTTCTTTCTTTCTTTCTTTCTTCCTTCCTTTCTTTCTCTTTCTTTCTTTCTTTCTTTCTCTCTCTCTCTCTCTTTCTTTCTCTCTCTCTCTCCTCTTACTTTTTTTAAAAAAAGATTTATTTATTATTATATGTAAGTACACTGTAGCTGTCTTCAGACACACCAGAAGAGGGCGTCCGATCTCATTATGGATGGCTGTGAGCCACCATGTGGTTGCTGGGATTTGAACTCAGGACCTTCAGAAGAGCAGTCAGTGCTCTTAACCGCTGAGCCATCTCTCTGGCCCCCAGTGAAATTTTCTAACGGTTGAGCTGACCTCTTCACTGGGATTACAAGTTTTTGTCACTGTGCCCAATTTCTAGTACAGAGCTCTGCTAAATGGCTAAACTGGGTTTAATTAAGAGTTTCTACCTATACACTGTTGTATTCGAATCAGAGCCAGAAGCTGTTTTGAAGCTTACCAAAAATTATAAATTTATTTTTTTTATTTCATTTAGTGTTTTTTGATATATTTTCACACTGAACATATGGAGTTCATAATGATAATTTTTGAAAAAAAATGTATATGACAAACAAAACTGAAAAAGCATTTGGTCTTCAGACTTGGTTGGTCCCTTTCTAAAGATTTAGAGTTTCCATGTAACTCATGCCATCTAATGGACTAATTAAGTAATTGAGCTGTGCACAATGGCATACATTTGTAATTCCCTTATTCTGGTGACTGAGGCAAAAGTGTTACCTAGAGCTTGTGACTAGTCTACTCTATATAGTACGACTTTGTCTTTCTCACACACACACACACACACACACACACACACACACACACTTATTATCAGTTGCATAGGAGCACAGAGAAGATACACGGATGCTGGAAGCTTCAAAAGAGAGAGTGAACCATGATCCAGCCAATTCACTCACTCGAGTTGCACAAAGTTCAGACTTAATGAGATATCAGGCCAGCAAATGCTGGTAACATTTGCCAACATCTGTAGGCCACGCAACAGAGGAAATATTGATCACTAATGTGTGTCAGATTTTATTTTTTTAGCCTTAGAACATTTTTCTGTTAATATATTTCTCACAATAGTATATGTAATGGCAGATAAGCTGTATTTATTCTAATGTCACAGATGAAGAAATGAAGGCCAGAGGGATGTGAAAAGACCATAAGTGTGATGATTATTGTTTTTACAAGGTAAGGGCCCTAGGCCTTCGGTCACCAGACTGATATTCTTCTCAAAGTGTTTATGTGTACATCTCTTCTATATCCATTGTGAGTGCTTGAGCTAAGACTCAGGAAAGGGGACTTAAGATGGTCTCCATCATATAATGTAACATTCGTTTCTCAAAATGGTTTTACTGATATATACTCATGTTAATTATGTTTGAAGATATAGTTTATTACATTACTGCCAACACTTGATTTAAATTTTTTTGAAATCATGTGTATGAGTCATCAAATAAAACATCAAGCCAGAGATGGGTTACATCTTTTCTGGCTATTGGCCAAAGGGGTCCCATACACTGCCACCAAAGCATCACATTTAGTACCCTATTGATTACTCTCCATAACCTGATGGTAAGGCCATGCTGCTGAAGACACAACTTACTTACGTTGCTGAACATGGAGAAATCCTGCTGGTGACCAACTAGAAGTTTCACTCCTACTGATTAGCATTTATGGGGCTGGAAGGTACTCTGCCTGTTACTTGGGGAGAAAAGTAGTCATTGGTAACATCCAGTAATAAACCTTATGACCTACAATAGCAACCTGTCTGCAAAACAGACTAGTGAAATCATGGCAAAAATGTTATGGGAGTAACTGTGTTAGTTGAATGAGAATGACCCTCGTAGGCTCATGTATTTGAATGCTTAGTCATCAGTTAGTGACCATGTTGCTGCCAAAGGCATGTCACTGGGGTGGGCTTTGGGGTTTCAAAAGCCCACCTCAGGCCTAGTCTGGCTCTTTCCTAGTCTGATACCCACAGGATCTAAAGCTCTTCAGCTACTGCTCCAGTGTTATACCTATCTGCTTTCTGCTATGATGATTGCTGTTTGCAACTGATAGCTGAGAATTGATGTTGAGAAAGGGGAGGCTAATTCTCTTCAATGGGGTCACCTGAGTAGATCAATCAAACTCCAGCGCAAACTCTTGGGCTCAGAAGTAGTTGCCAAACACAAAACAGACTCCATTTTTTGGGTGCACCTTTTATTTTGTTTTTTGTTATTTTCATGTTACTGATTTTTTTTTTTTGAGAGAGAGAGGAAGAGAGAGAGGAAAGTGAAATTTAGTAGGAAGTAAGGTGGGGAAGATCTTGGAAGAGTTGGAGGAGAAGAAACAATATCAAAATTTGTGCCGGGCGTGGTGGTGCACGCCTTTAATCCCAGCACTTGGGAGGCAGAGGCAGGCGGATTTCTGAGTTCGAGGCCAGCCTGGTCTACAAAGTGAGTTCCAGGACAGCCAGGGCTATACAGAGAAACCCTGTCTCGAAAAACCAAAAAAAAAAAAAAAAAAAAAATTTGTATGAAAACATGAATATATGTCTGGGGTATATGCACTTGTATGTAATGCTAGAAGAGTGTGTTGGATCCCAGGGAGCTGGAATTACAAGGAAGGAAGTGTGAGCTATCTAGCATAATTGCTGGGAAACAATCTGAAGTCCTCTGTAAGAGCAGTATGTCTAGCTCACCCACCTCTGACACATTAACTAGTCTAAGTTTGTGCTACTGGGTCATAGACTTCTAGAGTTAGGAACACCACCCCTAACTCCTTTAGGAAAATGGCAAAGTAGGATTGAGGAACACTTGTGTGGTATATTTGTCCTACCATTTTGGGACACAGCTCTTCTAGGTCCATCAGTCAAGGCCTTCCTCTTGTCTGGCACCCCCTTATCCTACGGCAATCCTTATCCGTAGAGAATGAAAGTTGGATCCTGGCACAGGTGAAGATTTACTACCCAGGTAGTGGAGCAGGTGTTTGGGATGAACTCAAGAATCATGATCCTTTGATGGACATGTTCAGAGAACAGCAGCGTGACAATAGACAGGCACAGTGGTGCACACCTATAATCTTGGCACACGGGGATCTGAGAAAGGAAGATCTTCAGTTGGAGACTAGCCTGGGCCACCTTAGACCGTCAAAGCCCAAACCAGAAAAGGAAGGAGAGAATCGGAGGGGAAGAGAGAGGAGGAGGAGGAGAGCAGATTCAAGAACAGGAGAAGGAGGGTTGATTTGGCCCTTCCTCTTGGGAGGAGATATCTTACTGTACCAGTGACCTGACTTAGGCACAATTATTAGTACTGCTATGTGGAGTAGAACCTGTATTATGTACTAAAGATCATACATTGTCTTCAAGGCCCAGAGATTCTGCCACTTCCAGTGCTGGGAAGAAACTTCAATTTCCTAAAGACAGGAGCTGCTAGGCAGGAAGTAATTAATGTACCTGGTATGACAGAATCCTAGATAGCATTCTATAAATGAAGCAGATTAGCAAAGAGATTGATAAAACATGACATATGGCAAACAGCAGAAGAATCTGCTGGAGAGGGTAGAGCCCAGCCACACTGCTGGCAGCTCCACAGAAAGATGAATCTACTACTCCCAGAAGAACTGTTATCCAGGTAACGATGACCCTAGTGGATTTATCTACAACAGCGCTACAGAAACACAGAGATGTTTCAGGAAGACAGACTACAAGCTAGACAATGTTTCCCACAGCCGCACCTCATGTCAAGTAGGATCGTTGGAGTTTTCATCTTCTCATGTCACATAAGTTTGAGTTTTTTATTAATAGAATGGAAATAGTAGTATCTATGCCAGAAACTTTTTCTCCCACTGGGGATTGACTTACGTTGGAGTAGCTCCCACAACCACCTTCTGCAGTCAATCTCCCTAATATAATTAATTAACATATTTATCGTGTGTGTGTATGTGTGTGTGTGTGTGTGTGTGTGTGTGTGTAAGAATGTTGAGGTCACTTTTCCGAGTAGCCGCCAAGATGGCCGAAGTGGAGCAGAAGAAGAAGCGGACCTTCCGCAAGTTCACCTACTGTGGCATGGCGTAGACCTCGACCAACTGCTCGACACGTCCTATGAGCAGCTGATGCAGTTGTACAGCGCCCACCAGAGGCGGCGCCTGAACCGTGGTTTTCGGAGGAAGCAGCACTCACTGCTGAAGCACTTGAGAAGGGCCAAGAAGGAGGCGCCACCCATGGAGAAGCCCGAGGTAGTGAAGACACACCTGAGAGACATGATCATCCTGCCCGAGTTGGTGGGCAGCATGGTGGGTGTGTACAACGGCAAGACCTTCAACCAGGTGGAGATCAAACCAGAGACGATCTGCCACTATCTGGGCGAGTTCTCCATCACCTACAAACCTGTGAAGCACGGCCGGCCTGGGATCGGTGCCACCCACTCCTCAATTCATCCCTCTCAAGTAGCCGAGGCCAATAAAGACTGTTTTTGGACCCTGGGGGGGGGGGGAGAATGTGGAGGTCAGAGGACAACTTGCTGGGTTGCTTCTCTACTTCAAACGTGTGCCTTCTGGATATCAATCTGAGGTCTTCAGGCCTGGTGACAGGTGACTTTACCTGCTAAGGTATCCCACAAGCCCTATTTAAAACTTTTTGAACTTCAGTTTTCTCTCACATGTGGAGAAGTTATCATGAAGAAACAAAAGAATAGGAAGGACAGAAGGGGTTGTGGGATGCGGCACATTGCCAAGAGTCCATGGTTACAAGCACAAGGCCCTGGGTTCTATTTCCAGTAACACATGCACGCACACACGCACGCGCGCGCACACGCACGAGAGAGAGAGAGAGAGAGAGAGAGAGAGAGAGAGAGAGAGAGAGAGAGAGAGAGAGAGANATATATATATATATATATATATATATATATATATATATATATATATATATATATATGCTTAGCTTCACATGTCATTTTCTGCAATTCCAAACTTGCCAATAATTTCAAAACCAAAGATTTTGTATCTCACTAATTTGGTGGCAAAATCTAGCAGACTTGCATTTATTCTGTGGCAAAATTGGGTATGAAGTTCTTTTCTGACTATTTATTCCACTCAAAGTGAGTCTTACATTTAACACAGAAATATAATTGTATATGTTATGGGTTTCAGGTTTATATATGCATGTTTTTTGTTGTTGTTGTTTTACTTTTTTGGAGACAGGGTCTCACTATGTAGCCTTGGTTGGCCTGGAAGTCACCATGTAGACCAGGATGGCTTTGAACTCACGGGAATAAGCTTACCTTTGCTTAAGGAGTGCTGGGATTAAAGGTGTGTTCCACCATACCTCACTACTTTATTTTTAACTAATACATAGCATATGAGTATACTCATATACTCATGTATATGAATGTATGTCTGTGTATACTTATATGCATGTGTGTGCAGGTGTCCTTGGAAAACAACCTTAGATTCCCAGGAGTTTGAGTTACAGGCAGTTGTGAGCCGCATGCCTGACATAGGTGCTGGGAACCAAATTCAGATCCTCACAAAGTCTCTTAATCACCAAGCCTCTCTCTAATCTTCTTGAATGAAGGTTTTCCCCAACATTCTGTAAGTTTCTAATAGAAAAATTTAATAGGGGACAGATAAAGCACGTCTATATTCAACGTTATGAGAGCACAATTTATACTGTAGTACAGCCTTCAATTCATATCTAAGGACAATGTAAGGCTCTGTGGTCTGGGGAATATGCAGAACTGACTGCTTATGAGGGGAGAGTATATGAATTTTACAGACAACTACCTGACCATAGGTACCAGACTAAAGTTTGGGACTATTGGCTTGTTTTTGTTTTCATTGTCTATTGGGTCTGCTAGCTGGAGAGGAGCTCTATCTAAGACAGGACTTTAGGGTATCAATCTTCAGTTTTCTTATACTGCCTGCTCTCTGCATAAAGCGCAGCTCTTGTCTCTGTCCATTGGTATTGGTGGTAACAGACAACAGAAACCTCAGTACTCCAGTTAGAGATTGAGGTTGATTGGTTTCCTTATCCAGGTACATTCTCAGAGTTCTACGGGAATACATAGTGGTCCTTTTGGATGCTGTCTAGTCTCTTCCGCTGAGGATGCCCTGCCCCTACTCTGTAATAAACTGTGTATACCAGCTACACTTAAAAAAGGCAAAAGAGGGGCTGGAGAGATGATTCAGAGGTTAAGAGCACTGACTGCTCTTCCAGAGGTCCTGAGTTCAATTCCCAGCAACCACATGGCGGCTCACAACCATCTGTAATGGGATCAGAGGCCCTCTTCTGTTATGTCTGACAGCTACAGGGTACTCATATAAATAAAGTAAATAAATCTTAAAAAAAAGAAAATAGGGAAAGAATAGCATAATTTTTTCTTTCTTACTCTTATTCTGAGTACTGTGAGTATTATTAGTTATTAGCCTGGTGTTTTTTTTTTTGCTTTACTTTTATTTATATTTTAATTATATATATATATAATTAAATAACTATATATATAATTATATATATATATATATATATATATATATATATATATATATAATTAATATTATATATTGGGTTTTGGAGACAGGGTTTCTCTGTATAGCCCTGGCTGTCCTGGAACTCACTTTGTAGACCAGGCTGGCCTGGAACTCAGAAATCCGCCTGCCTCTGCCTCCCGAGTGCTGGGATTAAAGGCGTGGGCCACCACGCCCAGCCTTTAATTATATTTTAACACCCCCCACCCCGTGTGTGTGTGTGTGTGTGTGTGTGTGTGTGTGTGTGTGAGTGTATGACCCTGCCTGCTGCAGGAGGTGTATAGAGCTCAGAGAACATCTTTTGAGGTTCATTTCTCTCCTACTATGTAGGATCAGGGAATTGAACACAGGTTGTCAGGTTTGGCAGCAAGTACCTTTAATCAGGCCTTAACTACATATGTGTGTATTTGTATGTGTGTGTGTGTGTATACATGTATATGAATATATATATATATATATATATATATATATATATATATATATGTAATTCTTATTTATTTTGAAATATTTAAAAGTCTGTTCATTTAAATTTGTATTGGTAGAAACTGAGCCTGGTCAAGGTCAGTTAGCCTATACTCATGCATACTGTAAAGATAAGCTTTCCTGATTTATTATTGCTTTGGTTACTCTAAAACTTAATTACATTGTGCTCATTCACTTATTACATAAGTGCTTACTCGTGGAGACATTATTTATAGAGCCAATTCACACTGCCAACTTGGTAACCTGGTTATTGGCTCTGAGTGTCCCTGAGACAGGGAGACATGAGCTAGAGAAAGGGCTTCACGGTGTCATTTTCTTTTTTGCACTGAAGTTTTGTGAGTTCTAGATTAGACCTACCTGGGTAGAGTTGCAAAGGCCTAACAGCAGTATAACCTACGCCCTAGGCTGGAACAAAGAACAAGGCCAGAAGTGTTAAGAATGAACACTTGCTGTGGTCTGAATGTGTATGTACTCTTCTCCTTCAATTCATATGCTGAGAGCTAATGCACACAGTGTGATAGAGATGGGCCTGAGAGGCCAAATCTTTTAAGTTCTGACTCTATTTAAGAGAACCTGACCTAAGTTTGAACTTAGACAAACTAGCAGGCGGTTCCTAAAAACCAACACTTCAAAGCAATAAAAACACAACTACACAGACAAACAAACCCAAAACAAAGACTAAATTCTAACCTATTTATTTATTTTTGTAGTTCGGTTTGGCTTCAAACTCTGTATGTAACACAGATTGGCTTTGACCTAGTCGTCCTCCAGCATCATCCTAGGGTTATTGGCATGTACTATGATGCCTGGCAAAACTAAACCTTGAAATGCAATATGAAGAAATCCAATATGAATATGGATTAGACATAATGGTACTTAACTATAAACCTAGCCCTCAAGAGGTGGAGGCTGGAGGATCGCTGCAAGTGAAATGCTCTCCCGTTCTATGCAACAAATTCCAACCAGCCAAGACTACACAGTGAGTGTCTTAGTTAGGGTTTTACCGCTGTGAACAGACACCATGACCAAGGCAAGTCTCATGAAGGACAACATTTAATTGGGGCTGGTTCACAGGTTTAGTTTACAGGCAGGTCAGTTCATTATTATCAAGATGGGAGCATGGCAGCATCTAGGCAGGCACGGTACAGGCATAGCTGAGAGTTCTACATCTTCATCTGAAGGCTGCTAGTGGAAGACTGACTTCCAGGCAGCTAGGACATGCGTATTAAGGCACACACCCACAGTGACACACCTGCTTCAACAAGGCCACACCTACTCTCAGGGCCAAACAAAAACAAACCATCACAGTGAGATTGCCTAAAAAGAAGAAAATTAATTTGGATGCAGAGTAAGGAGCTGGAGTTCAGATACTAGCTGGGCTGACTTCTAGCTATGCTATTCTTGCTTTGTCTCACATTCTCCAAAGCAGTTTAATTGACTATAAGAACATGAACGTCCATTTACTTCATGTGGTGGTGCAAGGATGAGATGTCATCTACTGGAAGAGCCCAGAATTTTATAGATCATCAACAACTTGGGCTACTTTGGCTCTTGGGTTTCCATGCCTTCTGATAATGAAGCTTTGTGCTCTCTAGGGTGGAAGAGAAAGAATAGGGGAAAGACATCAGAAGGAGAATATGGGGAATGAGATAAAGAAGAAGACTGGCCATTCCGTAGGGAATCTGAGTAGAAACTTCTCTATTTCCGTGGAAAATGGCAACAAAACAGAACAGAACAAAACAAACAAAAATTGCACAAAGAGGTAGCATTGCAAAGACACACCTGTAGAAGCTTTTTCTTTTTTTCTTTCTTTTTTTTTTTTAAGAAGGAAAAGAAGGAAGTGGAGGGCTTGAGGCTCTACATTCATTCCCAACATCGTATCTCCTGCTAAATACGTTATCTGTGGGAAGAACAGGGCTGACACACGGTGGTTCGAGGAAGGATCTAAACAAGCGTCCTGAGGGACATGGATAAGGAACTCTGGATATTATACAGGAGGGTGAATAGGTACGAAAAGAGGAAATGGCAGCTACATTATGCTCTAGAGGCAAGCAAATCAGAGTGCTTACACAAAGATGTTGAGAGTAGTCCGTGATCCCGGGGAGCACGCTTGCTCAGATGTCCCGATGTCCCATTGTAGCAGGGTCCTGCTGGGTTTGGGGAGCGGTTTGTGAACTCAGCTTTGCCAGGACCACAGGATACCACCTGGCTCGGACGAGCCAAGGCCTGGCACAGAGTCAGTCAGAGCCAGGTAGCTCTTCTTTTTGACTATCTGGGAAACTTCCCTCGCTGGTATCCATATCTTCAGTGGGTCTTCTTGAGAGGGCAGGCCACTCTCTCAGAGGAGGGTGGCTGTCACTTCCAGTGGTCAGAAATCCTTCCTACTCTCTATTGTTCACTATTTAGTCCAGTGGTTCTCAGGCTCTTTCCAGGCAACATTTAAAAGCTTGTGGGGTTTCGTTTTTGTATTTAGCACTGTGTGAGTGTGTGTGTGTGGGGGTGCATATGGGTAGAACCTGTGTAAAAGCTGTCCTTCTGCCAGATAAGCGTTCTCTCATTATCCAGATTTTCAGAAGTCCCCCAGGACATTCATGTAGGTAAAAACTTGTGTTTAATTATCTGAGCCTAGGACTTAATTTTTTTTAATGGTCTGAATATGCAGCGAACTTTCTAGGAATGCAATTACAGTTCTGCGTGAGTTTAGGGAAGCTTGACTTTGCTACCAAGAGTTGCTCAACATTTCCTGAAGTCACTGTATTGATGGCAACATGCCGGAGGTAGTTGAGTCACTGGCTGTGCACCTGTATCCGTGTGTTGGTAGAAGTTCCATCTCTGCGACTCTATGGAGAGGTGTAAGCATTTGCCTGCTTCGAGGGAAACGGCACTCACTCTAAAATACTGTTTATGTTGTAGCAAATTGCTATGCTCTTTCTTCTAGATGGGGAAATATTTTGTTCTTTTTAGTCACGTGCATAGGGAAGTGATGTAATCCATGATTATTAGTTTGTGCTTTAGGAGTCATTACAAATACTCGTTCTAACATAGGGTTGAAGGTTGAGAGCCTCGGTTCTCCTGGGTCTTATAATATCTGGTTTCCACCCACCTCTCTGGAAGAACTAGCCAGCAAAGGAGTGCCTTCCCCCAACGCCCCCGCCATACTCCGTTTTCATCTTTCTGTCCATCATCATTAAGGACAATCGCAATGCAGGAGCTTTGGCTGTCAGACCTCTCTGCCAGGGCCTCCAGTTTACCCTTAGTCAAGAACTGCAGGTCTGGTCGAGCGTGGATAATACAGGTTCATGCTCATGGAGAGGTTTTCTTTCTTTTTCCATATACCTCAGTATCTCTTCTGATGTCCCTGATCTCTTGCTCCCCGCCATAAGCTGGCAAGTAGCCCACTGCTGGACCAAGGAGCCACCCGGGGCTCCCAGTTCTAGCTCTTCTATCCTATCTTTTCCCTAGTGCCCCCTCTACTATCGGCTGCCCTTCTGACCCTTGCGTCTCCCTTCCCTTTCAAGGTCTGTTCCCCAGGCATATGACATCTTCCCTCCTTTCGCCAGGTCCAGATCTTTCTTCCTTCCTTTTGTACAAACATCCTTTCTTCACCTTCATCCAGGCTCCTTGTCTTTGTGCCAGCTCCTCTGCTTTAGGCTTGGGTCGTATAACCCCCTACAGCCCCCCTCCTGTCTCCATCAGTCTAGCCTGCGGGTCTCTCGGCAGCTCTTAGTCCCCGCCTGCATGCGTGATCGCCTATGTTCCCCTCCATCCTACCTCTACGCCCTCCCGCGCCGTGGGCGGTCTAGGGAGGGGCCGGGATCCGGGGCGGCTCCTGGGGCTCGGGTTGTGGGAGGCGCCCTCTCCGATCTCCCCCTCCCTTCCCCCCGCCCCGTCTTCCCCTGCACCCTCCTTCTCCCTCCGCCCGAGAGCTTCCCGGGTCCCCGGCGCCGCCTCCTTCCCTCCCGGCACCGTGCTCTTGCGGCCGCCGTCGCCCCGGGGAAGGAGAGACGGGGGTGGGGTTTGCGGGTAGCGATCGAGAAGGGGAGAGACCCCGGCCGGGCTGGAGCCTGGATTCCTCTGGAAGAAGAACAGGGGGAGGGGAAGCTGGAGGACCGGGAGGGAGAACGGGGAGCCGCGGCCGGGCCTGGGCCCTTGAGGCCCGGGGAGAGCCGCGGAGCGGGACCGGCCGCCGAGGTAAGAGCGGGGCCCCACGCCCGGGACTTGGTGAGGAGGCCGGTGGACGCAGGGTAGGGCCGGGGGCGGGGGGTGCGTGGGGTTCGGGTGCGAGCGGCAAGTGATGGGGTAGCGGGACCCCTGAGCGTGGGTAAGCTGGGCTAGCGCTAGCCACAGGGGCTGCTGAGAGGAGGTGGAGTCCCGGGAGGGTGGGGGGCCGAGGGAGGCCGGAGGAGGGTGGGGACAGGCGCTCTCTCCTCCTCTCCCCCCCCAGCCCGTGCGGCTCCGCCCCCGCCTCCTCCGCGGGGCGCCCTCCGCGTCCCGAACCGCGCGGTCGGAGCCCGTGGGGTGCGCGGAGCGAGACCTGTCCGTCGGCTGGCCCAGGCCGCTGCCGGCGGGCTTCTCCCGTGCCCTCACGGTTGCCTTTTCCTCAGATGCTGCTGCTGCTGCTGGTGCCTCTCTTCCTCCGCCCCCTGGGCGCTGGCGGGGCGCAGACCCCCAACGCCACCTCGGAAGGTGCACCCATCTCCGGCGCCCCGGACCTCTTCCACCCCACAGCTCCTTTACCCTGCACGTCTCCTTCCCTCATCTCTCTCGCGGCAGGACCAACCCCCGCCCCCATCCCCGGCATCCTGGTCCGCAGCCACTTCACTACTCCTGACCTCCTTTCTGTCACTCCGCATCACCACCAGCACCCATTTCCTCTCCCTCACGTTGCTACACTACACCGTTTTTCTGTGACCCCGAATTATCTTCTCAGCCCCACCTCCCTTTCCGGGCCCCACATTACTACAGCGCCCCCCTTCCGTGGTCCGGCACCGTGTTGCTTTGATAGGCTTGTGTGGTCCTTGTTCAGTGGGTTTGTGTGGTCCTCACCGGTATAGTCCTTCTGCCCTGTCCCTCATTTAAGCCACCGAACATTATAGCCCTTAGTATTTCTTCTTAGCTATTTGTCTCCATTATACTTCTCAACCGGTGGACTCTCGCACCAGCTTTAGCCCTAACCCTAACGCTGGGTTCTGCAGCTTGGGGTTCTTAGCTGTCCCCACTCCCACCTTCCAGTCGTGTGTCCCGTGTGCCCCTCCTTTTCTGTCCCCCAGCCCCAACCCCACCATTGACCACGCCCTGCTCTTCCCCCTTCCACTGCGGCGCTGCCTTCCCGCTCCCACGGTTCCCCTGTGCCTCCCCATTCTCTCTCAGGTTGCCAGATTATACATCCGCCCTGGGAAGGTGGCATCAGGTACCGTGGCTTGACTCGCGACCAGGTGAAGGCCATCAACTTCCTGCCTGTGGACTATGAGATTGAATATGTGTGCCGGGGAGAGCGCGAGGTGGTGGGGCCCAAGGTGCGCAAGTGCCTGGCCAACGGCTCCTGGACGGATATGGACACACCCAGTCGCTGTGGTGAGTAGCCTGGGAAGCCACCCACCTACCCCTGCCTCCTTCCTTCAGGCCCTTCCATTCTCAGTTGCAGACCAACCTCAGTTGTTTTGCAAGTCAGCAATTTAAATCCAGTGGAACGAAATTCACAAATACGTTTAATGAATGAGTACTATGTAGGAGGAGGGGTGTTGCTGTGAGCAGCTAGTGGGAGGAAGCAAGTTAAGCAACCAGCGCATTCACTTCATCGTCTTCATTAGGATACTGATCATTGGATGAAATAACTTTGATTTTTCATCTGAGTTATCCTTTGAGGTTCATTAATGAGAGATTATTTTTTAAGTTATAAGACGATTTCGTTACATTTTTCTGACACCTTTGTCTCCAACTCAATGACCATATAAGCCAGTTTAGTGGTAGTATAGACCAGCCATAATAAGAAAAGCAAACCTGATCTTGCATCCAGATTTACGTACACATTTCAAAGGCAGAAAACTACCCACTTTACTGTGCTGTGAGCAGTATCTGTTTTGTGTGCTTATAGCTCCATCTTGAGTTCCTACAATAGAAATGCTATTTTTTTTCTGATAGGAATGTGAATCCTGGGGGGTGGGGAGGGCTGGGGAGACGGGGAGGTAGGGAGGCACAGACATTGCACACCTGATTTCCTGTGGAGCAGGATGCTTGTGAACCCAGACCCAAACCTAATTCTCTGTACTCCCTAGGGGAAGGATTCTCTACAACTTGCCTTTCTTCTTATTTTCCTGTCTCTCCACAGTCCGAATCTGCTCCAAGTCTTATTTGACCCTGGAAAATGGGAAGGTTTTCCTGACGGGTGGGGACCTCCCAGCTCTGGATGGAGCCCGGGTGGATTTCCGATGTGACCCCGACTTCCATCTGGTGGGCAGCTCCCGGAGCATCTGTAGTCAGGGCCAGTGGAGCACCCCCAAGCCCCACTGCCAGGGTGAGGGGAACAGCTGCCTGCCTGCAGCTGATGAGGGTGCCTGCCCTAGAATGGGAGTGGGGTGGGAGTGGGTAGAGGGAACGGATGGTTGCTATGAAGAATGTCGGGGAGGAGTTTGGGAAGATGCAGGTGAAGCCCATCTTTACACCACCCACCTGCCCCAGACTTGGTTCCACGGTCCTTTCTGTTGGGCTTCCCCCCACCCTCCTTTCCTTTAGTGTGTTCTTCCTGATTTCAAATCTTGGACCTTTTTTAAAAATTCTTTTCCTTCATTAATCTCAATCCTGCCCCTCCCCCTCAGCTTCTTAAAGTTAAAAAACTGCTCTCCCCAACCCCTGGAAAAAACTACCCTCCCCCCTCTGTAGACTTAGAACATCCTCTGTATCACTCTTCTAGGACTGGTCCTTTGCTATTCACTCTATAATGGAATTGCTGTAAATATTCAGAATGAAATCATACATTACATTTAGAAAAAGTCGGTGAGATATGGGATTGGAAACATGGAAAAAACAAAAAAAAAATTGGGGCAGAATGACCAGAACAGTGATAATTCAAGGGCAGACGGAAGAAGACTGAGTCTTGTGTATACTTTAACAACCTTGATCATTCCTTGAGGGAATAATTGATTGCTTTTGTGTTTGCTACCCCATTGCTTGCCTCTTTGCTGTCTTTTCTGCAAATGTCTCCCTTTTCTGGGCACCCAAACTCTTGTATATATATACTCTTCTCTCCTGGAATGAATTAAGCTTCAGGGTTCTTCATTTTGACTAAGTCCTTATTTTGAGCTCTTAAAGACTGTGTGCATATGCTAAGCAACCTTTGGAGAACTTACTAAATTAAGGTATTTAAACAGCACGTGTTTAAAACCAATTGTTTTGTAATTTGTCTTCTTAAAGAGATCATAGATTTATATATACATATGTAATATTCAAGCTCTACAAAACTCAGCTGCACCCCGACCCCCTTTACTTGCTGGCACAAATTCTGTTGTCCTTTGAGTAACTGAAGAAAACACGAGTCCTGACCCCTAGCCCCGCCTTGCTCTTATCCTCAGGCACCCTTCCCTCAACGCAGTCTCCGCTCCGCATGAACAGGTGTGGGAGGGGGCTGGGGATCAGGCCTGGGAAGCTGGGCGCCCCTGGTAACTCTTCTCTGATCCCCGTCTTTCCTGCTGCCAGTGAATCGAACGCCACACTCAGGTGAGATCAGAAACCCTTCCCGCGTGCACTGCCGCCCCCATCCCCTCACTCTTCACCCTCCACCAGCAGGATTTCTTTGCTTAGGTTGTGGGTGTCCTGTTACTCATGTCCCCCCACCCATTCTAGTTTGAGGCCGGGCCCTCCTCTCCTACCTGTTTCTTGCCACCAAATCGCGGTTTTCCGCGGGTCGCGCTCCCTCCCACTTCCCTGCTTGGCCACGTTCCTCCGGGTCGCGCTCCTCTCGGACTCAGCTTCCTAGCGCGAAGCCCGGTAGGGGGCAGCCGCGCGCCGGAGGATCCCAGATCTCTCCTTCGTGGGGTTCCTTCAGACCTCGGGGACCTATTCCTGCCACCCCCTACCTAGGTTTTACCTGCGAGGTTCCGTCGACCCTGTTCACCGGTCGCACCTATGCGAGCCTCGCATCCTCTGTAGACCTTTTCTTCCATCACCTTTCTTCCAGCCTTCCCTCAACTGCACTATCCTTCTCCTAAGCTGCACTTCTCCATACCAGTTCTCCCTTTCTGCAAAGCCTTTCCCATCGCTCTCGCTCTTCCTACCCTTAGTTCCTCGCTCCATCTCCCCATATCCCCCTATCAGAACTGTCACCGGCCTCTCCTACCCTACCCACCCTCGCTTCCCCTCTTTGCTCTGTGCTTATCATCTCTCCTTTCAAATCCCTATCCTCTCCTCCTGTCTCCTTAGGCAGAGACCCCTCCCTTCCTTGCGCTCTCCCTCTTCTCCCCTCCCCTCCGGGCCTCGGAACTGGCTCCTATCCCCGCCTCCAGCCCGTGACGTCAAGCCCCCCCCCCAGCTCCTTTTCTCCCTCCTCCCTTCTGTCGGTCGGTCAGTCGGCGAGGAGAGTCCGCGGTGGCGGGAGCGAGCGTCTCCTGGCCCTAGGAAGCCCACGTCTCTGCCTTCCCCGGGCTCTGGCCCCTCCTCCCCAATGAGACCGGGGATGGAGGCGCCTCCCCGACGCCCTCCCAGAAGCCTTCCCCAGAAGAAGTGTCCCCCCTGAGCTGCCCCCACCCCAAGGAGGCCGCCCCCGCCCCTCCTCGCCATGGGCCCGGGGGGACCCTGTACCCCGGTGGGGTGGCCGCTGCCTTTTCTGCTGGTGATGGCAGCTGGGATGGCTCCGGTGTGGGCCTCTCACTCCCCTCATCTCCCGCGGCCTCACCCGAGGGTCCCCCCGCACCCCTCCTCAGAACGGCGTGCAGTATACATCGGGGCGCTGTTTCCCATGAGCGGGGGCTGGCCGGGGGGCCAGGCCTGCCAGCCCGCGGTGGAGATGGCGCTGGAGGACGTTAACAGCCGCAGAGACATCCTGCCGGACTACGAGCTCAAGCTTATCCACCACGACAGCAAGGTAGTCAGGGTGAGGGACAGAGTGGCCGGGGTGGTGGGAGGCGAGGGCTGTGAATCCTCTTTGGGATTGCGAAGCAGACCCCTCCCGAGGGTGACTGGTTGGAGACGCACAGGAGGTGCGGGAGCTTTGGGATATCTCAGTGGCTCTAAAGGCCGACTCTCTTGTAGGCAGTAGGAGATTCACAGAAGTGGTGGTGGTGGGGGTCTTAAGGTGCTGATCCTCCGGAGTAAGCTATCCTTGGCCAGGGTTGGGGGCTGGAAGGGACGTCAGAGGTGGGCAGCTGGCTCAGGGGTTTACATTTGCCATGGTAACAAGGTAAATCTTGGCGTAGGTTGGGGCTGAAAAGAATATGGAGAGAAGGGGGAGGATTTAGAGAGGCAAGAGGGCTCTACTTTATCTGTCAAAACAAACAGCAAGGTAAGGCTGCCTGGCTCTCTCTTAGGGGATTCCTGTGAGAATGTGGCCTACAGCTCTGGGAAAAACTAATAATGGTTAAGAGGTGGGCTGAGGCACTGGGAGAGTGAGTGTATTGGTCCATAAGGAACCCCTACAACAGCATTGGGGATGGAGAGTCAGTGTACAGGGAGATCAAAAAGAATGGATCAGGGAGGAGGGTGGGGACAGTCAGAACCCTGGGCCTCCTGTGGGACTTGGGGAGGGGGGTCCTGATTTTCACATTTGGTTTTATTATGGCCTAGTGGATCTGAAAAGAGAGAAAAGATGTAGTTTTGGGAAGAGGAGAAGGTTGGTCTCGGTGAAGAAATTTTGGGGTTAGAGGATGGTCTATGGTGAGATTTCTTTACCAAGTCTCTCTCTAAAGTGGGAACTGACAGGACAGAAGTTTGGGTCCTTTCTGGCATGTGGTTCCAGCGATTTGAGATTAGGAAAATTGTACAGGTGGGAGATTTGACCATTTTATTCTTGGGGTATGTGGAGCATTGGTATGCACCTAAAAATAGACATGTGTCTCCAAAGGGAACAGAAATGAGCCTGCTGGCAGAACGCTAGGGGAAGGGGCTTGTGGGGGGGGGTAGGACAACAACATAAGTTCCCTTGGATTTTTGCCTTCTCTGTGGGTCTCAAACATCAGTTTGTTTGAACAAACACCATTTGTTTTTGTTTTTTGTTTTTTTGTTTTTGTTTTTGTTTTTATCGAGACAGGGTTTCTCTGTACAGCCCTGGCTATCCTGGAACTCACTTTGTAGACCAGGCTGGCCTTGAACTCAGAAATCCGCCTGCCTCTGCCTCCCAAGTGCTGGCATTAAAGGCGTCCGCCACCACGCCTGGCCACCATTTGTTTTAAAATACTAGTTTGAACTCCTTAGTCAGGAAGCATACCCAAGTAGTTTCTTCATTTTCATCCACAGAGATCCTGCCTAAGGAGATGGCTGCATGCAGCTTACTCCAGGATGTTTGTGGGAAGAGAGGCAGAGCACAAGGAAAAAAAAAATTACATGTGAGGGTAGGGAGGAAGGAAGAAGAGAGAGGGTCTTGATATGGTTAGAGAGCAACATAGATCATTGTCTGTGAGGGGGAGATGGGAAGAGACCAGAGATGGGGCACTACAGGAAGATAAGGGAGGCCTTATCTTGAGTTCAAATTCTTCCCCCATGACAAGTGATTCCCTAGAGGTGTTGGGGAGTAAATGAGATGGGGACCACTAGAAGAAGGTAGACATGAAGGAGAGGCTATGGTGCAGTATAGGTCTCCATCCTTGGCCCGTGGTCAGTTAGGAACTTCATGGGTTGGGGTAAATGGTTGCCTGTGGTGTTTTCGTTAGAACAGGTAGAGAAAAGATGAAGCAGAGGATGGTGCACACATTAGGCCACACAGGCCCTGTTTTATGTAACTGTAGGTTTCCGAGTATCCTCATTGTTACTGCGAAATCTTTTCTTCAGACAAACAGTGGAGGGACACTTTCAGGACTTAGGAGAAGCTGGGGTCAGTATCTGTTCTAAGTCAGGGAGGACCCACTAATGGTAAAATAATAATAATAATAGTAGTAGTAGTAGTAGTAGTAAAGATGCTAACTAGGAAGCATGTTCCAAACCTACAGGTGAGCCCTGCCCTTGGCAGGGGGGAGAGCAAAGCAGGCAGCTGTGTTCAGAGTATGGTATTTGGGGGGTGGGGGCTCAGATTTGCCAGCTCTCCCTGGCTCCCTGGGCCTCGTGTCTCCAACTTCCCACAGTGTCTCAAATGTCAGGCCACAGTGGGGAGCAAGCAGACTCCAGATACCTTCTTTAGTTTCTTTCTATCCCCCTCCACCAAGTTCACCCTCTCCAGTCCCCTGTGTCTTCAGTCTCTGCTCCTTCTGCTCTGACTCCCCACTGGCTGTCATTTCTTCTTCGCTTCTTTTGGGGGCTCCAGCAGCTTCTGAAATGTCATGCTTCAGCAGGAGGGGAACAGACAGTAGGGGACCCATGGCTGGCCCTTCCTCCCCCAATTTTCCCTCCTACCATTCTTTCCCTCTCTAAGCTTCCTGTTTCATCTCTTTCAGGCACCTCTCCTATCATCTGGCTTGTGGAGAATTCCACTCTATATCTATTTATCTGGATCTCTTTTATTTTAGATTCTTCTGCACTCCCCCCTCGCCCCCTTTTTTTTTCTAATGGACTCGTCAAATGTCAGGGCCCAGCAGGAAAGGACAGGGTGCAGAGCAGACACCCTACTGATCTTGTTCTCTGAAACTGAAGGTGAAATTTTCATTGAGGGAGCTGTCTAGGGATCTGCAGAGAATGTATTTGTATTTCCTGGGCAGATGTTCAGACCCTATAAATAAACATGGGATGAGGTGGGGTACAGAGATGACCAAAGAGAGTGGTCTTAGGGCTGTTTGAGAATAAGCAGAAGTGGGAGACAGTAGAGTATGTGTTAATATGGAAGGAAGGGCATGCAGTTTTGAGTAGGGCAAGACAAGAGAAGGAAGCTTAAGGAAAAAGCCAAAACTAGAAACTTGACAGGAAGAAGAATGTGGTGCTGGCAATGAGTGGTTAAGGAAGGGCACTAGGTTGTCCAAGACACTAGGCAATGCAAGATGTGTGTGTGTGTGTGTGTGTGTGTGTGTGTGTGTGTGTGTATGTGGGTTAAGGGGCTTGGGAGCCAACCCTCATTTCCTCCTTCCTCCCTCAGTGCGACCCAGGGCAAGCCACCAAGTACCTGTACGAACTACTCTACAATGACCCCATCAAGATCATCCTCATGCCCGGCTGCAGCTCTGTCTCCACACTGGTAGCCGAGGCTGCCCGGATGTGGAACCTTATTGTGGTATGCAAGGCAGGGGGTCACTTCCTTTTGGGCTGGGTTGAGTAAGAAAGCTCATGGTTATGTTCTAGAGGACTTGGGAGAGGGACCACTGCCAGGACTCAGCCTACTGAGAACCCAAGCTGGTTGGCTTTCTGGTAGAATTTCTTGAAGGGCTGTGAACATCCACAGATGTGTGTGTGTGTGTGTGTGTGTGTGTGTGTGTGTGTGTGTGTGTGTGTAAATCACTTTTCCCAGGACAAAGATGGGGAAGTTTGGAGATCTGGGAGAAAAATCAGTGCCAAGAAAGTGGTAAAGACACTGCTAGCATGCTCAGTTTGCACAGACAACCTCCCATTCTTCTGCCTCAGCTCTCATATGGCTCCAGCTCACCAGCCTTGTCAAACCGACAGCGGTTTCCAACGTTCTTTCGGACACATCCATCCGCCACACTCCACAACCCCACCCGGGTAAAACTCTTTGAAAAGTGGGGCTGGAAGAAGATCGCCACCATCCAGCAGACCACCGAGGTCTTCACCTCAGTGAGTCCAGACAGGGGGGTGGGGCATGAGGTCCCAGGGGCGTCTGCTCTTGGGGGTGGGGGGGGGAGGACTTGATGGTTTATCAAAAGAGAACACATTCCAAGTGGGCGAAGTGCTTGTTCTTTTTGTAGCCTGGGGAACACAGGAATTGGATTTTTTTGTAATCCTCTCTGCCATTTCCATTTGTTCCCCCAGACAGATAGGACTCTGTTCTGTGAAAGTAGGTTTAATTCCAAGTTGAAACAAGAGGAGGGTAGGAAGTAGGGTCTTAGGGAAGTAGTGGATTCCAGTGCCTTCAAGGGGTAGAGGAGGGTGATTGACAGCTGAATATGGAGCTGCTGCATGGAGTGGGAAAGAAGAGGGTAAAGGGGCAGGCAGACAGATAAGAGACAAATGACATGTGTGTGTGTGTTTGGTAGTTGCCCCGGAGAGATGCTTACAGACAGTTTGAAGAGGCAGAGAGGAAATGGCCAGGCTCCACACTGGAGAAAGTAGCCTGATTCTTCTCTTTGTTTCTCTTTGAGTCGTCATTATTTCAGTGGCCCTTTAATTTTCCCCTTCTCACTTTCCCTCAGTGACTCAGTCCATTCTCCTGAGATCCTTTTGATGGTCTGCCCACTTGCCCTCTTGACTTGGCATCATTCTGCATATTCCAGACTCTGCCCTGCTCTTTTTTTTTCTGTTTTCTTTGTTTTCTTCTCAATGTCCAGAGAGGGGTAGATGGGGCGGTATCCCTGGATACAGATCTTGAGGGGGGGGCTCCTCATGCATCTTGGAAGCTGCCTCCTAAAAACTGGAGGCGCTTTCTTTCATGCTCTCCTCATGGGGTTTAGGGGCTCTCGGAATAAGGTTCGGATCCTAGTCCTGCACTGTGAGCATTCGGTCAGTTCTTGGCCACGAACTCTGCTTTATCCTCTTGATGTTTCTTGTCCCCACCTAAGACCCTGGACGACCTGGAGGAGCGAGTGAAAGAGGCCGGGATTGAGATCACTTTCCGACAGAGTTTCTTCTCCGATCCAGCTGTGCCTGTTAAAAACCTGAAGGTGGGAGAGGAGGGATGGTGGTAGGCTCAGCCTGCCTTGGGGTTGGTGTTGGGTGGTGGTCAGCGAGGTGGGAGAGCAGGCAACCGGTGGTGGACTCAGCCTGCTGTGAGATCAGCGTGACGGGTGGTGGTCGGCTGGAGAGGAAAACCTGGAAGAGGGGCAGTTGTTCATCCTGTGAGGCGGCTCAAGTCTTCCTGGGAAGGTTTAGCTTCGTCTTCCCGTTGACATTTATCCACTGCCCGTTCACTGAACATTTCTTTGCACTAAGCACTTGGAGCGAGGAAATCAGCCCTTAGAAAGCACTGGCTTAAGCCCTCAGGCGCTTTTAGCATCCCTTAGGAGCTCTGTTTCTGTTTCTGTTTCATAGCGTCAAGATGCTCGAATCATCGTGGGACTTTTCTATGAGACTGAAGCCCGGAAAGTTTTTTGTGAGGTGGAGATGAAATCTGGACCAGGGAGGCAGGGCTGGATGGGCTCTCTACTGGTGGTTTTTCCTCCTGGGTCCCTCCTCAGTGCATCTCTGCTCAAATTGATAGCAAATGACCTGAGGTGATAATGAATACCAGGCCTATCTGTAGGCCTGACTCCCTTATTTGTCTCCATTCAGACACACACGCGTGCCACACACACATTCTCCTTTTACTGCTTTGTGTTTTAACTGTCTTTTCTGAGTGGCCAAAGGAGGCACTTTGTTGAGACTTCCCTATGATTTGAAGATTATAAAAAATCCTGCTCTTTGATTCTTAAGGGACTAAACAGTATGTAATGAGCTAACACTACTTGCCCCAGAACAAACACAAACCTCCAATGTTTCCTACTTTGAATGCAGGTCTATAAGGAACAGCTCTTTGGGAAGAAGTATGTCTGGTTCCTCATCGGGTGGTATGCTGACAACTGGTTCAAAACCTATGACCCGTCAATCAATTGTACAGTCGAACAGATGACTGAGGCGGTGGAGGGCCACATCACCACGGAGATTGTCATGCTGAACCCTGCCAACACCCGAAGCATTTCCAACATGGTGAGGGAGCATCGAAGGAGCGGGAAGAGGAGGAGGGTTGAGAGTAGCAGGGGAGTCGGGGATGGGAAGGGGCCTCTGTACCCATCCCGAGCTTGTTTTTGTCATGTTCTACCTGTGCTTGATTTCCTTGGGCGAGAGAGAAAAATTGTGGCGCATACAGTAGGCTTCTGATGAGCGGAAGGGCTGTTACCATGGAAACAAGGAGCAGTTGGTGAGAAGTCAAGTGAGGGAGAGAGGTGTTAATGGTAATATAGTCTCGTACATGAAGCACACTTTTCCCAGAGAGCTTCCCTTGGGCACTGATGTGTTCTTATTTATTGCTATTATTATTGTTGTCATTATTATTATTTTTGTGTGTCTAACTTAAGTTAGTACCTCAGAGGGTTGCTTAATATTCCTTTTCTGGTTTTTCTTTCTTTTTTTTTTTTTTTGGAGACAGAGTCTATGTAGCTCTGTATGCCTAGAACTAGCCATGTACACTAGGCTTTTGTCAAACTGACAGAAATCCTCCTGCCTCTACCTCCCTAGTGCTGGCACTAAAGGCATGTGCTAGCATGCCTGGCT
Source organism: Mus minutoides (assembly GCA_902729485.2). Taxonomy (NCBI): domain Eukaryota; kingdom Metazoa; phylum Chordata; class Mammalia; order Rodentia; family Muridae; genus Mus; species Mus minutoides. Next base: position 947,667 of record LR749865.1, read on the forward strand.
TAATATTCACTTTGTATTCATGTGAAATTAATTTTTAGTAATTTTTTTTAAAGAACTTTGGATGTACACAAACTTCAGAAATCCTTTAGCCCTGGCTTGTTTTCTATTGATAAGCACTTTGAAGGCACACTGTCACTGTCTTGATTTAGAGGACCAGGGTAGCCCTGTGTGTGGGGTGATAAGTGAGGATGGGTGTGGATGTGTGAGGAAGAGATCCTTGCTGCACAGCACCACACCCACAGTGCAGGGATCTCTATAGTTCAGTAGGGTAACCTGTGTACCTAATGTAACTCCAGCTATGAAGAATCAGCTTTCAGAGGGGTGAACTAATGATGGTAATAATGGCTGATTTTTATGAGGAAAATCAGGATATTTGGTGTATAATTTCTGGATCTTAACAGCAACACTCTAAAATAGATTTGTTACTTACATCTTGTGAGCTAAAACATCGGAACCAGGAAGGTTTAGTGACATGTCCTGGGTCATGCATCTCCTCGTGCCCTGTGGAGTTGAACTCCAGTCTGCTCTGCTTTATCCCTTTCCAAGGCAAAGCACAATGCCTGACTAGAATCTTTACACCTTCGTGTGCAAATACTGTTTTCAGATGATGGTGATGTTTTATCAAAGCAGAAGTGAGATTCGGGAATCTGCTTCTGGAAGTAGGCTGTGGTAAAAAGGAGGGCTGCCGTGTGAATTCTGGTTATACACTGTGTTCTGCAATGTTCTAGCAGGATGCTATGCTTAATTTACCTCAATTAAAAAACGACAGTGGAGAAACACTGGATAACCACTCCCCTGTACAGGACAAGAAAACAATCATTTTCCAGAAACCAAGGTAGTAGAGTAGGCTACCAAAATCAGAAAGGCTTATAAGTGTCCAAAGCCTAGAACCTGCCACCCAAGGACTCTGTCTCACACTGGGGAGAGAGAAGAGACTGGTGAGAGCTTAAGAGTTGGAGGGGGTGTCACTGGATACTTGGGCCGTGGGGTAGGGTATCTTTTCTAGCTTTCGGTTTTCAGAGAATGCATTTATTTATTTATTTATTTATCTATCTATCTATTTATTTAATTGCTTACTTACTTAATTACTTTAGAAGGTGTTCTTTTCTCAAGAAAGCTGAAGGCCTTGAGACCCCAGCTGAAAATGTCAGGTGGAAAACACTAGATTTTTTTTTTTTTCAATAGTGGAAAGAAGCAGCCTTTTCAGGTGATTAGGGAAGATTGTAGGTGAATCAAATGGCACCAAAAGAAGTGGATCAGAGTATGAGTCAGACTGAAGGGTGGAATGGGCAGGACCAAAGAGAAACAGCAGAGTTGCCGCCCTCCCAGAAGAGTGGACTCAGGTGTGCTTGGAACAGTTCCCAAACTCCCATCAGGGCCACCTGGAAAATTTAGGTTAGTGAACCCTTTCTCTGGAGTTCCCTAGATCTGAGGTGTGGGACACGAGGATTTCATTTCTGGCAAATTTCCTGAAGTTTCTGATGCTGCAGATCTGGTCACCCATGAGAACTATAGGGAAGTGGTTTTCAACAGAGGTTGCAATGTCTGGAGGGTGAGGACGAGGGGCCTCTTAAGTATCCTACCATTCACACAGTTCAACCCCAGCAGTAAGACTTCCCTGATTAAGTAGCTCAACTGTGTAGGAATTGAGAAACCCTGGGTTAGAGAAAGAATCTTAGGTACCATGTCTGGGGAAATGGAGGGTCTGAGATGATATATACCCCACCATACCTCCTCTACAAAGAAAGAAAAAAAGAGAGAGAGAGAGAGAGAGAGAGAGAGAAAGAAAGAAAGAAAGAAAGAAAGAAAGAAAGAAAGAAAAGAATAACCCTAATCTTTGCTGACTCAAAGGGGAAGAGTGGTTTTTCATGATTTTTCAATGTTACTCCTCTTGGCTGTACTGTCCTGAGTGAGCTGAGAATCTGAGGATAATATCATGCTGAGCAGATTAATCCCTTCCCAATATGGTGATTTTCTGATGTAATCTTTACTTTGAACTGAGGATTGGCTAGACCTGAAAGCTGAAGAAGGCCAGCCTGCTCAGAAAGTGTTAGCTCGCTGCTGTCTGACAGCTTCCAGCACAGAAGCCGCTCAGGGCAGTGCTCAGTCAGCACAGTGATGGATGCCAGACACCCTGGGCTGGAATCCCAGCATCACTACTGGCTGCAGGTAGTTACAGGACCCTGTGTCCTTGTTTCGTCACCTCTAAAATAGAGATCATAACAAAGCATATTCGCTGAAGTGTCTGAGGATGAAACACACCGATCTGTGTGCCTTGCACAAAGTAAGGACAATTTAAATGTAGCTGTCACCGTGACCCCTACCACCACCACCACCACCCCAGTATCACCACCACCACCACCAGCCTCTTTTCTCTCCTCCTGTATAAGGGATGGTATTAATGAAACATTAGAACAAACAGCTTAAGAGGATTTCCTGACTTGATATGTATTTACTTGGAGTCTTATTCACTGGACACTGGGAGTATGAGAAAAATGTGAGCTAAGTTTTGTGTCTTTTGTGTTTTTTTTTTTTTTTTTTTTAGAGATTTATTTTATTTATTATGTGTAAGTACACTGTAGCTGTCTTCAGACACTCCAGAAGAGGGTGCCAGATCTCGTTACGGATGGTTGTGAGCCACCATGTGGATGCTGGGATTTGAACTTATCACCTTTGGAAGAGCAGTCGGGTGCTCTTACCCGCTGAGCCATCTCACCAGCCCGTGGTTTTTTTTTTTAAGCATGTGTGAATATATATATATATATATATATATATATATATATATATATATATATAGGTGCTTTGGAGGTGAGAGATATTGGATCCCATGGAACTGGAGTTTCATGGGCTCTTTACAATAGCTTCTGCACTCTGGACCATTGAACCATCTCCAGCTCACCTGCCTTTCTGTTCTGTTTTGTTTTGTTTTGAGATGAGAGTCTTACTATGCAGCTTTGGTTAGCCTTGCGCTTAGCTATGTACACCAGAATTGTCTCGAATTTGAAATTCTATTGTTTTTGTCTACCTCCTGGGGTTGAGATTATAGGTGAGCACCATTATGGACTCCCCTCACCCCAACCCTTCTCTCTGAGGTTGGTCTTACTGTGTTGACCAGGTTGGTCTTGAACCTACAGACTCAGACTCACACCCCCACACCCCTTTTAGCCTCATAAGTAGCTTGGTTATGTTGCTACTGTTCTTCCTTTGAATTTGAGATCAGAGGTCATATATAGCGATAATGTGTTTGCGTAAATGGGACCTACAAGATGTAAGGTTTGGGGTCAGAATTACAGGCCTGAGCATTGGGAACAAAGACGAGGGTGCAACCAGGGAAACTCACAGAGAGGGAGTGTAATATACTTCATACGCAGCGTTTTATGTGTTCTTACTTAATCCTTGCTGGAGCTCTTTAACACAGTATTATTCCCATTTTCAAGCTGAATAGTCAGTTTAGTGAGATTTAATAACTTACTTGAGATTTCTTAGTAGGTAAGCGGTTTAATTAGAGTTAGAACCCATTCATCTACTTATCCATCCAGACTTTTCTTTTTATTTGGAGATGTTATTGTTTTAGGTTCACAGAAAAATTGAAAAGAAGGCCCAGAGTCCCCATAATTCCCCATGCACACCTTCTCCATTATCAGGTTACACCACCACAGGGGTGTACTTGTGAAAATTGATGATCTTTATCAAGCCGCCATTGTCACTCAAAGCTTCTGGCTTATATTATTAGGACCAGCTGTTGGAGTTTTGCATTCCGTGGGTACACGTGGCATGTGTCTCCCTTTACAGTGCCATGTGAAGTACAGACTTCTAGGGGGCATTTATAGTATGTCCACTTCGAGCTGTGCTCAACGGTAAGTACCGGTCCTCAAGAGAGGAATGGTGCTTATTCTTGTTCTAGTGTAGTTGAGCCCAGACCTTTGTGTTTCAAGGCCCAAGCTATTTCTAGAAAACTAGACAGAAAGATAAATGTCTTTAGGGCATGGGAACAAGGTTTAAAGATTTTTTGAAATTTCATTTTATCCATTTATTTTATGTATGTGTTCACACCAAGGTGCACATGCGAAGGTCAGAAGTTAACCTTTGGGTGGTGGGTGGTTCTCTCCCTCCATTATGTGTATACCAGAAATCTAACTCAGGCTTGGGCAGTAAGTAGGTGCTTTTACATGCTGAATCATCTCACTGGCCAGGAGCAAAGATTCTTCATTTGTGTTTCATCTCTTCTTTGTTAGTGTGTGCCTGTGAATGTTCTAAACCCAAACAATTATCTGTGCCGTGATTCTGTGCCATATAAGTGTTCTGCCAAGAACAATTTAAATGTTTTCCTATCTGGACAGGAAGGGAAGGTATGATGCTCTCTGTTATGTGGAAGGCAATTCTGAGAGGTTCAGGGATTCATTCACCCATAAGTAAGAAAGCCAAGCAGAGCTATTGTAAGCTATACGGCCAGTTCTCTTCATCCATGAAAGTTGCCAGTCTTTTTAGATTCCTTAGGAAAAAAAGGTTGAGTGCAAGGAGGGGTGTGAATAGGACTGAATATGGACCTCTACCATGTGAAGACTGCTTCCTGTGGCTGTCGCCAGTCCAAGGAGGCAGCCAACAGAAGTCATATCAGACTAGCGAGAAGTTAGCTCCCTAAAGAACAATCCTCCTGGTTGTCAGGCAGAGTGCAAAAGGGCTGTGGTGTCGCCTTTTCTGGATCTTTCAAAATCGGGGGAGTTGTTAGCTCCTGGGTCACCTCTGCTGTGAGAGCCTGAGGGTTGGGAGAATGCCAGCTGCCTGCAATATCCATCTCTTCCTTGGCTGGGTCCTTTGCTTTGCTCGTTTGCTATTCATTTCCCAGAGTGTTTATTCATCAGATTTCTCTGTTGTTTGTAGTTCTGAGCTAGCAGCTGTACACTCTTAAGACCATTGGACTCAGCTAATCCCCGCTTTTTAGTCTTGTAGCTTCCAACCCAAGATAGACACATGGGTATAGCTAACGATTTTGTCTGTACATATGGTCTACCCCACAACACGAACACAAACCATCCGCTCGAGTCACAGTGTCTGATCTGAGCCAGAACTGAGGCCTCTCCCCCTGCGCCCACGCACATTTCAATGCTCTCTCCTCTTGTTCTTCCCTCCAGACATCACAGGAATTTGTGGAGAAACTAACCAAGCGGCTGAAAAGACACCCTGAGGAGACAGGAGGCTTCCAGGAGGCACCGCTGGCCTATGACGCTATCTGGGCCTTGGCTTTGGCCTTGAACAAGACCTCTGGAGGAGGTGGCCGTTCGGGCGTGCGCCTGGAGGACTTTAACTACAACAACCAGACCATTACAGACCAAATCTACCGGGCCATGAACTCCTCCTCCTTTGAGGGTGTTTCTGTGAGTTACAGCAGCTTCTGTTGTGCACCCCATGAAAAGGGAGATCCCTGGAAAGTCTCTAGATAACATTTTCTCAGTTATTTTTCTGTCAGAATCAGTAAAGCAGTCTTAGACTATGGAGGAGGGACCCCCCCGCCCCAAACCAGAAAGCCATACAAAATATGGCAGTGAAAAGAATCGCTGTATTTTAGGGCTTTTCAAGCTAGTCAAGGTGTTTATGGTTTAAAAAAAAGATAACAACTTGAGAATTCATCTCCTCATTCCTTTTAAAGTAAGGAAATTAGTGCCCAATAGGGTTTGGTGATTGCTCCTGACCCTATCTCCGGGGATTCTCTGATTCAGATCTTAAGGTGAAGCGTCCTCTCCAAAGAATACTGTTTCCAGAATCTAGGGTATGTGCATCTGGGGTGTGTCCTACATGCAGCGGATGCCATAAATAGCTTTCATTCAGAAGCTCAATTACATCAAAAAAAAAAACAAAAAAAAAAAAAACAAGGTTTCGGAGTCCCTGATGTTCTCTTTTTCTCCTGCTTTTATCCCCTCTGCCTTCCTCCACATGTTTTCTCCTTAGGGCCATGTGGTCTTTGATGCCAGCGGCTCCCGGATGGCATGGACGCTTATCGAGCAGCTACAGGGTGAGCCCGGGTGTGAGGGGGCTGAGGGAGGGGCAGGCAGGGACTGGCAGGTGGGCTGAGTGCTCCCTTGGGAGAACATTGATAGGACTCAACAAGATAGCCAGGTACACTTTGTCTACCTTGCACTGTGTTCGCCAGGCTTTTAAATACTGATAAAAAGAACATGGGTAGGACCTTTGCAGTGATTCTGTTCTTTGAAAGGGGGCATGCAGGTTAAAAAAAAAAAAAACAGCTGTTCTTTCTTCCCAGTGGCTTTAGTTTTAGTCCCAGAACTTGCCTGCCCGAGGCTGGGTCGAAAGGTGAAGAAGCTGTCCAAAAAGTGTGTCCAAAAAGATCAAGGAAAGCTGGCCCTGGAAAGCCGGCTTCTTTTAAAAGGAATCCACACTCAGTTCCTTGCTATGTGAGAACAGCATTCCAGTCTGACTGGCCTTTCTAGATAGCATTCCCTGTAACTTAGTTGTGAGGAGTCTGCAGAGCTACTGTGAGTTAATCCTTCAGTTCCACCTGACTTAGCCTCTTGTGGTATAGCCAAGAGACCCATTTCTTAGCCTCTTGTGAAAAGTTTTCTTTCTGCCCCTTCCCCCCACCAACGTCTGCCACCAAATCCTCTCAGCTCTCTTTGTATATGGGACAAGTGAGGCTGGACTTCGGCCAGGGTGAAGTGGGTATGAGTTGGTGGTGTTTGGAAGGAAGGTTGTATTAACTATGGCTATTCTGCAAAGAGACATCTTAGGAATGACTACATTTTACTGACTTGTACTTTAAGAGGCAGATGTATCTTCTCCAAGGCATTAGAACCCAAGCCAAAGGGAGAGAGGGTTCTAAAATTAAAGCCACGGGGGATGGAGGGGCGGATCCTGCAATTCTGTCCATCATAAGAGGGAGAACAGGCAGAAATTGTTTAAAGCTTTGGAAGCGAGAGACGTGTTGCTGGGAGAGGTGTGAGGCAGTAGAATATGTGGTAGACGTGCCAAGGCGCCTTCCACTGTGGAGAGCCTTACATGCTTAAGGGTTATATTACTTATTCATATATACACACATACATATTTATTTATTCATATACACGTACTGCTTATACATGTATACTTACTGCCTTGGGAACCACCTTGCGTTGCTGTGGATTTAAGTTGCCTACCCAGGTGATTTGGGTCCCTACAGCATCCTTGAGTTGCTTATTATATATTATATGCAACCACGGAGAGCAACCTTGAGGGTAATGGAAGCTTGAGAATGTCTTCTCCTTACCCACTCCTGTCCTCTGCTCAGGCGGCAGCTACAAGAAGATTGGCTACTACGACAGCACCAAGGATGATCTTGACTGGTCCAAAACAGACAAGTGGATCGGTGAGTTCTTCTTCGGTGCTTCCGAATAGTCATTGTCAGACATCTGAATGAGGAAAGGTGCTTTTAGGTGGAAATGGAAGGTGGGTTAAGGCAGGGATTGGGAGTGAGCATAGCCCCCCAAGAAGGGAGGAGAGGTGAGTTGGGTGAAGCTGGAGCAGGCCAGGGGTTACCTTCTTTTTTTTTTTTTTAAAATAGTGCTCCAGTAGGTGGGACTTAAAGGCAACAGAAGCCGAGAGAAATGGAAGCTGTCATCCAACCTTGCTATGCTAGAGCCAGGGTCTTCAGGTCCCTATCAGAAGAGTAGCTGCCTAGTTGCAGGACAGAAGACAGAATTTCATGCTGTTTTTATTGGCTCTTTTGGGCTTTTTTTGTTTTGTTTTTATTTTTTCCCCTCACATTTTATACATTTGTTTGTGTACGTGTGGAAGTCAGGGGACAACTCAAAAGAGGTCTCTCCTACTACCATGTGGGTCCTGGGACTTGAACTCAGATCATGGGACTTGGTAGCAAGAACCTTTACACCCTGTGCCATCTCTCCAGCTTTTGTTCCTTGGTTTTGGTGGTTACCCCCCCACACACACACACACACTTTTTTTGAATCAAGGCTTCATCCTACAGCTCAAGTTGGGCTTGAACTCATTATGTCACCCAGGCTCATCTTGAATTGAAGTCAGGGTGATCCTCCTGCTTTAGCATCTCAAGTGTTGGGATTTCAGGTATAAACCACCATGCCTGACTTACATTGCCGAGTTGTTTTTTTTTTTTTTTTTTTTTTTTTTTTGGTTTGTTGTTGTTGTTTGAGAATCTCACTGTGTACCTTTAACTGACCCAGAATTTGTGATGTAAACTAGGCCTGCCTCCAACTCACAGAGATCCACCTACCTCTCTCTTCCTTCTAAATGCTGGGATTAAAGGTGTATGCGCACCTGGCCTACCAAGCACTTTTAAAAATATTTATTTATTTATTTATTTATTTATGAGTGCTCTGTGTGCATATATGGTGCATGCCAGAAGAGGGCATCAGATCCCATTATACATTGTTGTAAGACACCATGCGTTGCTGGGAATTGAACTCAGGGCCTCTGGAAGGGCATCCAGTGCTCTTAACCCTTTAACCAGAAGTGGGCACCAGAATCCCTGGAACTGGAATTACAGAGAGTTGTGACCTACCACGTAGGTGCTGGAACTGAACTCAGGTCCTCTAGAAGAACAGAGTGTTCTTCACTAGTGAGCCATCTCCCCCAACCCCTGGTTTATTTTGAGACATATTCTTTTGTGTTTTTTTTTAAAAGATATATTTATTTTATATATGTGAGTACACTGTAGCTGTCTTCAGACACACCAGAAGAGGGTGTCGGATACCATTACAGATGGTTGTGAGCCACCATGTGGTTGTTGGGAATTGAACTCAGGACCTCTGGAAGAGCAGCCAGTGCTCTTAACCACTGAGCCATCTCTCCAGCCCTTGAGACATATTCTTACTTTGTAGACCAAACTGACCTCAAAGTTGTCAATCTTGCCCTAGTCTCCCAAGTGTTATCTCCATCACTGTGTGGAACTAACATATCTAGGCTTTACTTCTTTTTTTTTTTTTTTAATTATTTATTTATTTTTATAGCTTGAATTTAGGCCAGTGTTCTGTACAGTTATAAATGCCGCATGGCCTAAATTGACTTTTTAAATTTTTTTTTAAAAGCTGAGCAAATTGAAATTAAGTAGGTGTTTTGCATCTCCCCCACCCCAACCCCCTTACAAAAGTGAGCTTCCTCTTAATAGTAACTGGAAAACAGTTTTGGGGAACACATCCCTGCTAGGACTGTTCTGTTTTTTTGCTAGGGGCTAGAAGACCATGCTGGATATTCTTCTGGCATTCTGCTTCTGTAATTGTCTTTTGCACCTTTTCGTGGAGTGATTGATGACCTTATAAGGTTATTTCAGCTGTTCCCTTCTTTTTCCCCTCATTTTCCATTGCCACAAGGCAGAGACACAACAAGAACAAGCAATAAAAGCTGGCCATGGTGGCTCACACTTTGAATCCCAGCACACAGGAGGCAGAGGCAGGAGGATGTCTGAGACTGAGGCCAACCTATCCAGGCAAATCTAGTTCGGTGTGTGTGTGTGTGGGGGGTGTGGGGTACATGGAAAAACCCTGTCTCCAAAAACAAAACAAACCAACAAACAAACAACGGCCCCAAACAAAACAAAACAAGGCAAAGCAAGCCAACCAAACAAAGAAAACAAAAAACAAAACAAATAACTCCCAGCGGAGCAAGCAGTCAAATTCTGAGTCCCTCTTCGGCACAGACCCCACTGTCTTATTTCTATGTGTTTTTCAAGGTCCTCAGTGTCCTTCAGCAATCTGCCCACTGCAGCTCCTCAGTGTGTTGAGGGCCTCATGTCTTCAGCCCACACCGACTCCCTCCCTCAGCAGCTTGTCTCTCGCCACTTTCTCCTATCCTGCCTTGATGCCACGTCCTCCCTCCTTTTTCTTCCCCCCCCCCCATCCTCCCCTGTGCCATGCAGGAGGGTCTCCCCCAGCTGACCAGACCTTGGTCATCAAGACATTCCGTTTCCTGTCACAGAAACTCTTTATCTCCGTCTCAGTTCTCTCCAGCCTGGGCATTGTTCTTGCTGTTGTCTGTCTGTCCTTTAACATCTACAACTCCCACGTTCGGTAAGTTTCTCTTCTGACTTGATCCCTGGCCTGGCTGTCTCTCCAAACACTGACCATACTCTCTGAAGATTGTGACTCTCAAGGCCATGTGTCACAGAGAGTGGTGTGATGATTCACCAGGAAACGTTAAGGGGCACGAGGCAAGACCCCTACCCTTGCTTCAGAGCAGTCAGCTAGAAAAACCAAAAACATTTCCAGTAGGGCCTTATGCTGCAGAAGCCCTGTACTCCCCTAGGTCTAGCCCTCTGCCCAGCAGTCTTATCCTGAGTGTTCTTTCTGCCTGTCCCCAGCCTGTCTCCTTTTTCTGCCCTGGGGATAAGGGTCATGCTATTGATGGCATTTCTGGAGAGCCGAGCCTCCCTGGAGGAGATGGGGTAATTCTGCTCTTTCTCCCACCCTCTCCGCCTCTGCCCTAGTTATATCCAGAACTCCCAGCCCAACCTGAACAATCTGACTGCTGTGGGCTGCTCATTGGCACTAGCTGCTGTCTTTCCCCTTGGGCTGGATGGTTACCACATAGAGAGAAGCCAGTTCCCATTTGTCTGCCAGGTGAGTAGATGGTGGGCCAATTGCAGAATATGGCTTTCCTAGCCCTCTCAGGAGCACCTTCCCTATCTCTCCTCTTTCCCTGACTAGTGTCTCCTTCCCTGCCTCCTAGTATCACCCTCTGGTCTCTCTCTGGCTCTGGCTTTAGCCCTGGCTCTTCTTTCTGGGTGCCAGACCTATTCCATTCTACAGTTCCCTGGCTGTTTGCAAGGTTGCTAGGCATGCCTTGGAGAGGAGAGGGTGACTTACCAAAGAAAGGGATCTGCAGACAGAACCTGTGAACAATGATGACTTGTCTGTGGTGTATGGGCTGAGAAACAAAACTGTGGGCTTTCCCGTGGGATCCTTGGTTGGAGTTTAAAATGTTGAAGGCAGAATCCAAGCACATAGAGTTTGGGTAAGGGACATAGCATCTCAGAGGGAGGAGGCCTCTGGGACTGGGCTCATGGAGTTTCTGGGACTGTGAGGAAAAGCTGGCTTCAGTGATGTTTGAATGTCCTATATGAAGCATTCACCCTTTCCCTGTTTCTTCCCACTGGCTCCCTTTCTTCACTGGGTTTCTGTCCTGATCATGCGCTGTGCGTTCACATCTTCAGGAAGTGTCTGTTCCTAGTGGGATCGGGCACGTGGCAGGAGAGAGAGAGAGGGACAACTAGCTGCAGTGGGACGGTAGAAAGGGCTGTTGGACACAGAGAAGGGAAGTGACTCACTGCCCATGTCTGAGTGGGTCTCAGGAAGGAGGTGGCGTTTGTGCGTTGAAGGATGCAGGAGATCTGAAAGAGGGTAGGGAAGGGAGACTGTGTAAGTAGTTGAGCATAGCTGGGTGGGGCACAGGGTCAGTGAGGGCCTGGGAGGTGATGGACCATGCTGTGTCACATTCAAAGGTGTGCAGGTGGTAACTGTAGGTGCTAGATTAGATCAGGAGGGTTTAGCAAGGATGCCCTGGTGCTATAGCAGTAGTAGAGATAGTCGGGAGGAATGGGTGACCCCTTTCCTCCCCTCCCCTCCCTCTCCCCTCCCCTCCCCTCCCTGCTTGCTATATCCTGCCTGCCTTTTGTCATCTGATCATTATTCCCATTACATCCTGCAGTTCCATCCACCATGGCCTCAGTCCAATCTACTTCCAGTGTCCTTTCTTCCCTTCTAGGCCCGCCTTTGGCTCTTGGGCTTAGGCTTTAGTCTGGGCTATGGCTCTATGTTCACCAAGATCTGGTGGGTCCACACAGTCTACACAAAGAAGGAGGAGAAGAAGGAATGGAGGAAGGTGAGCTACTTCCCAGACGCAGCCTTTGATCCTGGGCATAGAGAAGACCTCCTTCTGACCTGTCTTCTCTGGCTGTCTACTCAGACCCTAGAGCCTTGGAAACTGTATGCCACTGTAGGCCTGCTGGTGGGCATGGATATCCTGACTCTTGCCATCTGGCAGATTGTGGACCCCTTGCACCGAACCATTGAGGTATCTATCACTTGAGGAGTTGCTGGGGTCAGGAAGCTAGGTAGGACTCACCAGCTTAGCATCTCCAGGGCTATGTGTGCTCCTGAAGGAAATGTGTAGTGGTACATACCTTTAATCGCAGCATGCTTTCAATCCCAAAACTTGGTTGGTAGGGCAGACAGATTTGTGTGGATTTGAGGCTAGCCTGGTCTACATGATGAGTTCCCGGCCTGCCAGGGCTGCATAGTGAGACCCTGCCTTTAAAAAGAAAAGGATGCTACTCAGGGAGAGAACTTTTTCTCTCCTATATATTAGAGGTTCTTCTGTCTTTGCCAGACGGGGAGCCTTATCAGAAGCTTCTAGGTTTATCTAAAGAAGGGAAGTCTGGGAGGGTGTGTAGGATTCCCAAGCCTTGGGGAAAGTGGCAAGCAAGACCTTCTAGTGAGTTCAGGAGAATGTCTCCAGGCCTGGAGTAGGATCTGGCACAGTACTGAGTCTCATAGGGAAGGCAGGGAGAGGTGGAGCTGGATAAGAATACAGCCACTCATCCTGTTCCTTTTTCTCCCTTAGACTTTTGCCAAGGAGGAACCAAAGGAAGACATTGATGTCTCCATTCTGCCCCAGCTGGAGCACTGCAGCTCCAAGAAGATGAATACATGGCTTGGTGTGTGGGATGTGGGTGGGAGGTAGGGGAGGGGGGAAGCATAAGCAGGAGAAGAGGGTAACAGCAGGCCAGGGGAGAAGGACCATTCAGAGGAGACAGTTTCAGTGCCTTTCTCACTACACTAAACTTTTCCCAGAATAGGAGAGCTTTGGTCTTTTTGCTGTGAGTAGTGATGTTCAGCAGAGGGCCAGTGTGGGCGGGTGACTCACCCATCTGTGACTGGTCAGCTCCTGAAAGTAAGTGACCAAGTTGTAAGGTCATGGGCTTAGCCTCCTGAAAGTAAGTGACCAAGTTGTAAGGTCATGGGCTTAGCCTCCCTTCATCCTGACCAACATTCATCCAATCTACAAATCCACCTGGTGAACTAAAACCCCTAGCCTGAGCTGCATGTTGCTGCCTGGAGGGAATGGGCTGAGATCCATTGGATCATTGGATCATTTCTAGCTGCTCCATAGGAAGCCACAGAGGGTCTGGAATGGAAATGGGGGTGTGGCTTTCTTTACACAGAGGAGCTACAAAGAGCAGTAGAAAGCAAAGGGAGGAAAGAGAGGAAGAGGATATGAGTTGGGACTATGACAGTCCTTGTTACGCCTGTAACCCTTTCCTGCTCTCCTAGGCATCTTCTATGGCTACAAGGGGCTGCTGCTGCTTCTGGGAATCTTTCTTGCTTATGAGACTAAAAGTGTGTCCACTGAGAAGATCAATGACCACAGGGCTGTGGGCATGGCTATCTACAATGTTGCGGTAAGCTTTCTTGACACCTGGCCTTGGTCCTGGAAACGGGTCCTGGCACGGTTGAAAAAGTGAAACATAAAAACTAGGCCTTTAGGCCCAGGCTTGAGAATGTGACCTTTGTGACTCAATGCTCCAAGGCATGCTAATCATAAAACTGATCACGACATTCCTCCACCCACCTGCTTCCTGGGTTCAGGGAGTGTTCGTTCAAAGAAAGTCACCCTGACCCACCCTGATCACTCCTGGAACCCGCTATGCAAATGTGCTATTGTTAGGGGCTCATAGAAACTGTCTTGAGAAATAACCAGCACAATTACCAGGTATTCCTTGTGACTCTTATGACTTTGCACTTCCTCTTGACTCTTAACTGGTATTTTTGGTATTTTCCAACAATGCCCTCCCCACCCCCTTGAGTTGTGGTTTCTTCCTTTAAATACCCCCTTACCCAGCTACTCAGGGCGCTACGGTCCTCTATATGACTGTGGGCCCAAGAATGCTCTTGAAATAAAAATCCTCTTGCTGTTTGTGTCAAGACTGTTTCTCGTGAGTGATTTGGGGTGTCGCCTCTCCTGAGTCAGAATGTGAGGGAGTCCTCACGTTGTGGGTCTTTCACGGTTAAGGTGACAAAATTAGAAGACTCAGAAAATTAGATCTGAGATTGTTTAGTGTAGGAGTCATAAAACACTGGCTAATGTCTGATTTATAAAGTCATTTTTTATTTTTTATTTTATTTTATTTTATTTATTTATTTATTTATTTTTTAAAGATTTATTTTATTTTTATTATATGTAAGTACACTGTAGCTGTCCTCAGACACTCCAGAAGAGGGAGCCAGATCTCGTTACGGATGGTTGTGAGCCACCATGTGGTTGCTGGGAATTTAACTCAGGACTTCTGGAAGAGCAGTCGGTGCTCTTAACTGCTGAGCCATCTCACCAGCCTCCTAAAGTCTTTTTTTTTTTTTTTTTAATTTATGACATTCCCAAGGAGACATGAGCAATCTTGTAATTGACTGACTTTCACCTGTCTCCCTCTTTCTTTGGGGGAAGAAATGCTTGAATTCAGAGGACACAACTACACAGCAGTTTAGAAAGCACACTACATTGGGGTCTGGAGTGATAGGTTCTGATGCTTACAAGACAATTTAGAACCCACATCAGAAAAACTAGGTGCCGCGACGCGACACGCATTGTAAGCCCAGCTCTGATAAGTTGTGGACGTGTAGGTCCTTGGTTCTCAGTGACCAGGCAGCTTCCAGCCAGTGAGGGACCCTGTATGAAAACACCAAAATGGGGCAGAAATGAAAGCTGAGGTTTTCCTCTAGCCTCTGTATACATGTGCACTGTCATGCATGTGCACACACATATATGATATAATAAATAAGGGGAGGAAGGCTTTTTAAAAAAAAAAACAGCACACCATGTATCATTTTGTGACTACCCGGTGACGTTGTCTCAAGGACAGACTGAATGCAGAGATCCTGAGGGAGCGGGGGCTTTGATCTGGAGCTGAGAGCTGGTTTGGTACTTTATCTCTGATTTTTTTTTTTTTTAAGCTATTTAAAGTTGAGGATTTGTGGAGTGTTCATCACAACCCTGTCTTTACTGACTCTTGAGGGGAAGAAAGCCCTGCCTCTCACTTGAACCATACATAGCTCTGAGTCTCCCAAATGCTGTCTTCCCAGGTCCTGTGTCTCATTACCGCTCCTGTCACCATGATCCTCTCCAGCCAGCAGGATGCAGCCTTCGCCTTTGCCTCTCTGGCTATTGTGTTCTCTTCCTACATTACTCTGGTTGTGCTCTTTGTGCCCAAGGTGAGGTCTGGCTCTCCCCGCGGGCTCCCCAGACAGAAGCAGGTCTTTGACTCAGTCTTTACTTTGGCCCAGCCAGTCTTCTGTTCTTTCCATTACTCTTTATTGGCTGCTCCCTTACCCAGCCCTGCTCAGCCACCCCACGCGCAAATGTTTGTCCACAGATGCGCAGGTTGATCACCCGAGGGGAATGGCAGTCTGAGGCACAGGACACGATGAAAACAGGATCATCCACCAACAACAATGAGGAAGAGAAGTCCCGACTGTTGGAGAAGGAAAACCGCGAATTGGAAAAGATCATCGCTGAGGTGGGTGGTGACAACCAGGTGGACTGTCTGTAGCTGAGCCTTAGGTACGGGTTCAAGGGTTGGTGATTTACGGAGGGTCTCATAAAGCCTGCAGAGGAACAGGAGAAGGAGAGGGGAAGGGTTGAGTTTCAGTCGTGGTAGCCTGAGGAGAGGGAGGAGGCTCTGGAGATTTCAGCCCTTCTGAGGCAAAAGAGCAGTCCTTGGCAGTAGTTAGGGGGAGGCCATTGTGAGCTGTTAATTGCCCACAGTGTTAATGAACTCACGCTGTAGTTAGGGACCTCACAGTGCTTGGTGGGGTTGGGGATTGGCCTTCCAACTTGTCTGATGTAATCTTTATTCTTTCTCTTTTCTTTTAAAAATCACTTATTTTTTTTCCCCGTCCATTCTCTTGGTGCTGTTACATTCCGTGGCTTCCTTTGTTCTTCCCTCGATTCACATTTTAATTTCCTTTCTTACTTGTACATCTCATTTCAATGCCTCTCCCTCCCTTTTCCTCCTCCCATACCACATCACCCTCCTCCCATACCACATCACCCTCCTCCCACACCACATCACCCTCCTCCCCCACCACATCCCCCTCCTCCCACACTCCCAATTGTGTTTCTTCCTCCAGAAAGAGGAGCGTGTCTCTGAACTGCGCCATCAGCTCCAGTCTCGGCAGCAGCTCCGCTCCCGGCGCCACCCCCCAACACCCCCAGACCCCACTGGGGGCCTTCCCAGGGGACCCTCAGAGCCCCCTGACCGGCTTAGCTGTGATGGGAGTCGAGTACATTTGCTTTACAAGTGAGGGGGTATCGAGAAGGATAAGGCCAGCACGGGAGGGAAGGGTGTGGGGAGTGGGTGGGGAACTGGGAGGAGGGTGGAGAACGTGCTCCAATCCCCCTCTTAGAAATACATGTACGTCATTCTGTGCATCTGGGGTTATCTGGGTCTTCAGTACTCTGGGAAACAGATGGTTTTCTTTCTTTTCCATATAATTTTATATCGTTACTTCACAGTTTTGTTTGAACCCTGCTTGGAGCTATTCACTCATGACTCCAGAGGGGCATCTCGTTTGTCTGCCATAGCCTGTCTTGTATAGTTGTTACCACAGCAACTCTTGTCATTTCAGCAGCAGGGGTCTTCCTACATTAGCAGGGCTTTCCTCTCCATTTCTCAGCGTCAGAATCTCCTTCCATCATCCCTCTCCTTCTACATGTCCCCATGTCTTCCTCTCCTTAAGTGTTGCTTCTTCCAGGGGACTCATCTCACACACACACACACACACACACACACACACACACACACACCCTATCCTCTCCTAGGCAGCTGGATGTGGTTCTGTGCAAATATGTTCTTTTCTGAATGCTGCTATCACTTGTGTTGTGTGCCTACGCTGCACCTGTGAGTGCACAGCGGTTGTGGGTGTGTGCTGTGGTGTGCTTGGGTAGGTGTGCATGATGTGTTGAGCACACCAAGCTGTCTTCCTTCCTCGTGTGCGAACGTCATGTTTGTCTATGTTTTACTTGTGTGCCTCCGTGCATTGTGTATTTTTTTCTTTGCATTTTAATATCATTATGTGGTGTGTGTGTGTGTGTTGCCCTGACCTCAGTCAGGGCAGGCTTCCTGTCTCAGCCTTCTGAGTATTGGGATTACAGTTGTCTGCCTAGCTGATGTTCTGTTTTCTTTCAGCAGAGCCATGTGTACCCAACATGCCCATGATTAAGCAGGCTCTCCCCCAGTACATGTTTTCTGAGCCATGCATACCTTCTCCTTGGCCTTAGGTTTACTCTCAAGTGTTCCCTCTATTCTCATGCGTCCCACCTTGGGTCTGTACAATCATCTCTCAGAACTACTGCATCTTGGTTTTCTTTTCTTTATTGTCATTATTATTATTTTTTTTTTTCAGAACGAAGGGGAAAAGATATGGGGACAGGTTGGAGGCTGTTTCCAGTGGATAGTGGGTGCACATTTGACCAAATGAAGGCCTGGACAGATGGACTGACTGGGCGGGAGGCAGTGTCCCTTTCACACTGTGGTATCTCTTGGGGGAAGGTTCTCCCTGTATCTCAATAAAGCAGTTAACAGTGTGACTCAGCACCTCATCCACTGTCCCGCGTACTGAGTGGGCTCCAGGAAGCGAGAAGCCCAGGCTCTCAAGATTGGAGTTAATGAAAAGGCTTTGAAGCAGAGACGTGCAAAGAGCTGTGTGATTGTTCCATGCAGAGATTGGTGGGGCAGAGCAGGATGAGATGAAGACGCCCCCCCCCCCCCGCCCCGATTAGTGAGTGATGGCATTAGTGGTTAAAAGTGTGGGCTCTGGAGTCAGGCCTGCACCACATGCAGAAATGTTCCCTCATCTCTATTCTCCACTTTTGTGATCTGATGATAACAGCAATGATGATTCATTTCTCCGTGGAGTGCACACAAGAACTAGGCTAATTATGCATCCCAATGCCTGAATCTGCTTGGTCCGTGGTAGTAGCCTCTGTTACTGCTGCCTCCCGGATTCCCTGGCAGCAGTGGGCATGCTCTGGGAGCCTGGAGTAACTGGCTGAAGCAAATGTGAAGAGTCTCCTCCTCAGAAAGGACGAACGGCAAGCAAACAATGAGTGCCGGATTCTGGAATAAGTGCCTCAGAACTGGGAAACCGTTCTCTAAGGAACTCTGAGCGTCGCGGGAAGAATTTTTGATCAAGATGAATGTTTGAAAAGCCTGGAGGAGAAAACTTGGGATTTTTTGTACTTCTTTAAGGTGATTCTTCTTCCCTCTTGCGGCATGGAAGCTTCAAGGGTTGGATGGGCCTATCATTTTTACTGTCCTGTTTATGGCAGGTTAGATCTTAAGCCTCCTTTGAAAACAACCCATAGTGATTATCCACTTTGGACCAATTGGATATAACTTGAGTTCCCCTCTTCCCTGCAGTGGGATATTCTCAGAGAAAGGCGAGGCCTGTGGAGTAAAAAAAAAAAAAAAAACCCGCAATGCAGACACAGACTGCCCCTGAATAGACTAAAGTTACATCCCAATCCTGTGTTGCACTTAGGTGGGGAACTCTCACAATAGCTAAGGGTGAGGCAGACTATAGCGAGAGAACGAAGTAACCCTGAGGAGCAGAGTTGAGAGACTTGCTTAGTGCCAGGATTGGAGGGAGTTCAGGAAGCACCTATCCTGAAGAGGGGCTGACTGTACCTACAGCTTTGCCTCAGGCAGTACATCCTGCGTTCTAGATGACCTGCTAGTCCTCAGTGCTCTGTCACATACTTATGGTCTTTCTCATCTCTGCCCTAGTCCCAGCCACTAGAGAGCTTCCTGGGTGGACTGCTATGTGACTGTGAGCTTTGAAATTCAGTTAAGATAGGGTTTCATCTCTATGGTCCAGGCTAGCCTCACCCTCATCATATAGTTCATGCTGTCCTTGAACTGCCCTCTTGCCGAAAACTTCTCAAATATTTGTGTACTAATACTATGCCTGTTAACAGGTAGGGTGTTTTGTTTCCTTTCCATGCAGTGTCTTGTCATGTAGCTCTAGCTGGAGCGTGGTACTTACCATATAACTCATGGTAATCTTCTTGCCTCAAGCTTCCAAGAATTGGGTGCTAGGTGTTAAACATTGTGCCTGGTAACAGAATTTTAATTTATTTTCTAGAAGGGGTCTTGTTATGTAGCTTCTGGCTGGTTAGTCCAGGCTGGAATGTACAGAAGTCCTTCTGCAGCCTTCCTAGGGATTACAGTCATGAGCTAAGTGCATCTGGCTCAGTTAGGAAGTGCTGACTGGATGAGTCAGTTACTATGGCAGGGTGTCTGTCTAGGAACTGGGAGAGAGAAGTGAGCCAGATAGCCTGGGTTGCATTGCATGCTCATTACCTACAACCAGGGTAGAGGAACGTTGTCAGCAGTAGGGAGTGGAGCCAACATCCAGACTATGCACAGACTACTGTGTAGCCTGGTACCCACAATAGCTTAACAACAGCAACATCTTTGTTTCTATGGGATAGGTATTAAGTAGGCTACAGTGCAAGGAGTCCACATTATACAATGGCCTGCATGTTTGAAGACGGAACAATTTTTTTTTTTCGAGACAGGGTTTCTATGTATAGCCCTGGATGTCCTGGAACTCACTCTGTTAGACCAGGCTGGCCTTTAACTCAGAAATCCGCCTGCTTCTGCCTCCCGAGTGCTGGGATTAAAGGCGTGCGCCACCACGCCCGCCCGGCTAAAGACAATTGAATAACCTCTAGAGATGGGTTTTGTCTTGGAACTAGCATGCTTGCCTACGGTGTGGGCTGAAGCCCTTACTCTAAAGGTGAGTCTCCCTGGAGTTGGGAGAGACAGATAACATGTCTATTTGTCAACGGTCCTTGGAAGACACACAGCACACTTTCTAGTGCATTCGTCCGTGTTAGGTTCAAGGGGTAGAATGGAACACATGTAGAATAGAGCAAGTAAGTGTATTGTTACAGCTTTATCTGGAAGCATGGCCCACTGAGGCAGGTCTTCCTTTTACAAAGGCAGTGTTCATAACCTCACCATACCATGCATCTTCTCTTTGGATGATCACCCAGGTTTTGTGTGTCCTCACTTCTTTCTTTCTGAGTCAGGATCCTAACTGGCCTAGAACTCACTATGTAGACCAAGCATGACCTCAAATTCAGACATCCACCTGCTTCTGCCTCTGGTTCGCTGGAGCTACAGATGTGTAGCCTTGTACCCAGCTTGCTCAAACCAGTCTTGTTCATCTCATCTGACATTCAGTGTTTTCACCAGGTCCTGCTTTTGGCAGGTTTCCGGGGGCCAGTTGCCACCCTAGACCTACCCTTTCTGTCCAGTTTGAAGATGGCTCTGTCAATTGCGGCTTCCCCCGATAATGCTCAGTGACCGTAGGCTGCCTGAAACAGACAAATTTTGGCTTATACACTAACGGTTTCTAGAGCGAGGAATTCTTTACTTTGTCCTTTAACTGAAAAGCAGTTGTAAAAGTGGGCTGCACATCATGCTGCCTCAAGCATGTGATTTGTAAAAACTCATTGACATTGTAAATGCACTCACCCTTACGGCCTCCCTGGAGCAAGAAGTAACTAACACTCGAGTGCATCCATTTTCAACCTGTGGATCATCACCCCTTTTGGAAATCAAACGGCCCTTTCACAGGGGTCTCAGGGTGTCAGATATCCTGCATATCAGATATTTACATTACAACTCACAACAGTAGCAAAATTACAGTTATGAAGTAGCAACGGGATAACTTTCCGGTTGAGGTCCAACCACAGCATGAAGAACTAACTGCATTAAAGGGTCACAGCATTAGGAAGGTTGAGAACCACGGCTTTAGTGACCAGAGACTGAAGGAAGGTGATTCCCAGCACAGGGACGGCTGTACGGGAATACAGAGGTGTGGGCCTGACCGGCTCTGGAGCAGGAAAATGGCATGCATCTTCTGGCATGTGTACTGCGGTAGAAGGAAAAGCCCTCTGTCATAAGCTCTTCAGCTGAGGTCCTGCAAGCAGGTAAAAGATTAATAAGAGACAAATGTGAAATTAACACGTGCCTTGTGCACGTGTGGAGTGACAAGTTTGAAATTTTGGTTTAAAAAAAAACAAAAACACAAATACTGCAAGAATGTGTTCTCATCTTAATCCCGGGTGTGGGATATGGGGCTGCTTCTGGCTGTCCACAGCAGCTGATTATAATTTGCCTCGTGCCCTAGCGGAGACATGGTTTTGCCAGAACAGCTGAAACAGAATAGTGTTGACTCTAGTAGAACATAATGCAAGATGCATATATGGATTGCATACAGCTCAAACTTTTTTTTTTATTCCCTTCAACTTGATAGGTTTTCTCTCATGGACAAAATAAGCCTATTCAGGTTTGTAGGGAGTTCTCATGGGGTGGAGGGGGGGGGAAGAAAGAGAGAGAGAGAGAGAGAGAGAGAGAGAGAGAACCCAAAATGTCTGGATTATATAGTGAAGAACCGGCCCTAGGGCTGGAAAGTTCTGGACAGAGGGCAGGGTATGCCAGCCATGCTCTGTACCCATTAGGGACTGAGGGATGCTGGGAGAATGCGGAGGCCAGGACTGCCTTGTTATGTTAAATAGGCACCTCCGGGCTTGTTTGTCTCAGAACTGAAACCCAACACAACTCACTTGATTACTGGGCTCACCATGCAAAGGGAAGAAAAGAGTATAATGGAATGGATTTTCTTAGCACACAAAGGAAAAAAAAAAAGAAAGAAAAGGAAGAAGAAGAAGAAGATATATTTAAAAATTGATTTAATCATAAAAGGTAGAATAAGATGACGTCGATTATCAAGAACAGACTCAGCAGAATTCCTGGAACTTTTCAGAGGGTGTGTACATGTTAGTGGGCTTGTGTGGTTGCTGTGGGCCGTTTAGTGGGGTTGGCTGCAGTTTGTTAGTAATTGTTCTCCAAGAAGAAATGAAAAAAAAAAGAAAAATAGATGTAGGGATCTCTTTCCTCTGTTCCCTCTATCCTGGTTTCCCTCCTGTTTAGTGTTAGGGAGTTAAGAAGGTGGAGAAGGGTGGGAGAAAGAAGTAAAG
Source organism: Mus minutoides (assembly GCA_902729485.2). NCBI lineage: Eukaryota > Metazoa > Chordata > Mammalia > Rodentia > Muridae > Mus > Mus minutoides. The sequence continues at coordinate 969,729 of LR749865.1, forward strand.
ACCAGCCGCACACGTGTTTTTGAGAATGCTAGTAATGAACACAGAGAGAAGCTGGAGGGAAGACTATGCAAGTTAGTCTGCCCAAAGGAGATGAATTTCATTTCTGAGTTGGTGGAGGAGAAAGGTGTCAGAGGAAGGAGATCAGGGAAAGTGGTAAATACAAGCCTGGGGAGTAAAAATTTGCTATGTAGATTTAAGCAAGTGCCCTCTATACTGCTAAGAATGAGGTCTTTCAAATGCAAATTTCCTTTAGAAAAGGAAATTTTGTTCCCTGCTGGGGGGTGGGGGTGGGGAGGAATGGAGAGGGCGTTGATTTCTTGTAGTCCTTAGCTCCAAGTAATAGCTAGAGGCCCAGGTTAAAGCCTCCTGTTGTGCAGGGTGTGGTGACGTGCTTTTAATCTTTGAAGTCAGAAGCAGGAGCCTCGCTTGAGAGTTTCAGACCAGCCAGGGCAACATGGTGAGACTCTCGAGAGTAAAATACTGTTAAGGGTCCAAAAATCCCTGAAGGAAGACCCCATATCCAGTATGCAAAAACAAAGAGGGTTTATTCCTTAGAAACAACCAGCATCCAAGGGTCAGCCATTCTTTGAAACGCACACACCTTCTTATAGGGAACCAGGGGAAACTCTTTAGGATTAGGTAATCTAAAATTTCATTTGTGGGTGCTAGGGGGTTCACAGGTGGTCAGTGGTCTGTATTCCTATGCCTTGAATGTTTAACCATGTGATTAAATAGGGCTGTCCAGCGCAGATGGCCCTTTCTGAGCTATTTCCCCACGTTTGTGGTTATCCCCAGGCTGTTCTTTGGGAGGAGGTTTTATGATCTTGTTCTGGATGTTATGGTCTGTCCTTGGAGCTGGTGACTTAAGGTTTATTTATTTATTTATTTATTTTATCAGGCCTGGTCCTCAAATAGAGACAAGTGGGGTTTATGTTGTCCTAACAATACAAATATAAAAATGAAGCTGTGCATTTTGAGGAATTATTCTGTACAGGTTTAGGGTAGTGGTTAATTGTGCACAGTGAGAGGCTAGCTTTGCTGGGGACTTAGAAGTGAACAGATGGTTAGAAATGACATGCAGGTGTAGCCCTGAGCTTCCACACTAATGTCTCTGACTCTGGTGGCATTCACAGGTATCTATGCTAAGTGCTGAAAGGGTCCATGATTCGAGGAAGACACCCCAGATTCAAAGAGTGTGTAAACACAAAGAGTGTTTTATTCTGCAGAAGTCCAGCATACTAGAGTCTCCCATTACCAGAATAGAGAGATATCCAAGTGAGCTTGCAGGCCTGATTTAAAGCACATTAGGGAATTCTGGGGTAAGTGACCTCTATATTAATCTGTTGGGTCCATCTCTATGGATATTCCATTACCCGGGTGTGAGGACTGGAAGCTTGCCAGGAAGGTCTGTAAACTGCTGCTGAGGAAGTCTGGAAACAGCTGCTGACCCATTTGTCTTTGCCTCAGGCCAGGTGGCAGGGCAGCTTCTGAGGCCTGGACTTGCCCAGTTCTTGGAAACAGAGATTTAGGCCTAGTCTCCTTAACTGCCAGTTTGAAGCCTGTCCTTGGAATCGGCCTAGCCTTCTCCGTGCTTATACTCTGCGGAAGCCCTAACTACGGAAGGTTGGAAACTAAAGGAAGGATCCTTTGAAAAGCTGTGTCTGACTCAGTAGCTTTTGTGTCTTCCTGAGCAAGTCCAATCCTTATTTAATAATATTTGGTTCCTCGATTTATTTCATTCCCATCGTGATGTGCATCACACATATAGTTCTCTCTACACAGCTAAGGCCCCAGTTCCTCCTCAGATAATGCTGATTTCCCAAGTCAGCAGATATTTCGAATATTGTTCTCTCTGCTGGGGGACAAATTTCCAGAAAATGTCTGTTCTGCCCTGGAGAACACAGGGTTCCTTCTGAGGGTTCTTAGTCTTATAGATTAAAAAAAAAAAGATTTCAAAGGGAACTCAGAAGAATACTTGAGGACAATTTGGAGTTTGGGGGTGGGGAAAGAAAAGACGGGCAAGCCCGAAATTTCAGCTGTTGCCTAGAGGAGAGAGACGGCTAACAGAGGGAGAGTCAGGCTCTCTGAATCAATATCTAACAGGCATAGGCTCTGCGGAGGATTGTTTGAGCACCTAAATGGTAGGTGTGCTGTGTAGGTGTGGCTCTTCAGTGACAGAAATGTAAGGGCAAGAAGTTTAGGATTTTGGCTGGTTAATAGCCAAGAAAGGGAGATAGAGGTCAAAAGGAGAAGTTATGTTTTTTTTAGGACGCAGAAAAGCAGAAAGGATTAGCAATGAGGATTTAAAGTTAGCTACACGAAGATAAGGGACTTTAGGGTACATATCTTACCCAGGGGGTAATTAGTCTTTTTTTTTTTTTTTTTTTTCTTCGAGACAGCGTTTCTCTGTATAGCCCTGGCTGTCCTGGAACTCACTTTGTAGACCAGGCTGGCCTCGAACTCAGAAATCCGCCTGCCTCTGCCTCCCAAGTGCTGTGATTAAAGGCGTGCGCTAGTCTTTTTATCTTAACGTATATCTCTAAGTAGGACAGCATTCGTGAGAGGCAGCTTCCTATCTTGGTGACTCATAGTTCTATTTAGGTTAGCTTCTAAGACAGGGGCCTATACTATGCTTTTGTGACCTTACAGTGTCTTTTGCCATTCCAATAAAACTTTACAAAAACAGGTAGTGGCCACACATGGCCACCAACTGGTTTGCTGACCTCTGCCCTACACCATGACCTGTCTATGAGGCTTTGGATTCTGTGATGAGGAGTCCAAGAGATGGCAGGGGCATGGGACATTTGGGGAAGATGGTCAGAAGCCTCTTTTGCAAGCAAACTGACTTTGTCAGCACTAGTCAAGCTAGAGGTATTGGGGAGGGGAAGCCTGCCAAAGTCATGGTTCTTTCATGGACTGCAGGCTTCCAGAGCCAAGCTGCTCTCCTTTCAGGGGCATTAGAGCAGCTTGGAGCACGTGTTTGAAAAGTTCTGGACTATAAGTGCTGGAGAGATGGTTCCGTAGTTAAGAGCACTTGTTGCTCTTGCTGGGGGGCACAGGTTTGGTTCCTAGCATCACATGCAGGTCCACTGCAGGTATCAGGCACACCTGCGGGGCTTACACATGCAGGCCAGATTGCATGGTGGCACAGGTCTTTAATTCCAGCACTTGAGAAGCAGAAGAAGGCAGAGTTCTGTGAATCTGAGGACAGCCTGGTCTGCCTATCGAGCTTCAGAGCATCCAAGCCTACACAGTGCTGTATCAACAAAACCCAACAAGAACGAAAAACAAAATATCCCAAATATAAAAAAAAAATAATTAAAAGGTTGCATTATTTACAGGTCTAAGAGTAGGGTATCCAATACAACTGGAAGATGCCCTGCATTAGGACAGCCCCAAAATGTAGCTGAAGAGACATACTATGGCTGCAGTGGTGATTAAGGTTAAGATAGCACTAACACTGACACTCTGGGATGATACCAGAGTAAGTGTTAATACTTGAAGTAGAAATGAAACTAGGGTTTCCCTTTTCTTCCTTCACTGGTATTGTGCCCAAAGGGAGTTTTCTATTGCTAAGTTTAACAGGAAAAGCTAGCTAGATCAGATCCTTACATGTACTTTGAGGAATAGAATTTCATGGCACTTTGTATCTACTTTTCTTTGAAGTTCTGCTCATGCCTTGATATTGGTAGAACCAAGGCAGGAACAAGTTGAGACAAATTTTGCTTTTTTTTTTTTTTTTTCCTACAAGGTCTATCTAGGTAGCCCAGGCTGACCTCAGATCTATGATGACTCCCTCCCCCCACTTCCTTAGCTTCCTAGTTCTCAGGTCATCATAGATACTGGAACGCCAGCACATTCGAGGAAGTGCTGTCCTATTGGGGCAAACCTCCAGGCTCAACTTCCTTGTCAAAGTTGTCTTCTGTCTCTAGTGGTTTAACAGGGTGCTTTGAAACACTTTTTGAAAAACCTATAGGGAGGCTAGCTAGCTTCAGGGTGGACATATGTCTAGTTAAGATCGATTCTTCTTAAGTTTGAGGACAAATTGAGGCTTCTCATTTGAGCTAGGAGGGCTCTATTTATATTAAGGCAGGATTACTAACTGGATAGGTGCCAGTACTAGCTGAGAACTTTGAGAGATGGCTTTGAACTCTTAGTTTTTGCTTCTGAATAAAGCTTCATAATACTACAAGAATGAAGGGGAGGGGTGTAAGTTACTTTAAACAGTACCTGGAACATCGCAAGGCATTAGTATATCACACCAACTATAACGTTGATTACCCTCCAGCAGCTTCTGTTTAGGGAGCAGACGGGTGATTTTTTTTTCCTCCTTTCGGTATATCGATGCAGTTCCAGATCTGGCCAGTAGATGTCATTAAAATCTCAGGGAAGAAATTGTTCTACCTCCCTTGAAGAGAAGCTATTCCTGTTTGTGATCTGGCTGTCTGGAATCAGTAAGGAGAAAACTGGCTGCGTTTCAGGCTGCTTCCCAAGGCTCTCCCCCCCACCCCCACCTCCAGCATCAAGCTAATGATACCGGGACATTTTTATTATTGGTATAGACACAGCAGCATGGATGTGACAAGGAGCTAGAGAGATGGCTCAGCATTTGTGCTCTTCCCAGGACCAGAGTTCAAGTTAGACACCCATGTCAGATAGCTCAACTGTCTGTCACTCTACTTTCAGGGGACCTTTTCTTGCTTCCTCAGACATCTGCACACATACACACATTCATACAGAGACATAACATTAAAAATCAAACCTTGGGCCCGAGAGGTGTTTTCAGCAGTTAAGAGCACTGGCTGCTCTTACAGAGGTAGTGAGTTCAATTCCCAGCAATTACATGGTGGCTCACAACCATCTGTAATGGGATCTGATGCCCTCTTGTGGTGAGTCTGAAGACAGCTACATTGTACTCATAAAACAGATCTTTAAAAAACAAAAATAAAATAAAACCTCAAAAATATACTTTGGCAAGGGAAAGGAATTAGAAATAAAGTCAATGAGATGAAGCATACAACGACAAGGATGAATCAATAAAATGAAAATACAGGCAGATTACATTTGATTCATGTGGTAAGGTTTCACATAGTTATACTCCTTTACTGAATCTCTTCTTTGTATCTTACAGTCTGTCATCTACTACAGAGGCAGGATAGGTCTGAAGACGTTAGGGGGGAAAACTTCAGCCTACAAGGCGTGCAAATTTCCCATTCATCTTCCTGAGAGTGTGTCAGCTGGGCTCCACTTCCTTCCAGAGCAGCCTCCTGAATGCTCTCTTTACTTCCTTGTTCCTTAGGGTATATATGAGAGGGTTAAGAGAAGGAGTTCCCACAGCATAGAAGAGACCAAAGAACTTGCCCCTCTCTCGGGCATAAGGATTTTTGGGCTGCAGATAAACAGCAATGACTGAGCTGTAGAAGAGAGTGACCACAATGAGGTGCGATGAGCAGGTCCCAAAAGCTTTCCTGCGCCCCTTTGCAGAGCTTATCCTCAGCACTGCCCTGGCAATGGCACCATAAGAGACCAGGATGAGGCTCAGAGGCACAACCAAGATGAAGACACTGGCAACAGCCATTTGTATCTCATTAAAGGTGGTGTCCCCGCAGGACAGTCGAATCAAAGCAGGGACCTCACACACGAAGTCATCAACCTGACGGTGGGGACAGAAGGGCAGGCGCAGAGTGGATGGCGTCTGAACCACTGACTCCACTAGGCCAATCGTCCAGGCCACAGCTGCCAGCTGGCAGCACAGGCGGGGGTGGACGATGGTGGCATAGTGCAGGGGCTGGCACACAGCCACATAGCGATCAAAGGCCATGACTGCTAGCAGGATGCACTCCGTCGTCCCCAGAGATAGGAAGATGAAGAGCTGGACAAAGCATCCCAGGAAGCTGATGGTCTTTTCGGGGCCCCAGAGGTTGAACAGCATCTGGGGGACACAGGTTGTGGTGAAGCAGAGGTCCAAGAAGGAGAGGTTAGAGAGGAAGAAGTACATTGGAGAGTGGAGCCTGGGGTCCAGGGTGGACAGCAGGAGGATGAGTGTGTTTCCTAGGAGAGTGAGGAGGTAGGAGCACAAGACAACCACGAAGAGAACCTTTTCCAGGTGTGGGTGTTCAGAGAAGCCCAGCAGGAGGAAGCCCACGGGGGAGCTCTGGTTGACCATGGTCTCTTTGTCTGGTTGGAGGGATGAGACTGTCAGATTACTGTGATACGAAGGACCTGGTGAAAACTCACCCTGAGTACTTCTCAGGACACACAAAGTAGACTGATGTTTCTCAGGCTCCCTTCTCCAGGCCTGTCACCTAAGGACTTTTCTTCCATTCCTCCTCCTGGTCAGATAGAGTCCGGTAGCTGAGAGGAAGTCAGGAGTGTGGTGTGAGGTGGCTCCTCACACCCGGTTCCTGGGCAAAGGAGACTGGTGTCAACAGCAGCGAAGCACTCTTTGCTTCCTTTGTGCAGTTTTCAGTGTGTTACCATAGTGGCACCCAACGCGCCACTATGTTAACACAACTTCTGTTCCTATTAACTTTCTGTTTCTAATTTGATTGTTCTCTTGGCAATTAACTCCTTCCTTCCTTTTCTCTGCCTCATTTCTGAATATCTTTATGTATTTCAGATACCTGTTTCTTTGACCCTTTCTTTTGAGCGTTTCCATTTGCTATAATTTCTCCTGTTCTTTTCTCTTTTCTTTTCTTCTTGTCTTTTCTTCCTTCCTCCCCCTCTTTTTCTTTCTTTTTTTCTTTTTTTCTTTTGAGACACGTTTTCTTTGTGTATCCCTGACTATCCTGTAACTCACTCTGTAGACCAGACTAGCCTCATACCCAGAGATCTGCCTGCCTCTGTCCTGCGTGCTGGGATTAAAGGTGTGTGCCACCACTGTCTGCCTGTCTTTCTGACATTTATTGGCCTGTACATTTTTTTTTTCTGAAGCTCTAAGGTGTAAACATTGTACTATGAGACAGGGCAGGGGTTGGTTGTTTGAAGATGGTCTGGTAATCACTCTCTCTTTTTTATATTAGCATTTTACACCTGCGAAGTATTTTCCTTGGGCCAATTGTGATAGATATCTATCTGAACATCTGGTTTCTACAATATCTCTGCAATGATCATCCCCATTTTATCAATGATCAAACTGTGTCAGGATAAATAACATGTTTCAGGCACCTGTTCAACGGATATTAGGATCAAGATTCCAGAGATCATTTCTCTGGCCTGGTGTTCAGAGAAATGCAGAAAGAGGGGAACTGTGGATGACCATGGTCTGCTTCTGTTCAGAACTTGAAGGAATGAAACCACACGGCCAGTAGAGGTGTTAGAAATTCACCCTGTTTAGGTCAGGCATTGTGGCAATGCCTTTCATGGCAGCCCTCAGGAGGTGGAAGAAGGATGAATGATGGGTTTGAGGACAGCATGGGCCACACAGTGATACCTTATTTCAAGAGCAAAAGTGGGCTCAGCAGTTAAAATTGCCTGGTGCTCTTACTAAGGGCCAGAGTTCAGTTCTCAACACCCATGTCAAGCAGTTCACAATAGCCTATGGATCCAGCTCCAGGAAATCCAATGTCCTTTTCTGGCCTATGCAAGCACTGACACACACATGAACACATGAATACACACACGCACATGCACACACACACACACACACACACACACACACACACAATGAAATCTTATTCTTTGTTTCTTTGTGGTTTTTTTTTTTTTTTTTTTTTTTTTTTTTTTTTTTTTTTTTTTTTTTTTTTTTTTTTTTTTTTTTTTTTTTTTTTTTTTTTTTTTTTTTTTTGCAACCTCTTCCAATAGCAAAGAAACAAACAAAATCTCTGGTTTCATTTGCCTTCCATCCCGAGGCTTGGTTGGTGAGTACGCATCTGATATTTCACAGATGAGAAATATTTTACTTACCTTCAACTACAGAATATCCTCTTCCTCTTTGGCCATCAATTATAGTCTGTCACCAAACTCACAACAGGTACTTAGTCCCCAACACCAAGAAGAAAACTGAATATAAGAATACTCATCTCTGAATGGGTGCCTAGATCTCTAGTATTAGTAAGAATTGATAATGGTGACCACTAGGCACTTTTCTAAGTACAAGTATGTGCAGTGAGTTAGATCTGAAGTACAAGTATGTGCAGTGAGTTAGATCTGAAGTACAAGTATGTGCAGTGAGTTAGATCTAACACATAGTAGTGGCTCTTAGTAAATAAATGTTAGTTAGCCTCTTCCTTGTTAGGAGTATTTCCACTGTGTAAATTCAGCAAATACTATCAACGAAGGCTAACCAAGCTGGTTGTTAAACATCTGTATACACACATCATTATCCTTTACAACGCTACATATCTGTATCTTCTTAACATGAGAAGTTGAAGCAAAGAAAGTTGAAATCAGTAAGCTAAAGGAGTATATTTGTAAGCAACCAGAGTTGTGCAAACAACTATAACCCGCTCTCTTTTCTATAGTACAAATGAGGTCAAGGTAGGGCAGAGTCATCTCTTCCATTAAGGTTTGCACAAACAGCCTTCCCCCTCAGCGCATGGAAAAGTTACTATCTGTCAGTGGTCCTGGTGGTGGAAAGCCTGACATGGTATTTTGTGGAGAGCGAATCCCAGAATTCCTGTCCTGTGGAGAAACAGCTCATTAATTCAGCTGAGACCCAAGGGTTCCACAGCCCATAGACAATTAATTAGCTTGTAATTATGGTAAAGGGACATGGGACTGTGGAGGAAGCATGCCAGCGATAGTCCCCACTGGAGTAGGTCAATAGTTCACCCACTACCTTTCTCTCAATAAGATAATGTTTGGAATAACCAATGTCACATCTGTTCTTCTTCATCCACCATCCAGACATCTTCTTAGTTCTTTCATATATCCATATAGGACTACACCATTAACACCTCTCAAATTCTTCCCTTTCTGCTTAATTCCTTTGAAATGCTCTATATTGTAATAATAATACAGATGATCAAATCCTAGGTTTGTAGATGACTTGAGATATTTGTCTACCCCTCATCTGATGAATCATAATGAGAACATAGGTTCCACTAGCCCAGTTCAAATGGTTATACTCTGACTGTGTAACTCAAATGTGTATATTTGGTAGTTGGCAGAATTCTACATTGGTTCTTTGGTATGTTGAGTGACAGCCATAACAATGGTAAACATGCAAATCTACATTCTCTCCACAGAGGCAGAACAATGTTGTAATCCAGAAGATTAACACAGTGTAAAATACTAAGTAGGATGTAAAGGATGGTTGACCCCATTACTTCAGCCATGTGGTTAACTATTCTAATCATCTCCTAACCCAGAGGTATCTTAGAAATGATGGAATCCCACAAAGGAAACCAAGGAATAGCCACAACTTTAGTGGGGATGCCTGGGTTTCATGAGTCTGGGTCTGCATCACCGACTTTCTGCATTCAGTCTTGCATGTACTGAATAGACACTTAAAAAAAAGATTTATTTATTCATTATATGCAAATTCACTGTAGCTGTCTTCAGACACACCAGAAGAGGGTGTCAGATCTCATTACAGATGGTTGTAAGCCACCATGTGGTTGCTGGGATTTGAACTCAGGACCTTCGGAAGAGCAGTTAGTGCTCTTAACTGCTGAGTCATTTCTCCAGCCTGAATAGACTCTTTTCTAGTGCTATCATGAAAAAGGACCAGACTCAGTTTAGATGTAAAGGTGTGTATGTAAGTAAACACAACAGTTTTTCTTCTAGTTCCTGTCAGAATTCTTTCATAACTGTGTTTCAATGGGACACGGACAGTATCCTTTCCTTCAGGCAAACAAGCCTGCAATAGAGAATGTATTGATTTCTGTACTTTAACTTAACCTTCTTCCCTCAATCTGTCCTTCTGTCTGCCCTTCTCCCTCCTTTCCACTCTCCTTCACTTCCTGGTTTTTACAGACAGAGTCTCCTTATGTATCCAAAGATGACCTGAAACTTTCAAGTCTTTCTAATGCTGATATTAAAGGTGTATACAGACTACTTGTCTGTAGTGTAGAGTGGCCAATTTTAAACTATAAATATGGTAGGACTACGGTGGAGCATATCTTTAACCCTAGCATTTAGGCAGAAGCAGGTGGATCTCTGTGAGTTCAAGGTCAGACTGGTCTACTTAGGAAGTTCCAGGATAGCCAAGGCTACATAGAGGGTCTCTCTCTCTCTCTCTCTCTCTCTCTCTCTCTCGGTTTTTTGAGACAGGGTTTCTCTGTGTAGTCCTGGCTGTCCTGGAACTTACTCTGTAGACCAAGCTGGCCTTGAATTCAGAAATCCACCTGCCTCTGCCTCCCAAATGTTGGGATTAAAGGTGTGAGCCACCACTGCCCGGCATGACCTTGTCTCAAAAAACCAACCAACGAACTAGCCAGCCAACCATAAACAAATAAACCTATAGTTGGAAAAAAATGCACAGTTAAAAGTTACACACTGTTGTCTGTGCATGCTATAATATTTTATCATCTAGAAGTCATGGATATGAATAGTAATAGAACATAAAGTAAAACAACTGCAAAATTATGAGTTTAAATATTTATTATCTTTGTTTTAATATGGTTTATTCCAACATGAGTTTGTATAAATTAACTTTTTATTGCTGTGTGAAAGTACTTAAAATAGTTTCTTCTTTTAAATAACTAAAAAGGATTTTTATTTGTGTGTATGTTGTATAAGGGAGATGCCCACAGAGGCCAGAAAAGGCTTCAGGATCTTCTAGACATGGAATTACAGGTGGTTGTGAGCTGCCTGATGTGTGTGTTGGAAATAGAACTTGTCCTCAGGAAGAGCAGAAAGTACTTTTAGGTGCTGAGCTATTTCCCCAGATTTTTATAAAAATTATTTTTCTCCTCTAGGACAGAGGAATGATTGTGGTGGTCTCTGGTAAAACAGCATGAGGCATAACCACAAATGAGGACAAAAAAGAACATTATAACAATATAAATATAACAAGATTTATATGAGGAAGAGAATATTAGTTGTAGGTGCATGATGGTAATGACCATCTGTGAAAGGTGATATTGGCCAAACTTGTGAACTTGATTCTGATCATGTTCTCATGAAAATTTTGAACACTTTTTTTTTCAAATATGGAAAAATTAATACTTGCTAATCTAAATATTGTCTGAAATAAAGTTCTAGAACTATGTTTGGAAATATTGACAAGGTTTCATATGAAATATTAAAAAATATAGGGAGTGAGAAAGATTGCTCAGTAGTTAGTCATGCTTATTGATCTTGTAGAGCACCAAGAATCATTTCCTAGTCCACACACACACTGCAGCTCACAACTTCCTGTGACTCCAATTTCTGAACATCTAACATTTTCTTCTGGCCTCTGAGGACTCCCCCATAGACATCTACACATATACACATTCAAGTACTCTCACATATACATCAAATAAAATTTAAAATGTTAAAAACATGAATTCACAGAAAATATGATTTCAAAAGATTCTCTACACACATGCAGACGCATGCATGCACACACATGAACACACCTATATGACATTATGAAAGTAGTAACAAAATTTTTAAAATTTACAAACTAGTTTTCAATGGTCCATTAATCAAAATAGTTTAAAAGCCACACAAAATTAGCTCCTTTAATGTTAGAAAAACATTTCAGCTGCCCATTCATTGATTCAACATGGTTTAAAATACCATATAGCACAAACTCATTACCTAAATTTGATTTTAAATAAACATTACCTAAAATACACACTATTACTAAAAATGTCTTCAAATGTTGTACTTCAACTTCAATTTTTTAAAAAAGATTTATTTTATTTTATTATATGTAAGTACACTGTAGCTGTCCTCAGACACTCCAGAAGAGGGAGCCAGATCTCGTTACGGATGGTTGTGAGCCACCATGTGGTTGCTGGGATTTGAACTTATCACCTTCGGAAGAGCACTCAGGTGCTCTTACCCGCTGAGCCATCTCACCAGCCCCTCAACTTCAATTTTTAAGAATGAAATTAGAAATAGCATCCCAATACCTATTTTAATAAGACTTGTTGATACACAGCCTATTTATAGCTTTCAGGACATATCCTTCAGGGTGGGAAATACCTGAAAATGTTATACAAAGTATTTTGTATCAAGATCTTCATTATTTGTTTGTAGAATTTGCCACATGGAGTATTTTCATAGGAATTTAAAAGTATTGCCAAATTAGACAATTGTCTAATTTAGTCTTTATAGACTCCTAGAAAATTTAACCATCAGCTTCATTGAGATTATATTGAGTAAGATTTATTGATTGAGATTGTATTGATTAAGCAAAGTCAGCCAGGAGGGTAAGTGTACTGGGGGCATTAGGGTAACATTCCAGAGAGTGGAAAATAAAACTCATCAAGACCCAGGGCTCCTCACACATTTGAAGTTGTTAGAAGCCTGTAGTCTGGACCATTGAATGGCATCCCTTCTAAGTAAGGACAAGTTCTGTGTTCTCATATAACACCACAAGGGAAACAAATTTCAGTGATAGGCTTTCTTCCCAGAACCACTTACTGGTGAGTGACTTGACCACAGAAAAGGAAAGGGCTCTCATACCCACATACTGCTGCTTTTCACATGAGACCCACTAGACTCTAGAGTATTGAAACATCAGTGGTAGAAAGGAAGGAATTCTTAGCTTCTAGATTTCTTGGTCAAGGTAATCTTTTTTTTTTTTTTAAAGATTTATTTATTGTTATATGTAAGTACACTGTAGCTGTCTTCAGACACACCCCCCAAGAGGACATCAGATCTCATCACAGATGGTTATGAGCCACCATGTGGTTGCTGGGATTTGAACTCAGGTCCTTCAGAAGAGCAGTTAGTGCTCTCAACCACTGAGCTATCTCTCCAGCCCTGGTCAAGGTAGTCTTATAGTTGCAAGAAAAGTATCCATTAGAAAATGTTCCAGGCCTGCTATTCACTTTAGAGACTATGTCCCTGCTAGAGTCAAAGCTCCTAACTGTGGGATATCTAATGTCTTCAAGGCTAGAAATGCTTACAGTTGATAGGGTTTTGCCAAACCAATGGAATGATTAAGCCACATGGTTACAACATCCTTCACTATAGTGTCCTAGTTGTACATCTTGGTGCAACATATGCATAAGTAAAGTCAAAACAAACCATAACTAGGTCCCCATTGTCGCTCTAGCATTTCTCTTGAATGTATCAGGCATTCACATTCCAATTACCAGTATCTCCAAGTCTCACTGTGTCTACCAATCTGGCCTTGAACTTACAGCAGTTTTTCTGCTATGACTATTTATCTCTTAGGTATTTTTGGAGTCCCCATCCTTCCCCAACAGCCTCCAGAATGCCCTCTTTACCTCCTTGTTCCTCAGAGTATAAATGAGAGGGTTCAGTGTGGGGGTGCCCACTGCATAGAAAAGACCAAAGAACTTGCCCCTTTCCTGGGCATAGGGATTTTTGGGTTGCAGATAGACAGCGATGACTGAGCTGTAGAAGAGGGTGACCACAATGAGGTGGGATGAGCAGGTCCCCAAAGCCTTTTTCCATGCTTCAGTGGAGTTTATCCTCATCACGGCCCTGGCAATGGCTCCGTAAGAGACAAGGATGAGGCTCAGAGGTACAACCACAAGAATAACACTGGACACAGCCAACTGAATCTCATTAAAAGTGGTGTCCCCACAGGAGAGTCGAATTAAAGATGGGACTTCACACAGAAAGTCATCTATCTGCCTGTGGGGACAGAAGGGCAGTTTGAGGGTAGGAGGTGTCTGAACTATGGATTGAAGCAGTCCCATCATCCAGGCCACACCTGCCAGCTTCCAGCACAGGCGAGGGTGGATGATGGTGGCATAGTGCAGGGGTTGGCACACAGCCACGTAGCGGTCAAAGGACATCACTGTCAGGAGGATGCACTCGGTGGTTCCCAAGGAAAGGAAGATGAAGAGCTGGACAGAGCATCCCAGGAAGCTGATGGTCTTTTCGGGGCCCCAGAGGTTGAACAGCATCTGGGGGACACAGGTTGTGGTGAAGCAGAGGTCCAAGAAGGAGAGGTTAGAGAGGAAGAAGTACATTGGAGAGTGGAGCCTGGGGTCCAGGGTGGACAGCAGGAGGATGAGTGTGTTTCCTAGGAGAGTGAGGAGGTAGGAGCACAAGACAATGACGAAGAGAACCTTTTCCAGGTGTGGGTGTTCAGAGAAGCCCAGCAGGAGGAAGCCCACGGGGGAGCTCTGGTTGACCATAGTCTGTTTCTGCTATGAGTCCAACTGAAATTACTGTCCCATCATGATTCAACGTGTCCTGGAGTTTTGCTATCGGGACGCTTCTGCCTCTGCCTCTTCTTGAGCACACCACCCAGCAGCTCCTTATTTTCTCCCACAGCTTCTGGTCTTCTCTTACTGATTCTGTCAAATGCTAGTGGTCCTGAGGAAACAAGGAACAGGTGCATCCTATATTGAAGCCTCTGATTCTTTGGGTACGGGAAAAGGAGGCTGATTAAAAACATGGATTCACTCATTAATTACTATTATCACAACAAACATTGCTAAACATATGTTACGATCTGAACACTGGCCTACTGTTGAAGTTGTTCCTTCTGCGTGGTAGGAATAATAATGAATTTTGTGGCTGATTGATTATAGGATGATAAATATTGGTTCAGATTCATCTTCCTTTCTGATAGCATTTGCAGAAGAGTAGATGAGAGATTGGAACTAGGTCTATGGATGAGATATACCCCTCCTAATGAATGCTGCAATCTCCAGTGAGCTCAATTAGGATTCTTGTTTGAATACAATGCTTATGGGGCTGGAGAGATGGTTCAGTGGTTAAGAGTGATGGCTATTTTTCCAGAGGACCCGAGTTTGATTCCCAGTACCCACATGGGGGCTCACAGTAACTGCTATTTTGAATCTTTCAGGTGTGCAAGTCATCTACAGACATACACACAGGCAAACCGCCCATACACATAAAATGAAATTAAAATTAAATCAAAACAATCTTTATGGCTCATCAAATTGGAACAAATATTTTCCCTTTAAGAGAAAACCTTTTTTCATTACATGTATGTTGATTTTTTTTTTCAGAAAGAAGTGTTATTCTTACAATGATTGCCATCTGATACTGTAATGACATAATTCCTTAAGAACATAAAATCCTAGGGCTGGAGAGATGACTAAGTGGTTAAGAACACAAACTGTTCTCACAGAAAAATTTGAGTTCAGTTGCTAGCATCTACGTCGGCCAGCTCCCTACCCATACTTTCTTTTCCAGGGGATCTGACACCACTGACTTCCACAGTCACCTGTACACACGTGTGCATGCTCACAAACACACACACACACACACACACACACACACACACACACATGCATAATTAAAAACAATAAAAATAATTTTCAAAAAAAGAAAAAAGAGAGCGGATACGATTCTGACATTGGACTGTCTTAGGCTGGAGGACCTGTGAGTTTGAGATAGCCTGGGCTTCAGAGTGAGGCCTTGCCTCACAAAAGTAAGCAAAAAAAATGACCAAACCCCATGCAGTTTGCTAGTGAAAGTCTGAAGTAGCTTAATTTAATTATTTTATTTTCACATGAGGAAAAACTTTGTTGCAGGATATTTGAAGTCTCTCCCTCTCTTTCCCTCCCTTCTTCTTCCCTCCTTTCCTCTTTCAGAGCCAGGGTATTGCTACATTACAGAGACTGATACAAATACATGCAGGACTGACTATGTAGGCCTGAATGGGTTTGAACTTGAGAATCCTCCTGCCTCAGCACGATAATGTTTGAGATATGAGACATCCAAAGTGGGATTTTGGTTTCTTAGTTAATATGATTCAGACACATTTTCAAATATTTTACTTTGAAGTAAGTTTATGTATTTTTTTAAGTTTATGTATTCATGAAAGCTACCAGAGTGGTTCTAAAAGCACATCTATAATTTTTTAAAAAGATTCACCATTTAAAGAAATAGTCTCAGTTATATTATATTCCCCAAGTATCATTTTTATTCTGAGTCATTGTTAGCAAGTTACTGGTATCAAGATCCTGCAACAGTGTCGTCTCTGAAACAAAATATAGAGGAAATGAATTCCAAGAACTTATATTGATATATTGCCTCATGAACAACCCACATTCCAAAGCTGTCCATTGTTTCAATAACTTCGGAAGTGTTTTAGTGAGGACTGTCATAAAACACATGACCAAATGCAACTTGTGGAGAAAATGTTTTTTGTTTTTTTTTGTTTTTTACTTCAGCTGACAGCTTTCAGGTTGTTCTTTGTCACTGAGGAGAGTCAGGGTAGGAGCTAAAGAAGAGACCATGGAGGACTCCTACTCATTGGCTTGCTTTCCATGGCTTGTTCTACCTGCCTTCTTATACAATCCAGAACCACCTACCTAGGGATGATACCACTCACATTAGGCTATCTCTTTCCCTAATTAATCAAGAAAATGCCTTAGAGACTTAATTAAAGGCAAGATAATGGTGGCATTTTCTCAATTGAGGTTCCTCTTCCTAGATAACTCTAGCTTGTGTTAAGTTGACAAACAACAACAACAACAGCACACCAAAATACACCGACAGTATTATGGTGTGCTGTTGTCAGAGTTAAACTGGAGGATGAAAGATGCTACAGAACCTCCAAGCACACAAGAGAGGACCTGTGTGAAGACACAGCCCACCCATTCCCTAGTGCATGTCTAGGCATGCACTAGAAAGTACAGGGAATGGTTTGCCATATCTGCTCTTTTTTACAACAGCACACCAAAATACACCGACCAGGCCAATAGGGCTGCTTTTTTTTTTTTTTTTAAATAGTACCATATTTAACTCAAAATTCACATACCACACCTAACCCATAGTAAGTCACTAAGCTAAGGGATTTTTTTTAATATTGGGCAATGTCAACAAACCATGTATAAGAGCTCATAGCCTGGAAAGGTGAGCAGTCTCTTGTATTTGAAAATCCAAAACATCATCCGAAGAACCCAGAACTGAAAGCCATAAAGTAAAGTCACTGAGGAGGGGAGAGACAGGGATGTAGAGAAGAGTGTTGCATCTTGCAGGAGGTGATGCTACTGTTGTAAAAGAGGAGATCTGGGGCACTGAAGATCACCTTGGAGGTGGCAGCCAGTGACAGCCACTGTGACATCCCACAGTCAGGATCCCTGAAGGCTGATGGAGATGGCCTGCAGATGGGATGAGTGGTCTGTGTCTCCTCACAGTTCCCCTCTTGTGTGCTTGGAGGTTCTGTAGCATCTTTCATCCTCCAGTTTAACTCTGAGTCTCCTTCTGCCTTCTCTTTCTTTATTCCATTTTTTTTTTAAATCTCTTTGAGGGAAGGCCCTCCCTCTCCAATTTTAAGTGCTTTATTGTTACTAATTTCTGCAAAAGGCTTAGAAGCCATTTTCATGCCTCTCCTGGTCACACTCACTTCCTACCCCTATGCTGTCTTGTAGCACTTCTTGTGTTACTAAAAAGTGAACTCTTCAATATCCTTTAATATACTGTCCTAGTCACTTTGAGTAAATTATTTTCAAGATTTTCAGTGTTCATCATCCTTTGACTGTCTTTCTGTTTTGTGTGTGTGTGTGTGTGTATGTGTGTGTGCTATGATTCAAAACTCCACCTTCTTTACCTGATCTAATTCTGAGCCACCAAAATTCAAATATTACTTGACAGTCTTCCAGTTATTTCCATTTTCATAGATAGATTTTCTGTCTGTCTGTCTCTCTGTCTGTCTGTCTCTCTCTTTTTTATTTTTCAAGACATGTTTTCTCTGTGTAGTCCTGGCTTTTCTGGAACTGACTCTGTAGACCAAGCTGGTCAGTAGCTTACAGAGATATACTCGTCTCTGCTTCCAGAGTGCTGGGATTAAAGGCATGTGTTACCACTGCCCAGCTATTCTTTTTCTTTACTGATCACCAAAGACCTAGGCATGCACTAGAAAGTACAG
Organism: Mus minutoides; assembly: GCA_902729485.2. Classification (NCBI taxonomy): domain Eukaryota; kingdom Metazoa; phylum Chordata; class Mammalia; order Rodentia; family Muridae; genus Mus; species Mus minutoides. The sequence continues at coordinate 987,658 of LR749865.1, forward strand.
GGAATGGTTTGCCATATCTGCTCTTTTTTTTTTTTTTTTTCCGAGACAGGGTTTCTCTGTATAGCCCTGGCTGTCCTGGAACTCACTTTGTAGACCAGGCTGGCCTCGAACTCAGAAATCCACCTGCCTCTGACTCCCAAGTGCTGGGATTAAAGGTGTGTGCCACCATGCCCGGCTTTGTCATATCTGCTCTTATTGATGTCTACATCATGACGGTCACCATCTGCTGAGAACTTTCTGCACATCTGGCCCTGTGCTACATTTCTAGAATATTCACTAGTATTATGCTCTCTTTACAGAGGAGCAGTACCAGAATATTGAAACACCTTGCCCAACATTACACAGCCAAGAGGCTTGGATTCTGAGCCCTGTTTGACTTCCTATTCAGTACTCAAGCAAATAACCCAGGTACTATGACTACATTCTACCTTTGTTTGCAGATGAAGAAAAACGCAGACAGGTTAAATACTTTGTTCAGGACAATATAACGTGTGCCAGATGTGTCCCCACTCTTTACGACATGGGGGATTTTGCTGGACTACAGGAGAAAACTCCCAGGACTTACTGTGCTGGACTACAGGAGAAAACTCCCAGGACTTACTGTGCTGGACTACAGGAGAAAACTCCCAGGACTTACTGTGCTGGACTACAGGAGAAAACTCCCAGGACTTACTGTGCTGGACTACAGGAGAAAACTCCCAGGACTTACTTACTGTGCTCAGGTGAGAGTCTTCTCATCTCTTGGCAGGTGGGGCTTGCCCATGATTAGGAGCTTCTGGCCTGAATGGAGCCTCCAATTGATCTTCACTCTATGAAAAGTGAGAGCAAATTGATGGCTTGTGCCCCTTTGACAGCACTGGTGTTAGGGCTCAGCGTACTGTGGATGAGAACGCCACCCTGAATTTCCCAATGCACTCTGCATCAGTGGCATTATCTGAATATGACTACTGCATGTTCTCTTTGACTTCACATGAAGAAACACCCACATTCGGCAAAAATAATTCTTCAGGAAAATGCAACAATGCTGAACCTTTGAACCAAAAGAGACTGCTCCCAGCATCTGCCACTTACCACATCTTACCACCATTATTCTGCCAAAATCAGGAAGGTATCTTCCCTTTCTTTGGCACTGGAGATAGTAAGGAGGGATCCCTGGACACTTATCCCATAGGGACATGTTTGTTAGTTCTCCTAGGACTCTGGTGCCTCTGCCCACTGATGGTTAATTAGCCACTGTTGATAATGATGGTTAAGATCTAATTGACAACAACATTCCATTAGAATATCCCATAGTGATAAGGTCACCTGCTCAGTGTCACCAGAGGCAACCTTTACGTTATCTTATCTATGGTGTCCTCTGATTTCTCTTAAGCCTCATTTCAACCTTCCTAATGCATAAGTATTTTATTTAATGTCTTATCTCTTTAAATTGAGGTACAGTTTACATAAATCAAGTACTTATGTCTAGTTTGTTTGTTTTCTGGATCTGAATGTAATTTGTCAAATTGAGCATCAAACTTTTTATACAGAAGAAAATAGGGAAGTTAGGTAACAATGAGGTTACTGGTTTCTTACATAAAACAGAGGACTGGCAGGAACCAACTGGGATAAAATTCAATGTTAACAGCTGGGATCAAAACCAGCCCCACCTAAGGTCCACTTAATCTTAGAAGCCAGAGGCAAGGGCTTTGTGCTCTTGCCATAGTTCCTAATCTAGTCTACTGAAGTACTGAAAGACCCCCAAAGTGTTTCCCCCTGAAATGTACAGCCTTTGAATGCTCCCCCAAGGCCTGTTTCCCAATCTCTGAGAATGCAGCCAGTGAGAAGCTCTTTGTTAGCAAGAAGACCTAGCCTGACTGTCTGTGTCAGAGACCCAGAGATAACTCCAAGGACAGCTCACTCCCTCTCTTTGTTCCTTCAGCAAGGCTACCCCACCCCCCTGCCCAGAGAAGAGTTGTAGCCTAACTCCTCCCAACTCCTCCCAACTTCTCACTTTTTCCTTAAAAGCCCCCTACTGTTGCTGCTCTGGGTCGAGCTCCCCAGCTCCTTGGGGTGAAAGGAGCTCGTCCTCAGCTAGCTGATAAATAAAGTCCTCTTGCAATTTGCATCAAGACAGGTCTCTCCTGGTTCTTGGGATGCGCGAACAGCCCGTGTTTAAAATAGGAGTATTTCTAGTTTAATCTTACAGTACTTAGCTTTTGAAATGTTTTTATTGTCGTGCATTTGTACATTGAGTTCCATTATCACATGATCAGACACACACACTTACACACACAATGTATTTTGATTACATTTATCCTCTATTATCTTCTCTTGTTCCCCGTATGCCCCTCTGTCAAGCCGTTATGTTCCTTAAAACTTAGAACCGTTCTAGCAAGACAATATTTTATTTATTTTTCTCCTTCTACTTCTTTTCACTCTGTAGACCATGGTGGCCCCAAACCTGGAAATCTGAGTGCTGGGATTTAAGGCTTGAGTCACCGTCACTGGCTCTATTATCTGGAACAAAGGAAGGTGCTAGAGGCTGTGGCCCAGCGATGTGAACGTTGCGGGGCTGAGTAGGTGTGGACTCTGAATGACCCATTGTGCATGTATGCTACACTCAGTTCTCTCCATGAAGCCGGGGATGAGTCTCAGGCTAAAAGCCTTTATGAAAGTGACCTTGCTTTGCTTTTGCTGGGCCCAACTTAACAGACATTGAGTTTTAGTTTTTGTTTTTTCCAGCTTGCTTGCTAGCTTGTTTGATGTGGCTTCACTTTCTATCCATGCAGGGTTCCCAGATTGCCCTGAGGGAATTAGAAGGGAGGCCAGAATCAAAGTCTTTTTGATAAAGCACTGGGATTACATACCAGTCCATCTGAACTGCCCTCCTTCCCAAGGCATGGATCATCCCAGCATAGGAAGACTACCCTTCTTCCTCTTGACCCACAGCTGGTACCGTAAGTACAGCCCAGCTCATTTTCTCTCTTCTGCCATATGCTCAATAAAATAAAGTAAATAAATGAATGAAGTTTCCAGTTATTTATTTGTTCCAGCTACTTAGCTGGTGGCAACAAACTGAACAAAACAATATGCCCTTACCTGGTCTTTGGATATGGTAACGAGGTTGATAACACACCCTAGCAGAAAGAGAAAGCAGACTCCACTATCATCCAGCCTTCTGCCAGCTCAGCAACTTCAAGGCTGAATCTGGACAAAATTACATGATTTGGTATTTTTAATTAACGTTTAATGTTTTTGGTAAATAAAGCTCCCGAAGACATTAAGCATCTTAAAATCCTAGGCATGTCTATCCCCTCCTTTTTAATTTAATTTAATTTAATTTAATTAATTTTTTGCCACAAACCAAAGTTTTGGTTTTAATGAAGCAAGCACAACCTGCAGGATCTATGAATTTGCAAGGCTGAGTCTCCATTGGAGAAAAACAATATTCCCTTCTCCAGTGCCTGTCAATTGGAGATGACTTCTGTGCTAGGAACTTCAGATTTTCCCCCTCTGAGAGCTGTATTTAGACCTTTTGCAGGCCCTGGATTTTGAAACAAACAAAAAATTAAAGTGTGCAACAACTGACTGCACACAATGAGGCTGTTGTCTATTCTTTGGAGATAGTTCTGTAAAACTTCTTTAAAAAAGCAAAGTCGAATCCAAACTACACACAAGGGACCCTGTATCAAATTAGGATTCCTTCCTTTCTTTCTCTCTCTTTCTTTCTTTCTTTCTTTCTTTCTTTCTTTCTTTCTTTCTTTCTTTCTTTCTCTCTTCTTTCTGGGATCAATCTAAAAAATGGACTGTTTTGTGAGGTAAGCTTAAGTAATCTCTAGCTCATGCTAGAGGGGAGTAGGAAGCCCCCCTTCCCCAACCAAATCATAGCCTAAACAATAAAAATGGGCATCAGATGCTCTGCCTTAGGGTCTCTATGATCTCATGCCCCACCCTGTCTGTAAAGCTACACACATTTTTTCCCCGTATATTATATTTCAAAACAAGTGCTTGTTGTGATTCTCATTTTATTTCAAAGGTACTCTTTAGATCAGAAGAGCCTCCTTACAATTCTCTACATCATGGAAATTGGATTTGCATTCTTGTCATGTAGAGGATAATGAACATAGAACCATGACAGCAGCAGCAACAGAAGACAAGGAAAAGAACTCAGAGGACTCATCACTGATGAACTGATCACTTTCCATCACTTCTCTCCTGTGTGACCATGACTCAGAAGCCAAACAAAAGAGAACATTAAGAAGAAGAAAATGAAGCAAACGAACCACCTTGGAGACCTGGTGTTGTTCCTGAGTCTAATTTTTAAAAGACAGAGATGTGATGATAATCAGAGGGCTCAGGGGAAGTAAGCGGGTTGTACTGGCTGGTTTTATGTGTCAACTTGACACAGCTGGAGTTATTCTAGAGAAAGGAGCCTCCCTTGAGGAAATGCCTCCATGAGATCCAGCTGTAAAGCATTTTTTTCAACTAGTGATGAAGGGTGGGAGGGCCCCTTGTGGGTGGTGCCATCCCTGGGCAGGTAGTCTTGGGTTCTATAAGAGAACAAGCTGAGCAAGCCAGGGGAAGCAAGCCAGTAAGTAACATCCCTCCATGGCCTCTGCATCAGCTCCTGCTTCCTGACCTGCTTGAGTCCCAGTCCTGACTTCCTTTGGTGATGAACAGCAATGTGGAAGTGTAAGCTGAATAAACCCTTTCCTCCACGACTTGCTTCTTAGTCATGATGTTTTGTGCAGGAATAGAAACCCTGATTAAGACACAGGTGTTATATGGTTGCTGCCATAATGCTTTATTTCACTCAAGGTTACATGTGGTATGGTTGCCAACATGGCAGGCAACCACACAGTTACCAAAGAAATTGAACTATAACCTACAATTCTCTAAGTTTCTAATTTCTTATGTCTTGAAAGGAACAGTACAGATATCAGAAGTACTGTATGGGCTTCTCCAACATGTACAATAGTTTATAAGTACAACATTCCTACATTTCAAACTATAGAAAGGCAGAATATGTTCATTAGAGAATGGCTTGATTGGTACCAGTGTCATCCGAATTGAGAATCTGTCAAATGTTTGAAATCATGATCATTCTAAATGTCATCTGACCATGCGGCCAATTCTCATTTGCTCAGCTTCTCAACCTATCTTTTTATTCACTTACAAGGTCATGGCACCTTCTGATTGGTGTACTCTACACATACTGTGTTATAACATGAAATACTGAAGTCTCCCTTGTCCTAGTATTGGGGTTGGATCCTGTTTGCTTCCTGTTTATCCACTTGTCCCCATGAAGTCCCAGCACTCCTTCTTTGGTTAGTGTCTCTACATTCCTTCTTTCTTGGTGTAAGTAAAGATTTTTGTATTTAAAATTTGCTGTAGAATGTAAATAGGTATCTACTCTGTGAGATACACATTTGTAGATCCATACATGTTAAACTTCCTGTTCTCTTGATTATGTCTGACTGCATCTCTATTCTTAATTTAAATCATTATCTTTGTATAATGACATTTTTTTTTGATTGTGGTATACATGTCAGAGGCAATGCATGCCAACACACAAGGACATCTGTGACAACTTATAAGAGTCTGTTTTCTTCATCCATGCAATTCAGCTCATGCCATACGGCTTATGGAACAAACTCTTTTATTGAGCTATCATGATGTCACATTTGACAGGTCATTGTAGGTAGAGTAGACTCTATTAATATTCCTAAAAAGTTCATTCTTTTGCCTATTATAAACATTGCACACAAGCACATTATTACCACCACTAAGTGATGTTTGAGAAGGCAATTGCATACTAATTTTGGGGAAGCAAAACAGACCACTTGTTAGAATCCCAAGGGTTTTCTCTTACATATGCCTGCGCTTCTCTCAATCTTTTGGGTCAGGACTAAGGCTTTCCAGTTGTGAATGTGCACAAGAGTGCTCCCATTTAAGATCTTGTCAAGATGTTGCTGAAGATCTTCTGTCTTATTTTTCAAAGACTATGGCAGCAACTGCTTCTTTTATCCTTTCTGATGCTGCTGAACCTGAGGACCTCCTACTGCTATAACCATATTCTATTACCAGCCTCCTAGCAAGCCCTGTTCATGTGGATATTTTGGGCTATATGAAGATACTTTTCGAAACCACTAAATCTACATTTCTTGTTGTGAAATTAAGTTTGAATTCAATCTGATTTTATTTGTTATGTATTTATATAAGAAATTTAAGCAGGTGACATGGACTGAGAGGGACTTCAGGGTGTAGATATTGTCTCTTATGCAATAGGCTCAAGACCACGAGTCCTGATACTATAGTTGGAGCATTATATGTAAGTTCACAGAAAGTTTACACAAGATAAAGGTCAGAATACATGGCCTGTGGGTAGAAAAGACAGCAATTGTCCACCGGCGTGGACAATAAATTGCTGTGGAATGAATGCATGGGGACATATGCTAGGCTGGGTTGAAACGGAAGCAGGGTTTTTGTTTTGTATGTGGAATACCATAACCATATTAGCCTCAGAATGATGGTTATTTTTCTTCTTGGAATCGACAATAGAGGCTTTTAGCTGAGAGATTTCTTTATAGATCTGGGCAAGTATTGTCTGTGACTGGCTTGGATTTGTTTTATTGTTCTCATGCCAAGGACATAGAAGAAGGAAGTTATTGTTCTTTACCTGCTTGTCCTTGTCTTGCTCGAATACCTGTTACAGAAGACAAGCTGAAATATGTAACTCTATGGACTGAGAGACTACAGGATTGTTGGAAGCTATGAGAGAAAAAGAGCAAAACAGCTTTATAACTCATAGAAAGCAGCCCACTGGTTACCACAATGATGATGGGTGTGACTTAAAGAGAGAGAACCATGAGGACTATATGTCCTGTGTTGTTCATACANGGTGAGAATTAATATCTTGTACTCATTTCTTGTGCCCTTAACTTATTGATATGACTTAATTAAAAATATTTTGATGAATAGATGTGTACCCTAAAGATTGAAAGTAGAAATGACTATTGTTTCTCATATTAAAGTTTAGGTTTATACTTATATTAAGATTTTATATTATTATCTTTTAGATAAATAATAAACAATGTAATGAATAGCATAATATAATTATAATCATAAGTAATCATAAAATAATATAATGTAACATATAATAAATGAATAATAAAATAATGACATAATTGACACTGTATTCTTGAACATTCTGTTTAGACCCTGCCATTGTTGAATTAGATAGATTGCAGGTTTTGGATCATACGGTAAATCTCCTTTATGTGTATATCGGGATTTATTCTATAAGTTCTGGTATTCTAGAGAACCTTGACTAATTCAGAACTTAAAAATTAACTATCTGTAATCTTTGCTGTTTCTATCTGGTAGATAAGCTCATGCTTTCAGTAAGGACCCAGGAACCTTGATAACAACAGTCAACATGTCAAAAGTTATTTCATATTATACCAAAATTTTTTATTTATTCCATGCTATGATTTATCAGAAAAATGCTTTTATAAATGTAAATTAATTCTCTGGCAGGTAACTTAATGAGAGATTTAGCTATCCAAACTCTCAAAATAACCGAGTAAACTTGAACTTCTTTTTCAGGTAATTTCTATATGAATGTGGTATGTGTTTGTCTATGTGGTGTATATGTGTATGCATGTGTGGGTGCATGTGTGTATGTGTGCATGTGAGTGTGTATGTGATCCTTTGTTTCTAATTCTCTATTTTGTTAGCTAAAAATTACTTGTAAAACAGCTGACTAGAATGTTACTCTTCTGCCTCTTCAAATTTTGAAGTCTGTGAATAAAACATAATTGGAAGATTCAAATTTTGTTTCTAATATGCCTTTTGAAAGTGAAAGGCTGGGGAAGGAGAGAGGGAAAAAAAAAGAAAGTGAAAGGCTATAGTACCATATTCCAGTTTTAAAACTGCCAAACAAGTACCGGTGTTTGTACATTGATTACATTTGCTCTTGGATACACCTAAATGGACCATTTTAATGCAGTGTTTAGCTGTGGCTATAAGGAATACATTACAATAAGTTCATTTGTTAGGCATGTCATAAGCAGGTATATCAGGAGAAAAAGCATTCATGAAAAGAGGATTGCACAGCATAATGGCTGAGGACATGTTTATCCCAATCTTATGGTTCCATGTGCTGTGCTTTAGTCCAAGAAAAAGAATCTAACATTACATGTGCTTTTAATGAGATAAAGGCGCTCATGGGGAAGGTCACCATGTCAGTTATGACACCTAGGCATAGTGGGCTTCCTATGAGTTTACTGTGGTCACATACTCTTGACTATCTTTTGTGACAATCTAAGGATTGACAATTGTGTCCATGATCACTATATTGTATGGAATGAAGTCTCACTGTTTTGCCCTCAGTCTTAAGAGAGAACCACAGCTCTTGTCCTTCAACACCCAAAGGGAGTAACAAAGAGTTGGTGGAAAAACTGTAAGAACCAAAGTCAAGTGGAGTGTTGTACATAAGTGATGCTAGTTCACTGAATCCTTTCCATAGTAACTCCATCTTGCAGCAAGACAAATTTTAGCTTCTCTACATTTCATACTATAGAAAATTGGGCTCTATATCCATGCTTGGAGATTTTTCTATAAGTTTAATGAATTCTCCAGAAAGATCAAGGGTAGATTACACACAAACAACATAGTTTCTTAGTCTGGATTTTCATGTGGCTTATGTTTTTCTAGTCTGTAATCAAGTTCTACCTCAAAACTAGGTGGTACTCTGAAATTAGATTTGCTTACATCTATAGCTTGTGTACTGCAACAAATAGGACCTTGATGGACAGAGATGGGGAGACTTTTTTTTTGGTGTAAGTACCAGTGTGTTACTCATTCATTATTCCTAATGCAACCCTTATAATCACATTTATTTCATAAAGCCACAGTTGCCATATGATCACAATATCCCCCATGCAGACCCATTGACACATTGTGTTATTTGGAATGAAACAGGTATTTATCATGTTTCCCTAGTGAATTTAAGAACAATGCTTAGTGCTTCTGCAAATCTTGAGATGTTTCCAAGATGGTAAGGGAAAGGGAAAGACTGAGCAAGACTGACTTTCAAGCATTTGGCACTCTCTAACTGAAGAGAAGTCTTTGGGGTGAAGGATTCTATTTCATCTGTGGTAATTGTAGTTGTTTAGCAGTACTGCTTGGTGGTCTGGAAGATTTAATGTAGGATATGATGTGTGCATGTCATTTCCCCTTATGATTTCCTTGGTGCTTTGGTTCTTTTAAAAAAGTATCAAGTAGATAAGCATATGATACTCGGTCCTTAGGCATTCCAAGTAACAGCAGTGACACTGAACTGATTGCAATGCTCACAGACTCCTTTATTGAAAATCATTGTACTAAAATGCCATGTAGGAAAATATTCAGTTTTTCACATATTTGGCATTTTTTCACATATTTGTTTCCTGGCTATTTTTTTCTTAAATTATGGCTTCCCACAGTTCTTTCATCGTTCTTAAATTATTTCTTTGCTAGTATCTTCAGTTGCATATATGTACATCCTCGGTTTTACCTTCCCCTATCTCCTTTATTCATGCTTTTCAAGGCACTATGCTGTTCAAAGCACTATCTCTTGAAATTTTTCTGTTTTGTACAATAATATCTTTCAGGTACCCACCATTCTTTGTTATATGAAACAGTGCTCCATCAATTTATGCCAACTGGACCCACTAAATTGGTACACTAATTAACATACTAATTAATATTCATTTTTTAAAAAAGCAAAATCTCAATCATTCAGTTTTATCAATGAAAATCTGGGAGTCAGATAATGGGGTGAAAGGCTGCTAGATCAGAGAATCAGAGGAAGCACCCAGCTGACCTTCTTCCTCAGCTGAAGTATCAAAAGAAAATCCATCTCCCTTTTCACACCATATAAAAAAAAACCCAACCCTTCAAGCTGAATAACCCTCAATTATACTTTCTTTCTCTGTCTCTATCCATCTTCCTGTTGTCTTCTTACTCTGTTTTTTTCCCTTGTGTTCATTCTCAGTTTGTTTACTCTGCCTCTTGACACATGGTTGACTTTATAATTTTGCTTATAATAAGCAGAAATCTTTTGGATTAATGATGATGTGTGCTAAGGCTGAGTCACACCATATCTAGAAAAAGCTTATTCTTGGAAAATAAGCACATTGTAAAAAAGCACAATCTCAAGAGTTCACAGTGTGAATAAGTTATCCTGCAACGCCGTATCTTTGGGAGAAGTATCCAGTCTCATCGTAAGGAGTGTTTCTTCTAGTTTTCAAGGGCTTGTTTTTGAAAGCATGTTCTGCTTCTATGGGTCCAATGACTAAGGAAAGAGTTGATTATTTTAAGAATATGAGTTTACTTTCATTTCATTGCCTACAGACATCAAGTTCTTGGTATTTACACCTGAGTGAGATTTGCATATTGTGATGGCTCAGCGGGTAAGAGCACTGACTGCCCTTCCAGAGGTCCTGAGTTCAATTCCCAGCAACCACATGGTGGCTTACAACCATCCGTAATGGGATCTGATGCTCTCTTCTGTGTGTCTGAAGACAGCCACAGTGTACTCATATACATAAAATAGATAAATATATCTTTAAAAATAAGGAACTAGACAGCTTTATTATATTTCCTATTGTTCCCTTTTCCTTCAAACTGTACATTTTGTATTTTTGTTGTTGTTCAGCTTGCTCCTTTTCATTATAGGTCTGTGTAAGAGTGACACTAATAACCTGCATGAAAGAGTTGATACTTTGCTGCTCTGAAAACTTCTCTTCCAAAGTCATTAATCCAAAAACCTTCAATTTAGTGTCAGGCAGATTTTTCAGACAAGAACAAAAAATAGCCAAACTCCTTTACAAAGTATTTAAAGAATGCACTGTAGGCCACTTATTAATATACTTCTCCTCTGAAACCTCTTGAGCCAGGATATGGCTCATAATGTACATTCCTTTCAGCACCACTGACTTCCCTGATCCAACTAGTGTGACCCATTTGTAGTGGCTATCCCTGGTTGTCAACTTGACCATATTTGGAATGAACTACAATCTAGAATTGGAAGGCTCAACAGTGACCCCATCCTAGAGGCTTGGAGATAGAAGTTTTTGATCTGGATCTTGGTATGGAGATCTTGATAGCATAGTGACTATGGCTTCCAGAAGATTAAGACAGAGAGATCTCCAAGCTCGAGGTCATCTGGGATTAAAGGTGTGATGGCACACACCTTTAATCTGTTAAGAGTGTGATGGCACACATCTTTAATCTGGGCTACACCTTCTGCTGGAGATCATATAAGGACACTGGAAGAAGGGAGACAAGCTTTCGCTCCGTTGCTTGCTCGCCGTGTGGGACTGAGTAACTGCTAGATCCTTGGACTTCCATTCACAGCTACTACTGAACCATTGTTGGGAATTGGACTGCAGACTGTAAGTCATCAATAAATTCCTTTACTCCGTAAGTTCTGTGACTCTAGAGAACCCTGACTAATACACCATTAAACCTCAATTAAAGTATTCAACTACTTTAGTAATTCAAACTCTCTAATTGCTCAATTCACCAACAGTAAACATGGTTGGGCCTCTCACTGAAATCCCTCAATCCTCGTATGAACTCCTCTCTTAATCGGTTTTCTATTGCTGTGAGGAGACAGTATAACAATGGCAGCTCTTCTAAAAGAAGTCTTTTTATTGTGGCATGCTTAAAGTTTCAGAGGTTTAATCCATTATCAGTACAGAAGCACATAGGCAAACATGGTTCTGGGGAGGTAGCTGACCATTTGAAACCCCAAACCTACTTCCAGTGACAAACTTCCTCCAACAATGCTACACCTAATCCAAAAAAGCTACTTCTAATCCCTGTCAAATAGCTCCACTCTCTAAAGACCCAGCATTCCAATTTTTGAGCCCATGGAGGCCATTCCTATTAAAACCATGACAGATATACTTTTCATGACAACTATTAGTTTCATCATATTGTCATGACTAGCTTTCTTCACATCCTTAATATTTATCATGTGGTATACTTTTCTAAAACCAGAAATTTCTTCCCCTTCTCCCCAAAATCATTGTTCTTGCCCATAGCACTCTCAAACTAGTTCTCACGAGATATCATGGCTTTGTGTCACATCATCTTGGAAAAACACTACAACAATTGTTTGAAATGAGTTCATTCTGTGGTGTAAAGTAAAATATTAAAAACAGTACTTCAGGGAATCTATTATTTTTTCATGTGTGAGTACTTATTTGGGGCACATCAAAAATGACATGGTCTAATAAATTATGATGTGGAAATTTAGCCCCTTTTAATGGTGATCCAGTGTTTTTGTCTTCTTCTTCTTCTTCTTCTTCTTCTTCTTCTTCTTCTTCTTCTTCTTCTTCTTCTTCTTCTTCTTCTTCTTCTTCCTCTTCTTCTTCTTCTTCCTCTTTTTTTTTTTTTTTAGTTTTCTGAGACAGAGTTTCTCTGTATAGCCCTGGCTGTCCTGGAACTCACTTTGTAGACCAGGCTGGCCTTGAACTCAGAAATCTGCCTGCCTCTGCCTCCTGAGTGCTGGGATTAAAGGCGTGCACCACCACGCCCAGCTCAGTGTTTTCTTACCTATCTTACAATACAGAACATATTATACTTCCCTGAGGCTGTTATAGTACAAGAGTCATTGCCCTTTTAAAAGACAATATTCCTAAAAAACACTGCCTATTTTATTTTTGATGAACAATAGATATTGTACAAGCTTCTGTGTTTTCATAAGAGACTCAGTAATTAATATATTGACTCCTTATTTCAGATGATATACAGTTACCGCTAATTAAGTAAATAAACTAGCAAATTAATAACACTAAATTCATACTCAGACAAACTGCTTTTTCTTGGTTTCCAGTAAAATCAGAAGAAGAATGGTCATCTAAGAATATCAATGCAGTATTTGGAAAATTACTACCAGTTTTAGGAAAAAATGTTCTAAAAGCTTCACTGGGTTAGTTATATTTGAAATCATTACTTTGATAGGAATCAATTCAACTTAAACAACTGGAGCATTATTAGCATTAAAACAAAACATTCAAGGAGCTCAGTTTAAAAACAAATTAATCAAAACAAATAGTTTTAGCAAAGATTCTGATTTCATAGAACTTGGACGCACCTCAAAACAGTGTTAATTGACTGGTCAATAAGTCTAGACATTTCATTATTGCCTTACCATTAGTTGTCCATATATAAATATATATATGCATATATATGTATGCATATATATTTCGGCACTGAAGTATAATGCAAATGTTTATTCCTTGCAGCAAGTTAAAAATTATCTGGAAGCTGTATAGTCACCAAAGGATACTACTTTGAAAGTAAATAAATTTTATCAAGAGACCTTGATGCTAGAATATTCTTACCTTTATAATGTTTATAACAAAAATTGTTTAATATGTTTTGAAAAAGAACATTGAACAGTTAATCTCCTTCATGGTCAAACTATAAAAGTCGTAACAGTTATTATTATTCTACCTGATGTTATGATTCTTTTGCTTCAAGTTTAGGCTGCATGTACATCCAAGGTATTTAAATCCAGAGAAGCATGTCTATTTTACCATGTTGGTACATAAACAGAACCGGAGAGAGGTTGCTATGTATGGTCTGATACATTATATCAATGGCAAATGTAAATTCAAGGGCAACCTGTGATTCTGTAATCCTTTCCTAGTCATTCACATGTTTTTATGGAAGACTACACAGTAATATAGTATTGAGATGGAAAATGCCTTTAGAAATGCTGTTTATGGAAGTATCTTTACAAATAGCAGAATTCTTGGTACAACCACTCTGGAAATCAGTCTGGTGGTTTCTCAGAAAACTGGACATAGTACTACTGAATGATACAGCAATACCTCTACTGGGCATATACCTAGAAGATATTCCAACTGGTAACAAGGACACATGCTCCACTATGTTCATAGCAGCCTTATTTATAATAGCCAGAAGCTGGAAAGAACCCAGATGTCCCTCAACAGAGGAATAGATACAGAAAATGTGGTACATTTACACAATGGAGTACTACTCAGCTATTAAAAACAATGAATTTATGAAATTCTTGAGCAAATGTATGTATCTGGAGGATATCATCCTGAGTGAGGTAACCCAATCACAAAAGAAGTCACTTAATATGCACTCACTGATAAGTGGATATTAGCCCAGAAACCTAGAATACCCAAGATACAATTTCTAAAACACAAAAAAATCAAGAAAGACCAATGCGTGGATACTTCATTCCTTCCTATAATAGGGATTAAAATATACATGGAAGGAGGTGCAGAGACAAAGTTTGGAGCTAAAATGAAAGGATGGACCATCCAGAGAGTGCCCCACCCGGGTGGTCCATCACATAATCAGCCACCAAATGCAGACACTACTGCATACACCAGCAGGATATTGCTGAAAGGACCCTGATATAGCTGTCTCCTGTGAGGCTTTGACAGTCCCTGACAAATACAGAAGTGGATGCTCACAATCAATCATCTATAGGGCAGAACACAAGGTCCCCAATGTAGGAGTTAGAGAGAGTACCCAAGAGCTGTAGGGGTCTGCAACCCTATAGATGGAACAACAATATGAACTAATCAGAACCCTCAGAGCTCATGTCTCTAGCTGCATATATATTAGAAAATGGCCTAGTTGGCCATTATTGGGGAAGAAAGGCCCTTGGTCTAACAATGTTTATATGCCCCAGTACAGGGGAATGCCAGGGTTAAGTAGTGGGAGGGGGAGGGTAGGGGAGCAGGGTGGGGAGGGTATAGGGGACTTATGGGATAACACTTGAAATGTAAATGAAGAAATTATCTAATAATAAATAAATAATAAAAAACAAATAGCAAAATTCTTGTGACTTCTAAACTTCCAGATAAAGTGTGAAATTCTCAGTAAATGCTCTGTTCTCTCTAAATATACCACAATTTAAAAATAATATTTCCTTTACCCTGTCAAAAGAACTCAGAATCTGTGCAAATCAGCCTGCAGGACCATATTTAAGCTTTTATTGCACTGAACATACATACCAGTACTTCAAACAGAACTGAAGAGAGATCTTATTTGTCTCATTTAGGATAGTCACTGAGGGAACCTTTCTGAAGCCAGTGTTTTAAGAGTTTGGTAAAAACTCAGAATTCACTGGATATCTTGATTACAAGATTGTCACTTAGACCACCAAAGACTGGCTTACTGTGTTCGAACAGTAGCCAGATACAGAGGCTTATATCATCCCTGTAACATCTAACTCAGTACAGGTAAGACTAATTCCTAGTCACTTAATAGATGGATTTAGATGAATGATATATAGATCATAGATGGACTGTTGATAAATAAATACACAGATAGGCAGCTAGGTAGGTAGTTAGGTAGGTAGATAGATAGACAGATAGATATATAGGCAGATAGATAGGCCTTCCTCTTTCACCCAAAATACTTGAGTATGAAGTCTGGAGCAGAGCCAATTTAGCCTGGACTTTATATATTTCACAATGAGACAGCGGGCATTACTTTTCTTCTAATATTTTCAAGTAACCCACCTTCTGTGTCACGGAAATGATGAACACAAATTCACACAGCATTGACCTAGTCCAGATCACTGGACTAGATGCTAAGCCAAAGCACATACAGGAAGGAACAGAAAACAAAAGATTGTTCATAACACATATTCTGAAAGCAAACATTAGCTAAGGCTTTAAACTTTCATGCAGAGCAAAGCAGCACAAGAGAAGCCTCACATTTCTTCATTATTTCAATATTTATTACCAAGAGTAATTTTTTGTGAATCATATAATATTTGTGAATTTATTAATATGATGTCTGATATATGACTACAGTGCCAAGTAGTAGACTTAATATTGCTTTATCCAGAATAGAAAAGTATCCCAAAGGACTTTCAAAACTCATAGAAATCTTTAATGTCATGGTTAATAGTAACCCATGGAAGCCTTTAAAAAAAAACAACAAACCTTTTCTATTTCCATTTTCAGAATTGTCAGCAAATAAAACAGAACTAAGGTAAATAAAAGCCATAGGTGGTTCCCATGATTTATTGAAAGTTTTTGTGCTTTAAATGATCTTTGCAACAACTGTTTAATTATGTCTAATTTTAATATGTGAAATATAAGAAGATTCAAACTGGTAACCTGGGTTACAATTCACTGTGGGTATGAGGAACCTAGGGACTCACACACAAAGAAACCATCATTATCACAACTCCTACAGATTTCTTCAGAGTCCTTGGGTTGCTCAGTAGATTCTATCCCTTTAGTAGTCTCTGTGTGTTCCTCATCAGCCAAATTGGTGCTTTCATCAACTGATTGCTCTTTATAGGCATCTGAAATGAGTAAGGACAGCCACAGATAAAATATCAACTCTTCTTTACAATGATAATGGTGCTATTAAAACTTGAACATCTGTTCTTATTTGAATTAATCAATTCAATCACATGTTTAGGCCCTGTAAGTTGGCCTAAATATCCCCATATGATTGACATTCATGAGTTCCCATGCATATAAACATTCTAAAAATTGTGGTTGTTATTACCATTATTACATGAAGAAAATTATTTAAAGTAAACATGCAGATGTAATCAGGTACTAATAAGTGAAATGAAAGTCCAGATATTTAGGCATTACTAAATTCATGACCCATAGGAGAAGGTGTTTATATTGTACCACAAAATTTAAATTCAAGTAAGAATCATTATTTACAGCAAGAGATCAGGATAGAGGTGACATAAATAAGCACAGAGAATACCAGGAGCTTCATGGTGATGAGTGGAAGAGCACAGGAAGCCCAAATAATCAAGCTCCACAACCAGGACTAGGAAGACTCTTGCAATGTATATCATACATAGTATATGTAGGGTGCACCAGTCAGAAACTGCCACAACCTGGTAAGTGAGTAACAGGAAAAGTTGAGAAGCAAAGCAAAAGAGAACCATCCATAGAGCCAGAAGGTATTTAGAAAGGTCAAGGATGCAAACATTTGACAGATTCTTGATTCTGACAGCTCAAGCTGTAAGATCCAACTATTTCTGTATAAAAGTTTTGGCTTTCACTTGTCTGAGACAAAGTACTGCCATGATTATAAAGTTGGAAATGTTCAACACAGTGTTCTTGCCCCTTTGAAGGCAGAAGAAGTTTTAATATATGCTGATAGAATGCAATCATAAAGCAGATACAATAATAGATGCAAGAAATATAGAGGGATCAGAATTCAATGGTAAGAGCACTGAGTGCTTTTCCAGAGTACTGTCTTCAATTCCAAAAACTCATTTGTTGTCTCACAACTGTCTGTAACTCTAGTTCCAGGAGATTCTATATCCCCTGATGCCTCCATTAAAGAGTACGAAGCACACAAGTAGTACACAAAGGTACTTTCAGACAAAACACCCACGTGTGCTAAATAAAAAATAATTAAAGACATATTGTAGAAAACAAGGTCCACAAATACACCAAGCCTTACATGGAAAAATAAAGAATGAAATAAGAATTGAAAAATATATCTTTGGCGCGAACCTTGTGGAGGGTCCCAAGGTCCCCAGAGGACTCTTCATGCCTCGGGTCCCCTAGCACACCCAGGACCTGGTGGTCACTGGAGAGCAGGTGGGTGGCAGAAGAAACATAATCAACCACCAAATGCAGACACTACTGCACACACCAGCAGGATATTGCTGAAAGGACCCTGATATAGCTGTCTCCTGGGAGGCTTTGACAGTCCCTGCCAAATACAGAAGTGGATGCTCATAGACATCTATAGGGCAGAACACAGGGTCCCCAATGTAGGAGCTAGAGAGAACCTAAGAGCTGTAGGGGTCTGCAACCCTATAGATGGAATAACAATGTGAACTAATAAGAAACCCCAGAGCTCATGTCTCTAGCTGCATATGTATTAGAAGATGGCCTAGTTGGCCATTATTGGGAAGAAAGGCCCCTTGGTCTAGCAATCTTTATATGCCCCAGTACAGGGGATTGCCAGGGCCAAGAAGTGGGAGTGGGTGGGTAGGGGAGCAGGGTGGGGGGAGGGTATAGGGGACTTATGGAATAGCACTTGAAATGTAAATGAAGAAAATATCTAATAAAAAAAGTGAAAAACAAAAACAAAAACAAAAAAACCTCTCGTGGAATCACCATGCCTGACCCCAAGCTGTACTACAGAGCAATTGTGATAAAAACTGCATGGTACTGACTGGTACAGTGACAGACAAGAAGATCAATGGAACAGAATTGAAGACCCAGAAATGAACCCACACACCTATGATCACTTGATCTTTGACAAGGGAGCTAAAACCATCCAGTGGAAAAAAGACAGCATTTTCAACAAATGGTGCTGGCACAACTGGTGGTTATCATGTAGAAGAATGTGAATTGATCCATTCTTATCTCCTTGTACTAAGCTCAAGTCTAAGTGGATCAAGGAACTCCACAGAAAACCAGAGACACTAAAACTTATAGAGGAGAAAGTGGGGAAAAACCTAGAAGATATGGGAACAGGGGAAAATTTCCTGAACAGAACACCAATGGCTTGTGCTCTAAGATTGAGAATGGACAGATGGGGCCTCATAAAATTGCAAAGCTTCTGTAAGGCAAAAGACACTGTCAATAAGACAAAAAGGCCACCAATAGTTTAGGAAAGGATCTTTACAAATTCTAAATCCGATAGGGGACTAATGTCCAATATATATAAAGAACTCAAGGAGCTGAACTCCAGAAAAATCAAATAACTCCATTAAAAAATGGGGCACAGAGCTAAACAAAGAATTCTGAACTTAGGAATACTGAATGGCCGAGAAGCACCTGAAAAAATGTTCAACATCCTTAATCACCAGGAAAATGCAAATCAAAACAACCCTGAGATTCCACCTCACACCAGTCAGAATGGCTAAGATCAAAAATTCAGGTGACAACAGATGCTGGTAAGGATATGGAGAAAGAGGAATACTTCTTCATTGCTGGTGGGATTGCAAGCTGGTACAACCACTCTGGAAATCAGTCTTGCAGTTCCTCAGAAAACTTGACATAGTACTACCAGAAGATCCAGCAATACCTCTTCTGGGCATATACCCAGAAGATATTCCAACTGGTAACAAGAACACATACATGCTCCACTGTGTTCATAGCATCCTTAGTTATAATAACCAGACACTGGAAAGAACCCAGATGTCCCTCAACAGCGGAATAGATACAGAAAATGTGGTAATTTACACAATGGTGTACTACTCAGCTATTAAAAACAAAGAATTTATGAAATTCTTAGGCAAATGGATGTATCTGGAGGATATCATCCTGAGTGAGGTAATCCAATCATAAAAGAACTCACATGCTATGCACTCACTGATAAGTGGATATTATCCCAGTAACGTATAATACCCAAGATACAATTTGCAAAACACAAGAAAATCAAGAAGAATAAGACCAAAGTGTGTATACTTCGCTCCTTCTTAGAATAGGGAACAAAATACCCATGGAAGGAATTACAGAGACAATGTTTGGTGCTGAGACTGAAGGAAGGACCATGTATAGACTTCCCATCCGGGGATTCATACCATAATCAACCACCAAAAGTAGACAGTATTGCATATTCTAGCACGATTTTGCCGCCAGGGCCATGATATACCTGTCTCTTGTGAGGCTATGCCAGTGCCTGACAAATACAGAAGTGGATGCTCACAGTCATCTATTGGATGGAATACAGGGCCCTCAATGGAGGTGCTAGAGAAAGTACCCAAGGAGCTGAGGGGGTCTGTAACCCTATAGGAGGAACAGCAATATGAACTAACCAGTACCCTCAGAGCTCTCGTCTCTAGCTGCATATTAGCAGAAGATGGCCCATTCGCCATCATTCAGAGGAGAGTCCCTTGTGAAGATTATATGCCCCAGTACAGGGGAATGCCAGGGCCAGGAAGCTGGAGTGGGTGGGTTGGGGACAGGGCCAGGTGAGGGTATAGGGGTCTTTCGGGATAACATTTGAATTGTAAATGAAGAAAAATCTAATAAAAATTTTTCAAATTAAAAAAAGAATGGAAAAAGAGTAATATGGTATAAATAAGACAAATATTTTTTATGTGATATACATGTAGGACATGAAATCAGCAAAGTCATTAGGAGAGGAGAGGAAGAACGGTCTCTTCACATATAGTTACTAGGATGCTTTGCCTAAATTATCAGACCAAGTGACCATGGACTGAATCCCCAACAGCTTTTAAAATGAAGGTGACACCTTTCTTTCAAGGTTGCTATAAATGCCATTACCCTTTTCAGACTCTCAAGCTGAATCTATCAGGACAAAGGACTAGATGTGTCATTTCAGGAAAGTTGGAAAAAGATGGCGCATACAAGAGGGTAATGGAATGTGTGGGGCATAAAGAGGTGAGAAATGGGAACTGTGTGGGAAAAAGAAAGGGACCAGCCACAGGAAGAGAGAGAAGAACAGTGAGGGAGGTGATAAATAAAATTGATGTATAGGTTAGGAGTAAAATGTCAACTTAGAAGGCACCTCAATGTAACCCACAGAAGAAAATAGTCATCATATTGAGCAATATGCTATAATCCTATAGCAGATAATTATTGAGGGTGAAGAGAGCAAGCAGGTGTGAAAGATTCCCAGTTACAGAACAAATTTTGTTTCAAGTCAGTGAGAACTGTAAGTCTTGTAGCACTCAATGATATAAGACGCTGAACACAAATTTCTCCAGAAATTACCATGGGCAGGGAGAAGTATTTTTGTTGATTTAGGGTGGTGTACAGTGTGATGTCTGATCTTGAAATTCCTTGGGGGCTCCATGAGACAGTATCCAGAGATTGAGCAGCAATGCAGAAGTTTGAACACTCTGTGTACCTCAGAATAGTCATTCCAGAACCATTTCAATGGCACACGCAAACAATGTTGTTTCTGAAGACTACAAAAGCAGAGGCTGACAGCGCTCATACTCTGATAGGAAGTAGATTTCCAAAACAATGATAAATAGTATGGATGCAGTCACATCTGCTCTTTGTACTTAGATTCCAAGACAGGAAAATGTGGCCATTTAGCACAGGTGGAAAGTAATAAGTTAAAATATTTTCTCCAAAGTAATATTTTATGCTGGGGACTGAGGAAAAGTTAAGGGATGGATGATGCCTTTTTATACTGAGCAGAAACTAAACACTAGTGGTAATTTTGTTAGACCTCTTTGAGATATTGAAAAATTGCAAAACTCATGTTTCATAAATTTGATTTACAGCTAGGAAATGATCCTTCATTCTTCATGAGCACATTTTATATTTAAAATGCTACAAGGAAGGTCTGAGTAAAATCCTAACTTCTGGACAAAGGAGGACAACTGCATATATGAATTCATTTAGCTAGGATAGAATGTACAAAGTCCGCTATCTCTTAGTAGAAGTACTGCCTAAAGATAAGATTGTCATGTAGGTTATATTTAATCTACTTTATTATTTTTCTTTATATTAATTCTTTGAGAGTTTCATGCACTTTTAATGTCATATTTATTCTTATCCTAAATTTTACTTGATCCATCTCCCTCTCCTTTTTTCACTCAAACCAAAAAGGGCACAATGCCCTTTTACTTCTGGAAAACCAATTCATGCCATGGAAGTAATTGTTAAAAATGTAGCTTTTCTTTGCAAAGTAGTTGATTGGCTTGTGTCTTCACACATACAAAATTATCTCCCTGTTTCTCAGCTGCTACAAAGTGCCACCATCTCCATGGCTATGGTGGTTTCGTAGCCACCCTCTCTGTGGTGTGATGTGTTCCGGTTTTGGCTTTTGCTGGTTTAGGCATTTTCATAAGAGTAATATTCAAACTCTGTGTATTGAAAACAATGCAAGGTCACTGACCAAGCCAGTGAACAAGCTGAGTCAGTCTAGAGGAAGGGTTGAGTATGAAAGAGCAAGACAATGACACAGCACTATTGCATGACTTCAGCAAGCACTGAAGCAAGTTTATCTTTCTCCAAGCTGCTTTTATACTGTACCAAGTACATGCTAAGGACAGGATCAATGCACGATCAAGGCACTGTTAGACATAAACAATTCTTATGGTCACTGTTTCTTGGAACTTATCATGATGATCAAGATTCAAAAAACACATATCTTCAGCTGTACTTTTTTGGGTGTGTGTGTGGCAACTCTACTCTTCTGACACAACCAATGTCAACTTCCCATGCCAACTTCCTTGAGCCAGTACCAAGAACTCTCCACACTTCACCTTCTGTCTGAGTTTAGTCCCCTAAGTACTTTTTTTAGTTGATATACTAATTAACTTCCTTACTTGGGTACATCCCCATATGCCTTGAGCCACCTGCCATCCCCAGTGGACTTCCATTATCCTGTCACTTCTTTCTCTTCCTACCTTCATCAGACCTCCTGATCTAGAAGTATTAGGTTCTAGGTTATATTCCCTTCCATCATTCATATTCCCTGTCCACTGAGTCTTCTGGGACACCCTAGCCGCCTGATACTCACACTGGACCCCTATTCTCCTGCCCCCTTTCAGCCTACTTTCATCAGACCTGCTGATCTATATCAATATAGCCCAAGGATATCCACCAGAGGTTTTCCACACAAGAATGGAGTTTAGACATCCTCCCAGTTCCTACTACAACAAGAACATCCAGGGACAAAGCCATCTAGATGGTTAAAGGCCTTGGAAGGAACACAATAAACAAAAATCAAGCCATAACACCTTCAGTGCATAGCTACATGTTTCAGGATTTTTCCTGTCCAATTACATTAAGGCAGCATTCCCTGTGATTGGACAGGGAAATGGAGGCATAGCTAAAAGTTGCAGATTCGGAGAGTATGGAGAGGGGGAGAAGGAGAATGGTGGCAGATGTGAACTAGCGTGGCTTGAACCAGCCACAGGTAGTTATGATATCATAAGGTTAGAATAATTGGGATAAAGCTTTTATCATTATCAATTGGCTCTGAAATTATTGTATTGGCATCTTGTAAATTGTGATTTTATTGATACATAAATTGGATTGGTTAACTGTAATTATAAGCTTTAAGAGTTTTGATTATATCGTGTAATTGGGTGTTGTGATGGCTGACTGTGGGGTGGGCAGTTGTTGTGTGGTAGCAAGATTACCCGGTTGGAGCCATGTGGTCCCGGGTTGCCTGCAGTTGTGTGGGAAGCCTGCTGGTCTCATTTTTTAATATTTCCCACAACAACTACACAAACACTGGATATCCTAACACAACTGAAACCCAAGAAAATTATCTTAAATCCATCTTATAAAGATGATACAGGCCTTTAAAGAGGAAATGAGTAAATCCCTTGAAGAAATACAGGAAAATATAATAATCATAATAAAAAAATAGGGGCCTTCCAGTTTGCACCTGTGCTCTGGATCCCTATCCACTCAGCCCAGTCCAATAGGCAGATTGACCCTCATGAGTTCTGACACATCCAGGATCACAGGATCACAGGCTCCAGGAGGGGCAGGCTCCAGTTAGAGACAGCAAGGTCAGTTAACACCAGAGATAACCAGGTGGCTAGAGGCAAGTGCAAGAGCATCAGCAACGAAACCAATGCTACTTAGCAACATCAGAACTCAGTTCTCCCATCACAGCAAACCCTGGATACCTTAATACACCTGAAAAGCAAGATTCAGATCTAAAATCCCATCTCATGAAGATGATAGAGGACTTTAAGAAAAACATAAATAACTCCCTTAAAGAAATACAGGAGAACACAGGTAAACAAATAGAAGCCCTTAAAAAAGAAACATATAAGTGTCTTAATGAAATACAGGAAAACATAATCAAGCAGGTGAAGGAATCTAAAAATGGAAATAGGAGTATTAAAGAGAACACAAAGGGAGACAACCTTGGAGATGGAAAACATTGGAAAGAGAGCAGGAGTTACAGATGCAAGCATCGCCAACAGAATACAAGAGATAGAAGAGAGAATCTCGGGCATAGAAGATACATGGACACAACAGTCAAAGAAAAATGCAAAATGCAAAAAGCTCCTAGCCCAAAACATCCGGGAAATCCAGGACACAATGAGAAGACCAAACCTAAGAATAATAGGTATAGAAGAGGGCTGGCGAGATGGCTCAGTGGTTAAGAGTGCTGACTGCTCTTCCAAAGGTCCCGAGTTCAAATCCCAGCAACCACATGGTGGCTCACAACCATCTGTAATGAAATCTGATGCACTCTTCTGGAGTGTCTGAAGACAGCTACAGTGTACTTACATATAATAAATAAATAAATCTTTAAAAAAAAAAGGTATAGAAGAGGCAAAGATTTCCAGCCCAAAGGGCCAGTAAATATCCATAATGAAATTATAGAAGAAAACTTCCCTAACCTAAAGAAAGAGTTGCCCATTAACATACAAAAACACAAAACAGATTGGACCAGAAAAGAAATTTCTCCCATCACATAATAATCAAAACACTAAATGCACAGAATAACGAAACAGCATTAAAAGCAGTAAGGGAAAAAAGTCGAGTAACATATGAAGAAAGATCTATCAAAATTATATTGGACTTCTCAACAGAGACTCTAAAAGCCAGGTCTTGGGCAAATGTCATACAGACCCTAAGAGAACAAAAATGCCAGCCAAGGCTACTATACCAAGCAAAACTCTTAATTACCATAGACAGAGAAACCAAGATATTCTATGACAAAATCAAATTTAAACAATATCTTTCCACTAATTCAGCAATATATAGAAGATAGTGAAGGGAAACTCCGACACAAGGAGGGAAACTACACCCAAGAAAAAGCAAGAAATTAATCTTATCAGGGGATGGCCTTATCTGATATCAATGTGAGGGGACACCCTTAGTCCTGTGGAGGCTTGATGCCCCAGCATAAGGGCGATGCTAGAGCAATGAGGTGGGAATGGATGAGTGGGTAGAGGAACACCCTTATAGAGCCAAAGTGGAGATGAAAGAGAGAAGATGGGATGGGGTGGTGGTGGGGGTTGTGCGGGGGAAACCAGAAAGGGAGCTATAGTTTGAAATGTAAGTGAATAAAATGATTAATAAAAAAATCATGTAACTCTCATGCTTACAAAAACACCTAATCCCATCCAATGACATCACATGAGACTAGATGTAACAACACATTTTAAAAAAAATCAGTTTAATTATTTTTGGTAATAAACTATAGTTTATTTATAGTAAATTTATAGTACACATATAAGGTATACTACAAAATAGGTATTTTATTTTGAAAGCACTAAATGACAAAATGCTTTTTTCTTTTTAAAAACCCTCAAACATTTATGCTACAGTGGCCCAGGATGGAGTCATGTAAAGACACCTAGATAGCAACCATGTGGGAACCAGCCCCTTTGGAAACATTTAAACGGATCTTGGGAGCCTCTCACTTCCCTGAGTGAGTGTTTAAACTGAGTGTTCTGCCATTATTAGAGGTCATCTGACCTGGATCTCAGCAGAGGAACTTTAAATATCTTCCTTTCTTCTTTTCACAATATATTTTTATTCACAGTATATCACAATCACATCCCCACTCATTTTTCTCTTCCCAACCTTCCTCCCTTACAAATTAATTCCCTTTCTTTCTACTCAGTGATAGGTAGATTGATGGATGCATGATAGATTATAGATAATAGATGATAGATAGATAGATAGATAGATAGATAAATAAATAGATAGATAGATAGATGATAGCTATAGATAGGTAGGTGATAGATGGATATCTATCTATCTATCTATCTATCTATCTATCTATCTATCTATCTATCTATATGATAGATTGATCGATGGATAGATAGATAGATGACAAACCAAGACTTAAGAAGTCACTAGATTATCACTTTCTCTCACATTGTAAGAGGATCAAAGGGCATCCTACAACTCTCATATTTGCTGTAACCTAAGCCTTTGCTTGCATGGCACATGCAGATATGTGCAACCCCTACATGATATAACAACTGGAGAGAGAAGATATATCCAGAAACCTCCATGAAAGAGTTTGAGAATGTATAGAAACAAAGACAATGAAAATCCAATGGAAAACAGAAAATGTCAAGAGTAGATAATGTTTGAACTTAAAGTCTATAAAGGAAATGTATATTTCTCTCTCTCTCTCTTTGGCTTCATAGTCACACTGAAGTGTGACAGGTATGTGGCCTTGGGAACTCAAGATTATAATTTTTTTCAAAAATGATTTTTAATTAAAATAGAAATGTATCATTTTCCCTCTACCTTTCTTTTCACCCTCCAGCCCCTCCCAGGTACCCTCACAGGTCCTCACAGGACTCCCTCTCAAGTCTATAGCTCCTCCTCCTCCTCCTCCTCCTTTTCCTCCTCCTCCTTCTTCTCTTCCTCCTCCTCCTCCTTCTCCTTCTCCTTCTCCTTCTCCTTCTCCTTCTCCTTCTCCTTCTCCTTCTCCTCCTCTTCCTTCTTCTTCTTTATTGTTACACATATATGCACAAATATATAAATACAACATACATATCATGAAGAAACTTTTTAATTCAGAAATTACATAAGTATTTTGCCCTTAGTTTCCTCCAGAGGCCGCATCCTTCCCCAGCAGCCTCCAGAATGCCCTTTTTACCTCCTTGTTCCTCAGGGTATATACAAGAGGGTTGAGTGTGGGGGTGCCCACTGCATAAAAGAGACCAAAAAACTTGCTCCTCTCTTGGGCATAGGGATTTTTGGGCTGCAGATAGACAGCAATGACTGAGCTGTAGAAGAGGGTGACCACAATGAGGTGGGATGAACAGGTCCCAAAAGCTTTCCTGCGCCCTTTTGAAGAGTTAGTTTTCAGTACAGCCCTGGCAATGATACCATAAGAGACAATGATGAGGCTCAGAGGTACAAGCAGGAAGATGACACCTGCAACTGACAACTGAATCTCATTAAAAGTGGTGTCCCCACAAGAGAGTCGAATTAGAGATGGAACTTCACACAAAAAGTCATCTATCTGCCTATGGGAACAGAAGGGCAGTGTGAGGGTTGGTGGTATTTGAACTATGGATTGTACCAAACCTATAGCCCAGGCCACACCTGCCAACTGCTGACACAGGCGGGGGTGGATGATGGTGGCATAGTGCAGGGGCTGACAGACAGCCACATAGCGGTCAAAGGCCATTACTGTCAGGAGGATGCACTCTGTTGTCCCCAGGAGCATGAAGATGAAGAGCTGGACAGAGCATCCCAGGAAGCTGATGGTCTTTGCGGGGCCCCAGAGGTTGAACAGCATCTGGGGGACACAGGTTGTGGTGAAGCAGAGGTCCAAGAAGGAGAGGTTAGAGAGGAAGAAGTACATTGGAGAGTGGAGCCTGGGGTCCAGGGTGGACAGCAGGAGGATGAGTGTGTTTCCTAGGAGGGTGAGGAGGTAGGAGCACAAGACAACCACGAAGAGAACCTTTTCCAGGTGTGGGTGTTCAGAGAAGCCCAGCAGGAAGAAGCCCACGGTGGTGCTCTGGTTGACCATAGTCTCTGTATCTAGTTGGAGGAATGAGACAGTCAGCTTAGTGTGGTACAAAGGACTTTGTGACAATGCCCTGCCCTTTGTGTGCTTCTTAGGACATTGTCAGGACATTCCAGGTGGACATTTTTCTTCTTCCTCTGCTCTCATAAGGTCTACTTCCACACCCATCACCAAGTAGGTACTTGCCTTCACCTGTTTCACCTGGTCAAACATTGTTTAGTGGCCATAAAGAAATGAAGAATGTGGTGGAGGTTGGGTAGATCCTCTTACTAGTGCCTCTGACTTTCTGGTTAAGGATGAAGAATGTGGATTTCAGATGGGTGAATCAACTCCTTCACTGTTTCAGTAGAAATAAATGTGTTGGGAGCCTTATGTTCTCAGTGTTTTCTGGTTTTCCTCAGTGCTATCTCATTGCCTATTATCTCTTGGAGGAAGTAGCTAAATACTGTGTTTTAGGCCTGAGGATATAACTTTGAGGAAGTAATCTGTCAAGCATGAACTGTAGTTTAGATATATAGTTTACCAAAATAAACAAACACAGCTAAATAAATAAAAATTAATAATAGAAATTAAAACCAATTATTTTCAATGAATTTTCAGGTTGTATCTCTGTTACTTTTGAAGTCTCATTATTTCTGTGTTGACTTGGTGGATACTCTTTGGCATGACTAGAAGTATTTTTTATATACCTCTTATTTTATAAAGCAACTCATCAGAGACAGAATAAGTCTTTTTGTTTTTGTTAAATTGAGACTAGCTCGGGGCCACTTAGTCCCATGGTCCCCAGAGGATTCTCCATACTGCAGGCACCCTAGCATACCCAGGATCTTAGGATCACTGGTGAGTGGAACACATCTGTTCCAAACCAATCATGACAGGCCTGTGACAGCAAGAGCAAGGACACAGGAGTGCTTGACCAGCAGCTCAGGTTTCTTCTGATTAGGCTGGTATACCTTGGTTTCCAACACATCAGACAGCCCCATGGTCCCCAGAGGAGACACCACTTCTAGACTCTATAACATGCCCAAGACCTCAGGATTCCAGGATACCAGGATACCAGGAGCTTGATCACACCAGGATCTCAGGTTCACAGGATCCCAGAATCACAGGATCACAGAGAAAGCTGGACTCTGGAGGCTTGAATCAATTGAGATTATGAGAAGGACAGTCTCCAATCAGATAAATTGAGGGCAGCTGGCATTTGAGATCATCAGATGGCAAGAGGCAAGCATAAGAACAGAAGCAAAAGAAACCAACGTTACTTGGCATCATGAGAACCAAACTCTCACACCATAGCAAGTCGTGGATACACCATCACACCAGAAAAGCAAGATACAGATCTAAAGTCACTTCTCATGATGATGATGTAGGACTATGAGAAGGAAATAAATAACAACCTTAAAGAAATACAGGAGAACACATCAAATCAGGTGAAAGAATTGAACAAAACCATCCAGGACCTAAAAATGGAAGTAGAAACAATAAATCACAAACGGAGACAACTCTGGAGATAGAAATCCTAGGAAAGAAATCAGGAACCGTAGATGCTGAACAGAACACAAGAGATAAAAGAGAGAATCTCAGGTGCAGAAGATTCCATAGAAAACATGGACCCAACAATCAAAGAAAATGCAAAATTTGAAAAGATCCTAATTCAAAACATCTAGGATATACAGGACACAATGAGAAGACCAAACCTACGGATAATAGGTATAGATGAGAATGAAGACTTTCAACTTCAAGGGCCAGTAAATAGCTTC
This sequence comes from Mus minutoides, assembly GCA_902729485.2. Lineage (NCBI taxonomy): Eukaryota > Metazoa > Chordata > Mammalia > Rodentia > Muridae > Mus > Mus minutoides. The sequence goes on from LR749865.1 coordinate 1,016,850, forward strand.
ACAGAATTATAGAAGAAAATTTCCCTAACCTAAAGAGAAAGATGCTCATGAGCACACAAGAAGTCTACAGAACTCAAACAGATGGACCAGAAAAGAAATTCTTCCTGACACATAATAATCAGAACAACAAGTGCACTAAATGAAGACAGAATATTAAAAGCAGTAAGGTAAAAAGATCAAGTAACATATAAAGGCAGACCTATTAGAATTACACCAGACTTCTCACCAGAGACTATGAAAGCCAGAAGATCCTGGACAGATGTTGTATAGACCCTAAGAGAACACAAATGCCAGCCCAGGCTACTATACCCAGCAAAAACGCTCAATTGCCATAGATGGAGAAACCAAAGTATTCCATGACAAAACCAAATCCACGCAATATCTTTCCATGAATCCAGGCCTTCTAAGGATAATAAAGGGAAAACTCCAATACAAGGAGGAAAATGATGCCCTAGAAAAAGCAAGAAAGAAATCCTTCAACAAACCTAAAAGAAGATAGCCACAAGAACAGAATCCCAAGTCTAAAAACAAAAATAACAGAAAGTAACAATTACTTTTCCTTAATATCTCTTAATATAACTGGACTCAATTCCCCAATAAAAAGACATAGACTAACATCCTAGCTACATAAAAACGACCCAACATTTTGCTGCATACAAGAAACCCACCTCAGGGACAAAGACAGACACTACCTTAGAGTAAAAGGCTGGAAAACAAGTTTCCAAGCAAATGGTCCAAAGAAACAAGCTGGAGTAGCCATTCTAATATCAAATAAAATCGACTTCCAACCCAAAGTTATCAAAAAGACAAGGAGGGGCACTTCATAATCATAAAGGTAAAATTTTACAAGATGAACTGTCAATTCTAAATATCTAAGCTCCAAATGCAAGAGCATCCACCTTCACTAAAAAAACTTTAGTAAAGATCAAAGCATACATTACACCACACACAATAATAGTGAGAGACTTTAAAAACCAATCTCAACAATGGACATATCCTGGAAACAGAAACTAAACAGAGACACAGTGAAACTAACAGAAGAAGACCTAATTTCAAATCTCTTCAAACTATTCCACAAAATAGAAACAGAAGGTACTCTACCAAATTCATTCTATGAAGCCACAATTACTCTTTTACCTAAACCACACAAACATCCAGCAAAGAAAGAGAACTTCAGACCAATTTGCCTTATGAATATCAATGCAAAAATACTCAATAAAAACCTCACAAACCAAATCCAAGGACCCATCAAAAAAAAAAAAAATCATCCATCCTGATCAAGTAGGCTTCATTCCAGGGATGCAGGGATGATTTAATATACAGAAAATCCACCAACATAATCCAGTATATAAACAAACTCAAAGACAAAAACCACATGACCATCTGGTTAGATGCTGAGAAAGCATTTGATAAAATCCAACACCCCTTCATGATAAAAGCCTTTGAAAGGTCAGGAATTCAAGGCCCATACCTAAACATAATAAAAGCAATATACAACAAACCAGTAGCCAACATCAAACTAAATGGAGAGAAGTTGGAAGCAATCCCACTAAAATCAGAGATTAGACAAGGCTGCCCACTTTCTCCCTACCTATTCAATATAGTAAGTGAAGTCCTAGTCATAGCGATTAGACAACAAAAGAAGGTCAAGGGGATACAAATTGGAAAGGAAGAATTCAAAATATCACTATTTGAAGATTATATTATATTATATTATATTATATTATATATAAGTGACTCTAAAAATTCCACCAGAGAACTCCTAAAACTGATCAGCAGCTTCAGTGCAGTAGCTGGATATAAAATTAACTCAAACAAATCAGTAGCCTATCTCTACACAAAAGATAAACAGGATGAGAAAGAAATTAGGGAAACAACACCCTTCACAATAGTCACAAATAGTATAAAATACTTTGGAGTGACTCTAACAAAGGAAGTGAAAGATCTGTATGACAGAACTTCAAGTCTCTGAAGAAAGAAATCAAGGAAGATCTCAGAATATGAAAAGATCTTCCATGTTCATTGATTGGCAGGATTAATATAGTAAAAATGGCTATCCTGCCAAAAGCAATCTTCAGATTCAATACAATCCCCATCAAAATTCCAACTCAATTCTTCACTGAGTTAGAAAGGGCAATTTGCAAATTCATCTGGAATAACAAAAAAAAAAAAACCCAGGATAGCAAAAACTATTCTCAACAATAAAATAACCTTTGGGGTATCACCATGCCTGACTTCAAGCTGTACTACAGAGCAATTGTGATAAAATACTTCATGGTACTGGTACAGTAACAGACAGATAGATCAATGAAATAGAATTGAAGACCCAGAAATGCACCCACACACCTATGATCACTTGATCTTTGACAAGGGATCTAAAACCATCCAGTGGGAAAAAAGACAGCATTTTCTTTTCTTTTCTTTTCTTTTCTTTTCTTTTCTTTTCTTTTCTTTTCTTTTCTTTTCTTTTCTTTTCTTTCTTCTCTTTTTTTTTTTTGTGGTTTTTCGAGACAGGGTTTCTCTGTATAGCCCTGGCTGTCCTGGAACTCACTTTGTAGACCAGGCTGGCCTCGAACTCAGAAATATGCATGCCTCTGCCTCCTGAGTGCTGGGATTAAATGTGTGCACCACCACCGCCCAAAGACAGCATTTTCAATAAATGGTGCTGGTACAACCGGTGGTTATCATGTAGAAGAATGAGAATTGATCCATTCTTATCTCCTTGTACAAAGCTCAAGTCTAAGTGGATTAAGGAACTCCACATAAAACTAGAGACACTGAAACCTATAGAGTAGTAAGTGGGGGAGAGCCTCTATGATATCGGCACAGGGGAAAATTCTGAACAGAACAGCAATGGCTTGTGTTGTAAGATCGAGAATGGACAGATGAGACCTCATAAATTGCAAAGCTTCTGTAAGACAAAAGACACTGTCAATAAGACAAAAAGGCCACCAACAGATTGGGAAAACATCTTTACCGATCCTAAGTATCCAATGTATACAAAGAACTTAAGCTGGACTCCAGAAAATCAAATAAACCTATTAATAAATGGGGTACAGAACTAAACAAAGAATTCTGAACTGAGGAATACCAAATGGCTGAGAAGCACCTGAAAAATGTTCAATATCCTTAATCATCAGGGAATTGCAAATCAAAATAACCCTGAGGTTCTACCTCACAACAGCCAGAATGGCTAAGATCAAAAATTCAGTTGAACACTCCTCCATTGCTGGTGGGATTGCAAGCTGGTACAACCATTTGGAAATTAATCTGGCATTTCCTCAGAAAATTGGACATAGTACTAGAGGAAGATCCAGGAATTCCTGTCCTGGGCATATACCCAGAAGATGTTCCAACTTGTTAGAAGGACACATGCTCCAATATGTTCATAGCAGCCTTATTTATAATAGCCAGAAGCTGGAAAGAACCCAGATGTCCCCAACACAGGAATAGAAACAAAAAATGTGGTAATTTACATAATGGAGTACTACTTAGCAATTAAAAACAATGAATTTATGAAATTCTTGGGCAAATGGATGTATCTGGAGGATATCATCCTGAGTGAGATAACCCAATCACAAAAGAAGTCGCTTGATATGCACTCACTGATAAGTGGATTTAGCCCAGAAAGTTAAACTACCCAAGATACAATTTGTAAAACACATGAAACTCAAAAAGAAGGAAGACCAAAGTGTGGATACTTTGTTCCTTCTTAGAATGGAGTCAAAATAACCATGGAAGGAGTTACAGAGACAAAGTTTGGAGCTGAGCCTGAAGGAAGGACCATCCAAAGATTCCTACACTTGAGGATTCATCCCATGAACAACTACCAAACCCAGACACTAGGCAGATGCCAACAGGAGCCTGCTGGCAGGAGCCTGATATAGCTCTTCCCTGTGAGGCTCTACCCGTGCCTGGCAAATGCAGAAGTGGATGCTCACAGTCATCCTTTGACAGCACAAGTTCCCCAATGAAGGAGCAGTAGAAAATACCCAGGGAGCTGAAGGGATCTGAAGCCCCATAGAAGGAACATCAATATGAACTAACCTGTACTCCCCGGAGCTCCTTGGAACTATACCACCAATTATAGTACACACATGTTGGAACTTGTGGTTCTAGCTATATATGTAGCAGAGGATGGCCTAGTTGGTCATCATTGGGAGGAGAGGCCCTTGGTCCTGTGAAGGCTCTATGCCCCAGTATAGGGGAATGCCAGGACCAGGAATTGGAGTGGGTGGGTTGGGGAGAATGGGGAGGGGGGAGGGGGAGAGGGAGGGAATAGGGGATTTTTGGCAGGGAAACTAGGAAAGGGGATAATATTTGAGGTGTAAATACAGAAAATATCTAATAAAAAAATTAAAATAGGGTTTCGTTTGGTATACAGGCTCGCCACTGGGTCTGGGCAATCTTCCTGCATCACCTTCTGGAATGCTGGAGCTGTAATTGCGACTACCAAACTTGGCTTAGAATGTGTTTTCCATGTGAGAGATTATCCTTCACTCTCTTCGACTCCATTCTTACATAACAAACCATTTTTCCTGTCTTGGCTTCCTTAATCATCTAACTAAACAGCCTCCCTGGTTAGGAAGTAGCATTGGTCCAATCACTCAGTCCTCATGAGAAGTTAACAGGCAGGAGGTAAGAGTGGCTTGTTAAAATCACTGTGGCTCACAGTTGCATTATTAAAAGACACAGATATAAATGTCAGCCATGTGGGTTGTATGGGGTGAATGAAAGGAAAGAATTCATAAGATGAAGGGCATATTCGGGGGAAATGTGGAGGCTGGACAGATGGCCGCATTGTTAAGGGCATGTGCTTTTCTTTCAGAGGACCCTAGGCCAGTTCCCAGTATCCACGTGATGGCTTATACCAAACCATGTAGTTACATACACACATGCAGGCAAAATACTAATATACATGATATAAAATAAATAAACCTCATTAATATACACTGTATTTATTTGTGTGTATGTGTGTGTGTGTGTGTGTGTGTGTGAGAGAGAGAGAGAGAGAGAGAGAGAGAGAGAGAGAGACAGTATATGTGTGGATGTCAGAGGACAACTTGTGGGAATTGCTTTAATTCTATCAAGATGGTCCATGGAATTTAATGCATGTCATTGGATTCATAGACACATTTTTAACCACTTCATCTTGCTGGCCTCATTTTTTTTTCCCTTTAAGGTCAGGGTTTCATGTAGCCCAGGTTGGCCTCATACCTACTATGTAGTAAAGACTGGCTTTAGACTCCTGATTCTCCAGTCTCTACTGCAGAAATGTGGGAATTACAGCATACTCAATTGTTTTCTTTTTTGAGATGTATTTCATAGAATTTAAAACTTATCCTTTGAAAGTATGTAATTTGTGTATGTTCTCTCTGTGTGTGTTCTCATGCACATGTGTATGTGTAACTCTGTGGGAGGCCAGAGGTTGATGTCCGGTGTCTTTCTCAGTTGCAGTCTATCTTGTTTTTTGTGAGCTCAGTAATTTGGCTAGACTTGCTTGCCATTAAGCCCCAAGGTTCCTTCTGTTTTGCCTTTTCATGCTGGCCTAATATGTATGAACATCACTCTTGGCTCTTTACATGTGTGTTGGGCTTTCAGCTCTGGTTTTCATGAGCATGAAAGATTCAAAGCACATTGCCAGCTGAGCTGTCTGCCATATGAATTCATTGTTTTAAAAGTGCCCTTACCAGTCAAATGACCTGACCAGAACCAACTACCTCATTATCCTAAATAAATCCTGTGACAGCAGGTAATTCCCATTTGCTTTCTTTATATATAGATTTTAGTAAGTGACCTTAGTGGCCATCTCCATTTGATTATTGTCCTTACTGACCCTGTCTCTAACTTGTCTCTTCCCATGGAAGGTCACTCCCTCCTTTTTTTTCTACGTTATTTCTGGATCTCTTTAGAGTTTATCTTCTTTAGTTGGGTCACCTTTTTCTGTCTTTTGATAAATTATGCCTACCATTGTTTTTTCCTAGTTTGCATCATTCTAAATCATGCATTTATTTGTCTGTTAATTTTTCTGCTTCTGGTACTACAAGACAGGACTGGTCACCTGAAGTGGTGGCTGAAAGTCTGGTAACCATTCCTTCATTTTGCTTTTAGCACTTTCCAATTATGGAGTGCTTCACATGTGCTGTATAGGGCAAACAGCTCCCTGAACATCTGGTTTCCATATCAGCCCTGCAAAGATCTTATCTATTTTACCATGAATTTTCACAGTGAACAGTCTCAGGGCAAATAAGGTTTCTAAGGTTTCCCACATGATAAATATTAAGAACCAAGATATCGGTAGAGAAAATTTCCTACACCTGGGGGAGTACAGAAGGAGCTATGACAGACTGTGGCATTTTCCTGTCCAAAATACAAGCGAGTGAGTCCATCAGATCAGCAGCTGATAAGTTACTCTGTTTTGTATTAGTGCCTAATACCTGGAATCTTGGTACTCAAGAGGCAGCAGCATGTTGTGTTTGTGTTTGGGAGCAGCCTGGGGTACATGTTCTTCAAAAGCAAAATCAATAAAAAACAATCCCCAAAGTAATGGAACCCCCAAAGCAAGCAGATAAAAAAAATCCCTCACTCCCTTTAATTCCCTATTTGGGGGTCTATTATTTAGGACACATGGAAACTGAAACAACATGAGAGGAAGGCTAACACTCTACTTACCCTCAACTGGAGGAGTACTTTGGCTGCCAGCAATTATCCATGATAAAATTCTTAATTGGTGCCTCTTTTCTGCATGGACATGAAGAAGAAAACTCAAACTAAGAAAGGAGGATGGTCTCTGAAGGGACAACTAGATCTCTGATTGAAACAAGAATCATTCAGCTTTGCAGCCAGACTCTTTTTAAAGAACACACCCTGTGTTTTTGTTAGAGGTACCTCACTTGATTCTTAAATTATCAGGTTTTTATGAGCTTTTAAGTCATGATTACCTAGAATCTTCCTGGCCAGGAGTATTTGTACTAATAAACAGAGCAAATACTAAATGAGGACTCTAAATCCCTCCAGCCAGCCTGTTAGCACTGCCCCTTACAATCCTACATCATATGAGTATCTTCCTTCTGATATGACAAGTTAACAAAGGAAGTTTAATCTGCTAGGTTACTGCAATATAGTGGTAAGTGCTAGAGTTCCTGTGTAAACACAGATGAACTGACCACTTCACCAACCACAGTCTGCTGCCTTTTCTAAGAGGTAAAATGAGGCCAAGTGGGGAAGAGGCATCTCTTAACTAGCAAGGTTTTGGCAAACAGTCTGTAGACACCTTAGCATCTGCTTCAGTGGTCCTGCTGGTGGAAAGCCTGACATTAGGTATGCAGTAGAGAGAAGGATCCCAGATCCCAGGACTCCTACCCTATGGAGAGAAACATCTCATTAATTCAGTTGAGACCCAGAGATTCCACAGCCCACAGATAATTAGCTAGTAATTATGATAGAAGGGGCAGGCGACTCTCTGGAGAAAGTGTGCCAACAATAGAATTACTAGAATAAGTTACAAAGTCACCCACTCCTCTTATTAGCAGGGATAACCAGAGTCACAGTGTTTCCCTCTACCCAGCGTCTAGACATTGTTCCATTTCTCTGATATCTACAAATGTCCACATTGCTCATGTGTGTGTGTGTATACACTTGTGTATATGTGGACATCTGTTTAACCCTCATTTGGTACAGGCAATTATTCTGTCTGTCAGCCACCAGTTTTGGGTATGAGGTCCACATCATAGTGGATGTTTCTGGTATGATCCACAGTCATACCAGATAGTCATTTTAACAGTCTGAGTGTATAACTGGAATGTTCATATTTTCTTAGGTTGTAGAATCTCTATACTGTTTCTTTGGTGTGTTAACGAACAGTTGTAGCAGCTGCCAGGAAATGCGATGAAATTCCAGTAATGACAAGTGGGACTAAAACACTGATGCTTCGGAAAAGCTAGTGACAATGTGAAAAAGATTGTTAAAATGCTATAAAGTAGAAAGGGTCATACAAATAAAATGTAAATTTAATAAAAGTATGAAGTTAATGAATAAACATATGAAGTCCAGACTATAAGGAAAAAAAATGAACATTTCTTTAACTGCAAAATATTCCAGAATACCCTACCAACCCACTGTTAAGGGCAACTGGGCTGATGACGCCATCTCTAGCTTTGATCTCTTTCTAGCTAGAAGAAAAGTGTACCCAAATCCTCTCGATAAAAGTACTGAACTAGGCTGGGCGTGGTGGCGCACGCCTTTAATCCAAGCAAAGGCAGGAGGATTTCTGAGTTCGAGGCTAGCCTGGTCTACAAAGTGAGTTCCAGGACAGCCAGGGCTGTACAGAGAAACCCTGTCTTGAATAACCAAAAAAAAAAAAAAAAAAAAAAAAGAATTATCTATTGGGCTGGAGAAATGGCTCAGTGGTTAAGAGCACTGACTCTTCTTCTGAAGGTCCTGAGTTCAAATCCCAGCAATCACATGGTGGCTTACAACCATCTATAATGAGATCTGATGCCCTATTCTGGTGTGTCTGAAGACAGCTACAGTGTACTTACATATAATAAATAAATAAATCTTTAAAAAAAAAAGTACTGAACCACGTGGAATTCCATGGATTCAAAGAAAGAAAGAAAGAAAGAAAGAAAGAAAGAAAGAAAGAAAGAAAGAAAGAAAGNAAGTAGAGCCACAGGGACTGCACCAAGCATGGGCTGCGGTTCCAGACCACCATGCGGGACGGGTCTGGAGGGTTTACTGTCCCTGAGCACAATGAGGGTGGTGGCTGCCCTGCAGCCATAGGTCTCAGGGAGTCTTCTGTGACCAACCCCAAGATGAGGTCAGGTCTGGAATTCCTCCGCCCGGGTCACCCCGCTTTAGGACTCAGCAGCAGCAGCCACAGTGCACGCGGGTTTTTCATACCAGGACTCCGGGGCTCTGACTGGTTCTTCGGGTCCCTGCCCATCCCTCCAGGAATGGCAGGTTAGAAAGGTGTGCTATCCTAAGTGCTGGTTTTCAGGTAGACCAATTTAATATTCTCAGGACTTGGAACCTTGCCAGAGCACATAGCATCAACTTGGCGACCAAGCCCCTCCCCTCCCCTCCCCTCCCCTCCCCTCCCCTCCCCTAATAAAATATATAATTTTAATTATATATTTTGATACGCGGATATGAGCCACTGTGACAAACCCAAATAATTTTCCTGAGGTAGGCTTCTTAAGTTTTTCTCCAGGGAAAGGACAGCTAATTTTGGTCAGCCAGTTGTTGGTTGGAGGTTTGGGCTTAAACTGAACCTGAGAAAGAAGTACAGTCTGAGACATGTTAGTATGGATCTGGTCCCAACATGCCTCGATGGATAGCATGAAACAAGGTTAGTCAGACATGCCCCGGGGATCAGGGGTTCTGGTGAGGATGGTATTGCTTTTATTTGGGGCACACAGAAAAACGTAATACAGACTCGGAGGTTATCAAAAGCAACAACACCTCAGTGGCAAACAAGGAGGAAATGTCAACAAAGAAGCAAGTCTGAAGTTACAGAATTGCAGACCCCGCCCTTTTCTGATAGGTTTACATGTAATTTGGGAAATGCTTTCCAAGTTCAGGCAGTTTATAAACATTCCTTGGGTTTTATTGTCTGTCTCTGTGTTCAGCAAGATAAACAGCACACAGGGTTTTGTATTTTCCCTTTCCAGATACCAGAGTTATACTGAGTGGGATTAAGGCTTTAATTGACTTGTTCTTAAGAATTTGCTGTTACATTTTTGGCTGATTTGCAGGTCAGTTGTTTGCTTAAAACAATACTGCAACCTCAGACTGGCTACCCTGTTGACATTTTCTAGTTGTATGCTACTGAGGCATTGTTGCTTTTGATAGCCTCCAAGTGAGTATTATTATTATTATTATTATTATTATTATTATTATTATTATTATTATTGGTTTCTTGAGACAGGGTTTCTCTGTAAAGCCCTGGCTGTCCTGGAACTTACTCCGTAGACCAGGCTGTCCTCGAACTCAGAAATCCACCTGCCTCTGCGTCCCGAATGCTGGGATTATTATTATTATTAATGTCTGCTCTAAATAAAAGGAATTCCATCCTCACCAGAACTCCTGATCCCTGTGTCCTGTCTGAATATCTGAATAACCTTGCTTCACGCTATCCTTGGAGGCATGCTGGGACAGCTCCTGACCAACATGTCTCAGACTGACATCATTCTTTCTTAGGTTCAATAATTTTTTTTTAAAATGTTGAATAAATTGAATTTATTTTATGCCTTTGGCTCATCTCCAGTTTTTGAAATGGTGAGTTTTATTTATTTCAAATACATTGACAATTTTTTTTAGGGATATTTTCCCAAACTTCTCACCCATCCATTTTATCTTTACTGAATTTTACAAAAATATTTGTTTTATTATTTTTAATATTTCTGTGTGTGTTCATACAAGTAGGTTTATGTATATGCAGGTGTTTATAGCAACCAGGAGTGTCAGATTCCCTGATCTTGGGTTATGAGCCTTCTGATATGGGTGCTGGAACCTCTATAAGAGTAGTACATGCTCTTAATGGCCGAATCATCTGTTTAAAACACTTGTTTTCTTCTAGTGCTGAAAATTCAGTTTAGAGACTCACACATGCTAGGCAAATGTTCTTCTACTGAGATATATCCCAAGTCATCTCCTTCCCTTTCACGGAATGTTAACTGCACCATCAGTAAATAAGAATTCAGAGGCCTGGAGGAATGGCTCAGTCCATAAGAGCACTTCCTACTCTTGCCAAGGACAGGAGTTTGGACCCTAGTACTCATCCATAGTAGCTTACAATGGCCTGTAATTCTTGCTTCGGGATCCAAGGTCTTTTGGTAACTTAATCTCTGGTGGTGGGCGAGTAGGTGGGACTTCCGTGTTGGATGGAGGAAGAGAGGAAGCAGGGGAGAGTTAGGTCTTTTTGGAACAGGGACAGCGTGAGAGTAAAATGTAGCTGCTAGAGTTTCCCAGTATCATGGTGGATCTGCAAGGATTCACCACCAAAGGAATCAGGTTTTAGTAAGGCTTACAAGATTAGGTTTTAGTTGTTGCACCTAGAGACTTGAGTTACCATTGCTTCTGAACTAAGTTTGTGTTGCATTTTCCTTCATGCGGTGGCTTGTCTGGGTTCAAGAGAGAAAGGTAAGACAGCAATGCATGAGTTTCCCTACGTGCAACACAAGGCTGTGGAGGATTTGAAGCAAGGGGCTATTGTGGTAGCGGTCCACGAGTGGGAAGTTAGCAAGATGGGTAGAGATATTGTGGAGATCTTTGAGCCTCCATGAGATAAAAACAGGTCAGTCATTGCCCGCCAGTGCATGGCTGGCCAGGCAGCGGGGACACAGTTGGAAGTACAGGGAAGGAGAGAGTTCTCATTCTAGGTGTGTATCTTGCATATGAGCATTAATTCTCTAAATTTTCTCATCTTTGAGTAGAAAACTCTCTGGATTAGGGTTTTTTTTTTTTCTCCCTGGCTTCTTTCTAGTTTTACTATAGAAGAAACTCCACATGTTGTGGGTTATGCTGTGTTAAAGTACCATACATCTTTAATTCCTGTACATGGAGACAGAGACAGGAGGATCTCTGTCAGTTTGAGGCCAGCTTGGTCTACAGAGTTAATTCTAGGACAGCCAGAGCTTTTGAAAGAGACCCTGTCTTGCAAAAACAAAAAACAAAACAAAAACAACAAACAACAATAAAGTCCCCAAATCGTATGTGAAGTATAGAATAATTATATGGACAGCAAGAAAAAAAATGTACAAAGGACATTGAGAACCTATAAACAAAATAAAGTGGAAATGAAACACAATGAATGGAAAAGAAATAAATATTAACTATGTTTTTGAATGTGAATTAAAGATACACCCCCTGTTTCTCTGTCTGTCTCTGTGTCTCTGTCTTCCTCTCCCTCATCCATAAACACATGACAGTAAAAACAAACTTATCCTAGATAGGGCGCCAAAAGTAGGTCAAATAAATTATTCCATTCAAGTCCAGGTTGGTCAACCAATGAGTTTGTTTATTGTAGTTACTGAACAATGGGGGATAAATTACAGCTGTGTCACTGAAAGTCTCACTTAAGGATGGATGAAGAAGACACTTGTAAGTTGTGTCGCTGGGGTCTGGTGTACAACTTGCTTGCAGCTAGATCTTTGGAGAGGTATCTCTCTTCCAATTGTTTACTGGTTATGCCATCTCAAGGAGGAATCATCAGAGTCCTGTAAATTTCATGAACTTCCTGAGTTTTGTAAGATTTATTTTTTTCCTCTTCCTTCTAAATTCCTTGAGTCAGATGAGTTTCCTTGGTCAGTCCAGGAAGAAACACTTAGCATTCTTCCCACTCATCTGCTGATTCTAGTTCTCTCCTTGTCACTACCCATCCCCCTCCACTATAGCCTGGCACTCACTAGGTCTACTGTTGTGGCTTGGAAGAGTAAGTAGACTCCAGGAATTCTATTTTTTTTTTAACAAAGGCTCAAATTCATCTTAATTTGGAAAGTATGCTAAGTATTTCTTCCTTAGCTCTCCTCAGAGTCCCCATCTTTCCCTAGCAGTTTCCAGAGAGCTCTTTTAACGTCCTTGTTCCTCAGGGTGTATACAAGAGGGTTGAGAGTGGGGGTGCCCACTGCATAAAAGAGACCAAAGAACTTGCCCCTCTCTCGGGCATAAGGATTTTTGGGCTGCAGATAAACAGCAATGACTGAGCTGTAGAAGAGAGTGACCACAATGAGGTGCGATGAGCAGGTCCCAAAAGCTTTCCTGCGCCCCTTTGCAGAGCTTATCCTCAGCACTGCCCTGGCAATGGCACCATAAGAGACCAGGATGAGGCTCAGAGGCACAACCAAGATGAAGACACTGGCAACAGCCATCTGGATCTCATTATAGGTGGTGTCCCCACAGGAGAGTTGAATTAGAGATGGGACTTCACACACAAAGTTGTCTATCTGCCTGTGGGTACAAAAGGGCAGTTTGAGGGTGGGAGGCGTCTGAACTATGGATTGGACCAAACCTATAGCCCAAGCTATACCTGCCAACTGCCTACATAGGCGGGGGTGGATGATGGTGGCATAGTGCAGGGGCTGGCACACAGCCACATAGCGGTCAAAGGCCATTACCGTCAGGAGGATGCATTCTGTTGAACCCAGGGACATGTAGATGAAGAGCTGGACAAAGCATCCCAGGAAGCTGATGGTCTTTTCAGGGCCCCAGAGGTTGACCAGCATCTGGGGGACACAGGTTGTGGTGAAGCAGAGGTCCAAGAAGGAGAGGTTAGAGAGGAAGAAGTACATTGGAGAGTGGAGCCTGGGGTCCAGGGTGGACAGCAGGAGGATGAGTGTGTTTCCTAGGAGGGTGAGGAGGTAGGAGCACAAGACAACCACGAAGAGAACCTTTTCCAGGTGTGGGTGTTCAGAGAAGCCTAGCAGGAGGAAGCCCACGGGGGTGCTCTCGTTGACCATAGTCTCTGTTTCTAGTTGGCAGGATGAGACTATCAGACAGTATATTTTAATTTGTTTTGTAAAAGCACACTCTGCATCCTTGTCAAAACATGTGAGGTGGATGTTTCTCTTCTCCTTCTACTCTCCAAGAGTCCTTCCTCCTTCTTCCTATTCCTTCTGGTCAAATATTCTAGTGGCTGAGAGGAAGTCAGGAATGTCCTGGAAAATGGGTGGATTCTTCCTCTGGTACTTCTCACTTCTCACCTGAGGGCAAAGGAGGCTGACAAATAACATGAATTCATTGATCAGTTAGTTTTCATTGTTTCAGCATTTATTGAGTACCATGTATGATTTGAACAATGCAATTACTAACTTTGTTCTTTATGAGTATCAGCAGTTATAGGCAACTGTGTGGTTGGATCAATGACTTGATGGTAAACATTAGTGTAGCACTGGTCTCATTTTCTAAGTGTAGACATGGATTTGTGGATGGCTCATACTTGGCCTTTGGTATACTATTTCCGGAGATTCATTCAGAGACTGATATCTGTCCTGTGGTTGAGATTTTCCCCGACATGAAATAATTCAATTTCCAGGGAGATTAGTTAACCTATTTTATTCTTTATCAGAAATTGTAGGAACATTCAGGGTGCTTTGGTGTAGAGCTCACTCTTTTTTTTTTTTTTTTTCTTTTTCTCGAGACAGGGTTTCTCTGTATAGCCCTGGCTCTCCTGGAACTCACTTTGTAGACCAGGCTGGCCTTAAACTCAGAAATCGGCCTGCCTCTGCCTCCCAAGTGCTGGTATTAAAGGCATGTGCCACCACTCCCGGCTGAGCTCACTCTTTAAAAACAGTCATTATGCTTACTAAAGTAAAAGCCAATGCCTTCTCTTCATTCTGAAAGGTCTGTCCTCAACATTTTATCTTATAAATATGGAATAAGAAAAGCTAAACACAGGCTGGAGAGATGGCTCCGCTGTTAAGAACACTGGCTGTTCTTCCAAAGGTCATGTGTTCAATTCCCAGCAACCACATGGTGGCTCACAACCATTTGTAGTTGGATCTAATGCCCTCTTCTGGTTTGTCTGAAGACAGTTACAGTGTACTCATATATACATAAAATAAATAAATCTTAAAAAAAAAAAAAAAATATTCCCCGAGGACATAGAATCCTAGCATTGGGCTCAGGTAGGAGGAGCTGCGAGTGAGGCTCAGCCTGGCTTCTGTAATGAGGTCATTTTTCAAAAATTAAAAAAAAAGGAGAGGTTTAGAAATGGACAGCTGAAGAAGGTGTGTTTTATTTTTCTTTTAATATAAAATAGCATTTAGTAACTTAATTTTCCTTCTCTTTTTCTTTTTGAGACAGTGTTACATTATCAGTGGTGCCGACTTCACCTTGAGTATGTAGCCCAGTTGAGCTGTGAGTTTAAGATCCTCCCATTTCAGCCAGGCGTGGTGGTGCACACTTTTAATCCCATTACTCGGGAGGCATAGGCCCTCGGATTTCTGAGTGCAAGGCCAGCCTGGTCTATAGAGTGAGTTCCCGGACAGCCAGGGCTATACAGAGAAACCCTGTCTCGAAAAAAACAAAACAACAACAACAAAAAAAAAATCCTCCCATTTCATTATCATTATGCTTAATTTGGGGCATCTAAACACAATCCTGATATATATATATATATATATATATATATATATATATATATATATATATAAAATTTTGTTTAATTTCTTTCATATTGAAATCAAATCTTTTATTTTCAAACAAGATCAAAGTTACAATCAGATTGCAAGTTAGCTACAGTGAGTCCAAATTTTAGTATTTTTTATTGATTTGTACTTTGATTTCACCCCCATCCCTTTGATTTGTAGCCCTGGCTATCCTGCATAGACCAGGTTGCCCTCATATTCAGAGATCTGCCTACCCCTGCCTCCTCAGTTGGGACTAAAGACATGTGTCACTGACTTTTCTTTTCTTTTCTTTTCTTTTCTTTTCTTTTCTTTTCTTTTCTTTTCTTCCTTCCTTCCTTCCTTCCTTCCTCTCTCTCTCTCTCTCTCTCTCTCTCTCTCTCTCTCTCTCTCTCTCTCTTTCTTTTTGAGACAGGGTTTCTCTGTATAGCCTTGGCTGTCCTGGAACTCACTCTGTAGACTAGGCTGGCCTCGAACTCAGAAATCTGCCTGCCTCTGCCTCCCAAGTGCACCACCACTGATTTTTCTTGATGTGTTTATATGTTATTTTTATTCAGCATTATTTGGGAAAAGGCTGCTCATACTGTTATGCTCCTTTATATTTCAGTCTGATTATCTACAAAATTGTCTATCTATGCCGCAATTGAATTTAAAAGTTCAATTACTATTATTGTCTAATATACAGGCCACATTCCTAATTTGTTGTCCCAATAAGGCCCTTTATCAAGTATAATATTTTGCCTAGGATCCAGTGAAAACCGACATACTATGTGAAGTTCTCCTGTCTGTCCTCATTTTCTGTAGTGGCTAAGGCACCAGGCCAAGGGATCTGTTTTGAATACTGGGCAATGTGAACAGACCATGTGGCAGAACTCAGGTTGGAAAGGTGAGTGGTCTTGAAAACCAGCAGAACACTGAACATAATCACAGCATCCCAGAACTGAAAGCCAGAAGTGACCTGGGGGAGAGACAGGAGTGTAGAGAACAGTAATGCATCCTGCAGGCAGTGAGGCTACTGTTGAGAAAAAGGGATCCTGGACACTGGAGCTCACCTTGGAGGTGGCAGGCAGTGGCAGTCACTGTGACAGCTGCCTGCATCAGGATCCCAGCAGGCTGATGGGCGGGGCCTGCGGAGGGGATGGGTGGGCTGTGTCTCCTCACAGGTCCCCTCTAGTGTGCTTGGAAGTTCTGTACCATCTTTCCTCCTCCAGTTAAACTCTTGAGTCTCCTTCTGCCTTCTCTTCCTCCCATTTTTTTTTCTTTCTGAGGGAAGATCCTGATTTTAAGTGCTTTATTGTCATAATAATTTCTGCAAAAGGCTTAGAAGCCATTTGTATGCCTCTCCTGGTCACAATCACTTCCTACCCCTTAAGAAGCATCACTCTTATTTAGATTATTTATATTAAGTTCTCCCACGTTGTCTTTAGCATTTCTGTGTTACTAAAAAGCAATTCCCCCTTGCCCTTGCCTTCTTTCTCCAGCTCTGTTCTCTCACCCCTCACCCCTCCCCCCTTCTCCCATTCCCCTTCTTCTCTCAATGTGCTCATGGCTGGCCTCTATTCCTTTATTCTCTTTATCTCTGTCTGGGTCTCTCTCTTTCTTTCTCTGTTTCTACTACCCTCTCAACTCTCCTCCCCATGCATGAATAAACTCCATTCTATAATTAAAAAAAAAAAAAAACAAGAAAAAAGAAAGAAAAAAAAAAAAAACAATTCAAGGGTTTCTTAGCTGTGAACTCTTCAATATCCTTCCCGTGTCTCTGGCTTTCATAAAGTCCAGGTCACTTTGAGTTTATTATTTTCAAGTTCTTCAGTGTCTATCATCCTTCAACTGTTTTTCTGTGTGTGTGTGTGTGTGTGTGTGTGTGTGTGTGTGTGTGTGTGCTGTGATTCAAAACGCCCCCATCCTTTACCTGATCTAACTCTGAGCCACCAAATTTCTACTTGACAGTCTTCCAGTTATTTCCATTTTCATAGATGCATTCTTTGTCTGTCTGTCTGGTGTCTGTCTGTCGGTCTCTATGTCTTCTTTTCTAAAAGACAGGTTTTCTCTGTGTAGTCTTGGCTGTTCTGAAACTGGCTCTATTCACCAAGCTGGCCAGTAGCTTACAGAGATCTACTTGTCTCTGCTTCCAGAATCCTGGGATTAAAGGTATATGTTACCACTGCCCAGCTATTCTTTTTCTTTACTGATCACCACAGACCTAGGCATGCACTAGAAGGTACAGGGCATGGCTTGCCATATCTGCTCTTGCTGATGTCTACATCATGACTGTCACCATCTGCTGAGAACTTTCTGTATATCTGGCCCTATGCTACATTTCTAGACTATTCACTAGCATTATTTTCTTTTTACAGGGGAGCAGTACCAGAATATTGAAACACCTTGCCCAACATTACACAGCCAAGAGGCCTGGATCCCTTTTTGACTTCCTATTCGGTACTCAAGCACTCTGCATTCACTGTGTAACCCACATACTATGACTACATTCTACCTTTGTTTGCAGATGAAGAAAAACGCAGACAGGTTAAATAGTTTGTTCAGGACAATACAACATGTGCCAGATTTGTCCCCACTCTTTAAGACATGGGGGGTTTTGCTGGACTACAGAAGAAAAATCCCAGGACTTACTGTGGTCAGGTGAGAGTCTTCTCATCTCTTGGCAGGTGGGGCTTGCCCATGATTAGGAGCTTCTGGCCTGAATGGAGCCTCCAATTGATCTTCACTCTATGAAAAGTGAGAGCAAATTGATGGCTTGTGCCTCTTTGACAACATTGGTGTTAGGCCTCAGCGTGCTGTGGATGGGAATGCCACCCTGAATTTCCCAATGCACTCTGCATCAGTGGCATTATCTGGAAATGACTACTGCATGTTCTCTTTGATTTCAGGTAAAGTAATGAATACACGGACAGGTTAAGTCCCTTACTCAGGACAGTATAATCTGAGCTGAGACTTGAACCAGAGGAGACTGGCTCTGGTGGTTCTACATGCACTGTATCCCACTACCACCATTCTGCTATAGTCCAGGAAGTTAGCATCATTTTGGTGGCCCTAGAGATAGTAAAGGGCACCGTGAGAGGGATCCCTAGACTCCCATCCCATAGGGATACATGCTCATTAGCTCTGCCAGGACTCTGGGGCCTCTGCCCACCGACAATTAATTAGCCACTGTTGATAATGATGGTTATGAGTGAAGTGGAGGGTTTAGAAGAAATCTGTTAGCAGGTTTATCTCCTGGGATTAAACAGAGAGGTTACCATCCATTTCTCTCTGTCAGTTGGCAGCACCATGGCATTGCTTTATCCCTGTGACTCTTAGTTATCCTATCCTGTTCTCTCATCTCATTTGAGGCACATGCTTATAATCTTAATTCTAGGGAGAGGAAAAGAGGCAAGTCAGCATGGATTGCTGGCCAGCCAGCCTGTCTGATCAGTACACTATGCCAATGAGAGGCACTGTCTCAAAACCAACCAACCAATCAACCAAATAAACAAAAAACAAACTACCACCACCAACAACAAAAATCAGGGTAGTTGGTACATAAATGGTGATATAGGATGTTATTATCTGACCTCCACATATACATACACACATATAATTCCACATGTGCACACATATGCACATATACACACACAAACACACTAATGCATAAGCATAAATGAACACATACATATAAATATTGAGATATGGTTTATGTATAATAAAATTCAGATTATAAGTGTGTACAGTAACATTCCCACCACTCTACAAACTTCCCTTTGCTTCTTTAATTGTTTTTTAAAAAATATTTTTTCATTCAATGTATGTAAGTGTATACCCCATATATGCAGGTGCCCTTGCAGGCCAGAAAAGGGTGTTAGATTATCCTTTTTACATTCAGAGAACTGGGTGATTAGTTTTAAGCAAGTTTTAAAATTTGTCTTGGGCCTCATTCATGGATGTCCTCAGATAGATGATGTCACTGGGCCATGGGGGAGATTCTGCTTCTGTGGTGACCTTCTCTTTTATATCAAAGCATCGTTTTATCACCCTGAGATTTTGTGATGTTTCCCCCTTCTTCCTGGGCTCATTGGTGGAGGACAAAAGTTTTGAAAATAAAACAAAATACGGTGTGAGCACAGCCCAGTGATAGAGTGTTTGCCCAGCATGAATTAAGACCTGGGTTTGATCCCAGGCACCACACAAAGTACAATTATGTGTTTCTTAAGAACAGGGAATACATTTTGAGAAATGCATCATTATGTGATTAAATCACATGTGAACAAAATATAATGAAGTTATACAAACTAAACACGCACAGTATTCTTTTTTTTTAGATTTATTTTTTATTTATTATATGTAAATACACTGTAGCTGTCTTCAGACACTCCAGAAGAGGGCGCCAAATCTCGTTATGGATGGTTGTGAGCCACCATGTAGATGCTGGGATTTGAACTTATCACCTTTGGAAGAGCAGTCGAGTGCTCTAACCCGCTGAGCCATCTCACCAGCCCAGAAAATTATTTCTTATGATAGCACAGAAATAGATGTATAAAGTACATTGCTGTGTTGAAAGTTGCAGGCTCTTTATTTTATTTTTAAAATTTGATTCTTACTAGGTATCCCTGAGTGGCCTGGAAATTGATGTGTAGGTTAGTTTGGTCTTGAGCTTGGAGAATATTCCTGGCTCTGCCTTTGGGTGCTAGAGTTATAGGTGTTCATCACCACACAGATTTCGGTTTTAAGAATCTTTTGTGTATGTTTAATATGAGATGATGAATTTGGCTAAACCTCAATCGATCCTTCCCTTTGGCTGTACCTGAAGGATTTATAAAAGGAAGATGGTGGTGGAGAGATGACTCAGCTGTTAAGAGCCCTGACTACTCTTCCAGAGGTCTTGAGTTCAATTCCCAGCAACCACACAGTGGCTTACAACCATCTGTAATGGTATCTGATGCCCTCTTCTGATGTATCTGAAGACAGTTACAGTGTACTCATATACATAAAATAAATAAATAATATGAGAGAGAGAGGGAGGGGAGAGAGAGAGAGAGAGAGAGAGAGAGGATCAGTGAACGAAGGGTGAATGGTGAGAAAGGAAGGAGTCCAAGTTAGTCCAGAACTCTGCCTGGCTATCATCTGGAGGTTAGACTGTGGGTCTCTTTGCTATGTCTATAAAGTGCTACAAGTCTGAAAGGAACGGCTTCCCTAACACAAGTGTTGTGGAGAGTTGTGATTTGTGTGTGGCTTCTTCAGCCAGCTGCCTAGGTTCTATCTCAGTCCCCATGTTTCTAGCAATGCTTTCCAGAACAGCTTTCCTCTGTGACCTTCATTTCTTCATCTTAAATGGCACTAGTAATAGTGTCCCACCTCTGGGAACATAAAACCGTCATAAGCATTTCTGTCACCTAAATTCCCTTGCCTTCTCTCCTCTTCCTCTTCTTCTAATTCTTCTTCTCGATTTCTCTCTCCCATTTCTCTTCATTTTTCCCCCATCCTTCCCTCTATTCCTCTGTCTTCTCCCTACTCATCCATCCATCTATCCATCGAACTTAAGTAAAGCATGTGCGGTCTGAAAGAATTCCAAAGGATGGAGCATATGATAAGTGTCTTATTTTTATTATTCAGGCAAGTGAGGGGCAATATCTTTTCTTTGAGGTATTGCATGAAAGTTTTATCAAACATATATGCATACATACATACATACAGTCTTACATACATATATATTTTCTTCTTTTATAAATTAAGAACATTTGCTACTGGGGGGGGTGGGAATTAGTGCAAAAAAGCCCAATTTTGAGGGTTCCAATAAACTAATCATACCCACTTCTCAATATGCCAATCAAAGAATTAAGCAAAGGTGAAGGGCAGAGAAAGATTTACTCACTGTGGCTACAACTGGGGAGAATAAACAATGGCCTTTGAGTGACTGACAGAAACTTTGAGATTTTATAGAAAAAAGAAATAAAGCAGGAGCTGGGGTACAGTGTCAGTGGAGGTGAGGTTGGTCAGGCCAGTGGCCTCGTGATTATAATCCCAGCCCTGATTCTGCTGGGAGGGGCTCAGGAGAAGTTGTTTCCTTCACTCCTGTGGTGATAACCGCCATCTCAGGGTGCTGTCTCAGCATCAGGTGTTGCCCTCATTCAGAGCATGACCTCATCCTGGGACTGTTTGAAAGGCTTGCTGTAGCATGTTATAAAGTGTTTATCAATCAGTCTTGCCCTTCCTGGAATCCAAGTTCTTACAGGAAAGAGTGAAACTAAAGAGGCAGAAATAAGTGTTAGTTAAACCTGTGGCTGATTCCCTTCTCCACGTTGAAGTGTGATAGAGATACTTTTAAACCTGATTTTTTTCAGTAATTCCTCTCTATCCTCATTAACTTAGTTCTTTTGGTGTGCTTTGCCTTCATTTTTACTACAAGTAATACCACGTGAATATCTCCGATTTTACACAGCATGAATATTAGTATAGAACTGCTGAGTTAGAAGTTATGTACATTAATACATTTAAACTTATTTTCATCATCAACTTTGATACCACAAGGAAGACACACAATAAGTGTACAAACTTTTTTTTTTTTTCTTCGAGATAGGGTGTCTCTGTGTAGCCCTGGCTGTCCTGGAACTCACTCTGTAGATCAGGCTGGCCTCGGACTCATAAATCTACCTGCCTCTACCTCCCAAGTGCTGGGATTAAAGGCATGTGTCACCACCTCCCAGCAAGTGTACAAACTTTAAATCATAGTAACATCATAGTGGAGACACATGCTTTTCAGTTTCTTTAAAAATAATTACTATCTTTTGACATTTTTTATTTCTTTTCTTTTGAGATTCTAATATAAATGACATCATTTCTCCATTCCTTTTTCTCTCTCTCCAAACCCTCCCATATACCCCTTTCTGCTTTTTCAGAATCATGCCCTCTTTTTTTTATTAATTGCTATTACTTGCATATATGTATATACATATATATTCCTAAATATAGGCTTCTCAGTTTCTACAATGTTGCTTGCATGTAAGTTTGTAGACCTGACCATTTGGTAAGTAGTAGCTAATTGGTGTGCTCTTCCCTGGGGAAGACTATTCCTCCCACTCTCAGAAGTCTTTGTAGTCCTTCGTGGAAGGCTGAGGCTTTCTCTTTTTTATCTGTCTACTTTGACATGCCTATTATTGTCCTTGTTCAGCTCATGTTTAGGCAGTCACGTTGATGAAATTTTATGCGTAGAGCTTCTTACATTACTAGGAGACACAGTCTCATAGCAAACTCCTTGGCCCTCCTGCCCTTACCACCTTTCTGACCCTTCTTCTGCAGTGTTCTCTTGCCTTAGGCGTAGGAGCCGTTCTGTAGATGCGTCTATTGGGACTGGACTCCACCTCTCTGCCTATTTATTGATTGTAGTTTTCTGTGATTGTCTTTCCTGTTGCAAAGAGAAGTTTCCTTGACGAGGGATGAGGACTGCAGTTATCTGTGGGTATAAGATGAATATTTAGCATGTAGTTAAGGGTTATTATGGTTTAGTAAAGCAATGGGTATAGGTTTCCCTCCAAGATCCATGACTTCATTAGTCTTGAGTAGTTGGATAGGTTACTGGTATCGGGCATGATTTTGCTCTTGTCCAATGGGCCTTAAGTCTGACTAGAGAGCATTGGCTACTGCCAAGGTAGACTGTGTGCGACCCTACAAACTCTACTGCTGGCTGAGAAACTAACTGCAAAAGTCAAAAAGAAATCCTGTTTGGCGTGGCTTAATTAACCAGACTGGGTCAAGCTTCTGGAATCTGACCCTGAACAGTTTATTTTTGGCATACTTAAACAGTACTTGGAGCTGATGAGATGGCTATGTGGTTTACAGCACTGGCTGCTCTTCCAGAGGTCCTGAGTACAATTCCCAGCAACTACTTGGTGGCTCACAATTATCTGGAATGGGATCTGATGCCCTCTTCTGGTGTGTCTGAAGACAGCAACTCACATATATAAAATAAATAAATCTTAAAAAAATTTTAGTACAACTTTGGGGAAAGTTTTTTCATGATAATTATCACAGTAAAATGTAGTTTGCATTGAAACTCCCTTGCAGAGCACATGTCTTTTGCAAAGTACCTGTGACCTCTTCCACAAGAATGGGTTCTATTGACTGAGGAACAATGTTCAGGATAAGGGTCTAGAGAGGGTACCATGCCATGCTGGTGATTGTGGTTCGTAGGCATCAGAGCCGGGTAGGACTGTAGCTTGCTTCCTTAATTATTTTTAAAGATTTATTTTATTTTTTTATTATATGTAAATACACTGTTGCTGTCCTCAGACACTCCAGAAGAGGGAGCCAGATCTTGTTACGGATGGTTGTGAGCGACAATGGTTGCTGGGATTTGAACTTATCACCTTCAGAAGAGCAGTCGGGTGCTCTTACCCACTGAGCCATCTCACCAGCCCGCTTCCTTAATTTTGAAGCTAGCATATTGCTTGGCTATCTTTTAAAGTTGTATCTGTGTATCTGTATGTTGGGCGTGTGCGTGTGAATACAAGGGGCTAGAGAAACCAGAAGAGGGATAGTAGATCCCTGAAGCTGGAGTTGCAGGTGGTGGCGAGCCACCTGATATGGTCTTCTGAATTCTTAATTGCTGAAGCATATTTCCCTATATTTATTTTTAATTTTTAAAGGCAAGGTCTCATTGTATAGTCTGGCTGGCCTGTAACTTACTATATAAGCCAGATGGCCTTGAACTCATATTGGCATGCCACCATGAGTAGCTACTTTTTTCACATGTATTGTTTATATATATGTTTTAAAATCATCTGTGTAATAAGAATTATTTGCAAGAATAGGGGTGGAGAGGTAGCTCAGTGGTAGACTATTTACAAGAACATATGTAAGGGGAGAAAAATAGCACAAAAGCTAAAAAAAAAAAAAAAAATCACAACAGGATTCCTGAAGAGAATCCAACCCAATTCTCTCTGTGGCTTTTTCTTTTCTTTTCTTTTCTTTTCTTTTTTTCATGTTTTTCCACGGAAGGTATCAGACCTAAAGACTGCATGTTAAGCAAGATGTGTATCTTCTAGCTTGTACCCATATGTCTAAGAGGCAAAGAGAGCCAACAACAACATGTGCCAAGGCAGTGGATAATTTTACTTTTTAATGTTTTGTATATTTATATAATAGCTATGTGGTTCAAAATGTTATATTAGTCAATTAGCCTGTGATAACTTCACTTTGGAATATTTGTTTTAAAACATAATATTACCTATAATAGAATTAAGTACATCTTGTATCTCTTAAGGGATAAACTACTTTAAAAAACATTAAACTTGGCTAATAGCAGTAGCTTAACTCTGAGTGGAAGACAAGAGAATGTCAGTGTGACTCCGAGGGTTACATTTCCTTTTAAATACTTTCAAGTTACTCATAGCACTTAGATTCAGCTTTATTTCTGTTAGGTGAACATATCCTGAATTTCAGAATATTTCCTCCTTTTCTCTGTTCCTGGGATAGTTTGCTTGGTTTGAGATCTATAAATACTTCTTCATGCACGTCTTCTTGGTGCTGTGTTTTTAATCTATGAAATCAAATGAAGAGAAGGAAGTGGTGGAAAGGAAGAGGGACAGGAGGAAGAGAAGGGATAAGAGTCCAGGTCTATTGTTTATATTACTTGAAAACACTCCATTTCTGAGAATCTAGGTCTTCTCTGGTGGGGAAACCCCTGAGGTAGCTTTTCCCAGGAACATCTCAGATTTGCCCTTCGACTTGTCACTCCATACTAAAAACCCCCCATCTGCCATGGGTGTTTTCTCTTCTCTTTCCTTCCTTTGGAGGCAACAACAATATGATTAGAAGCCAAGGGCTCGAGTAGCAAAGATGTACACTGGAATCTTGTTCACTAGCTGGTACTCCCATGACTGTGCTGGGTTGGTCTGGTTCAATTTCTCAAAATACCAGTCCTTCACCAGGATTTGAAAAAGCAAGTGAGATCATGTTTAAACAATCTTATGCCATTTCAGAAATATAAATTCTCACGGAACGTTACATTTTTGTTATTCATTCAATTATTTGTTTATTTATTATTTCTGTCCCAGATTACAAGCTGGGAAGCTGCTGGAGATACAAGTGAACTAGAACAGAGTCATGGTCTTAAAGTGCTTACTGGGTTGATAGATAAGGAGATGATTCCACTGCTAGAGAAATGGGCTTCAGAAGACATTAGGAGAAGTATGGGAGGATAAGCCAGAACTAGAGAGGAGCAGGGGCTCCTGAAGCAATGTTGCCTTTGCTGTGTTCTTACTCATGCTCATGGTGTTTAGGGTAGTGTTGGAGGGAGAGGCAGGCTCACTGGCTGAGGAGGCAGAGGTCCATGTGCTCAGGAAAATGGAGGAATTGTAGCGATGAAGCTGGACCTGCTGACTTGCGGTGACACAGCTCTGTAGTCTCAGCTGACAAAATCATGCCTAATAAAAGTCGTATCTAGGAATTGGAACCTGGTAATGTGCTCTCCTGGCAGCTCTGGTCAAGGGTCCTTGCTACCTGTGACTCCAAATGCTGGCACAGACAGTCATGGACAAGGAAGGACAAAGGATGAAAATGGTGTGTAGCTTTAAGCAACATTTTAACATCTGTTCTCCCTCTGGCAGGAACAAAAATACTCAAAGAGATATTTATCCCTCCTTTTAGCTACCAGACTATTGAAAGCCAAATTTGAATTTCCCCAGGAATCTTATTCTGGGAAAAGGGAATGACTGAATCCTGGTGCCCCCCGCCATGCCCCACCCCCAGATTGTGGAGAGGAGCGCTTGTCTTCTGGAAAGAGATTGTACACAGTTCTGACAACCTGCCAGGCTACCATGTAGGGTGGACTATAATGATGGTAATGATGATGGAAAGTACCACACATTGGCTAAACTTCTTGTCATGAGTTTGCCTAGCTTGCTATAGGCAGGGACCTCAAGATGAAGTTGAGGAACCTTCTTAGAGACTCTCTCTCTCTCTCTCTCTCTCTCTCTCTCTCTCAAAGATTTATTGTATGTATGTATGTATGTATGTATGTATGTATATATGCATGTATGTATGTATGTGTCTTCAGACACATCAGAAGAGGACATCAGATCCCATTATAGATGGCTGTGGGTCACTATGTGGTTGCTAAGAATTGGACTCAGTCAATTCTCAAGCAGTCAGTGCTCTTAACCTTTGAGCCATTTCTCTAGCCCCCAGTTTTTCTTTCTTGTGGTGACCACTTTGAATACATCTCCTTTCTCTGCTTGCCACTGTTACTTGTTTATTGGCACGTGGAGGACAGGGGTGGCCAAGCCTAGGTTGTTAGGGCTGCAGGGCCCAGGCTCTGGCCCAAACAATTCTGATTAAATGTATAAGAAAACAGTGACTGCGGATAGGAATTAGAATGTGAAGGGAGTTTGTTACAGACCAGGTTTGGCAGCTTATCATCCTGTTCTCTTCTGCCAGGTTCTCCCTGATGCCTCACTACAAGGTGGTTTCCTATTCACCTTCAATTGGAGATGGCGTTTTCTGCCGGAGACTGATGATGCTTCAGAATTCCAAGATCCTATTGGACAATAGTGGCAGCTAAAGGTCAGAAGCTGGAATGTTAATCCTTGGAGAACGGGGAGCTGGAGAGAGCTGACAGAACAGGGAAGCCATCCAGGATATTCTACAAGGGACTTTCCCCCTTTGTGCTATGAGTTTTAAAAAGTATATTACTCTACCATATACATTAATAATTTCAGTGTAGCTGATGAGAGCTTCAAATACAATTTTCATTAGGATATGGAAATACTCAAACAAGCTTTTGGATTGCCTTACTCAGCACAGGTACTCTGTAAGCCAAATTCTTCAGAATGGAATAAAATGTCACAGTTTAAGGTGCTATTAAAGTGGACATTGGGGTCCCATTCCTAAGAAGTTTCTGCAATTGATACTGCCCAGCGAAGGGAAAATCAGCTTTCTCCAATGGAGTCTCATTAGGAAAATTAACCATACTTTAGGGCAGGCTACATAACCAGAAGTAGCTGGCCCACTACTAACCCATGGTATATTTTGTAGACTATTTGCTTTGTTTGGAGGTTTTTGTTTTGTTTGTTTTGCCTTGTTTTGTCTCATCGTCTTTATGGTCTTTTGCTTATTTGTTTTTACATTTTTGAATGTGTGTGTATGTATATTTGAGAGACAGAGAAAGAACGTAAAGTTGGGCGGTAGGGAGGCAAGAAGGAAGATTTGGAAGGAATTGGGGGAGGGGAAAGCATGATCAAGAAAAGAAAAAAAAAAGGTTTTTCAGAGGGTGAGTACATAGCCACTTCAAGTACAGAAAACAAGAGGAATAATTTGGAAAATTTACAGAGTTCTTTTTTGGGGGGGAACCCCTGAAGCATGTTTAATAAACAATTTTGAAAATTAGTTTCATGGAGTCTCCTACCTCAGAAGCCAATGTCAAACTTGGAATATTAGGGGTATCAAGTTTCCTGAGGAGACACAGCTCAGTCACAATCTTGGTCTCATTCAACCAACTTTCACCAGTGAGGGAATAGCGCCTTCACATGTCTCTAGCCTCAGGGAGAGTAGGCATCTGAGAGTCAAAGGGGTGGGGGTGGGGAATCCAGGAACTGTGGTGCACATATGGAGAAAGGTAGGAGTCAGAATTTTACTGTTGATTTTGGATTGTTCTCAAGTAGTATGTTTGGTTTGCATGTCCTGAGTCAGGTTGGGAAATGTATTAGAGGTTCAAGAACCCAGAATCCAAAGTGTGTGTATGTGTCTGTGTGTGTGTGTGTGTGTGTGTGTGTGTGTGTGTGTGTGTGTGTGTTTAAAGACTTTATAAGCAAGGCTTTCTTTCTTTCTTTCTTTCTTTCTTTCTTTTTTGGTTTTTCGAGACAGGGTTTCTCTTTCTTTCTTTCTTTCTTTCTTTCTTTCTTTCTTTCTTTCTCGAAACAGGGTTTCTCTGTATTGCCCTGGCTGTCATGGAGCTCACTTTGTAGACCAGGCTGGCCTCGAACTCAGAAATCCTTCTGCCTCTGCCTCCCGAGTGCTGCAAGGTTTTCTAAGCTGGGGAGACACCAGGAATGGTCTTCTATGTTAACCTATACTAAAAGATGGGAACATATTTCAACAGCATAATGTACGTAGCAAGCAGAACCATACCCCAGGACACCAAGTCACAATTGCAGTCCAGTGAGGGAGGGTAAACAAGCACCACAAATTATCAAGCCAGCTAGTGGAGGATTAGTAGTGGCTGGGCAGAACTGGGAGAAGGTAGGGGGATTGTCAAGCTGGGCAAAATTCCTATCCTAGAATGACTACTCTCTATGCACAGAAGTAGGAATACAGATAGATTGGCTAAGGGGAGAAATCTGTGTACACACAGTGTCCCATTCTGAACTCCACCCCAGCAAAAGTGAAAGGAATTCTTGAGAACAAAGGTTGTTGCTAAACTGGACAACACATTGAACTTGGGGATTTCCAACCCAGGTACTCACATATAAGCAGGCACAAGGACTCTTTTCTCATTTGGCCTCTGACTGCAGCCATGCTTCCCTGCACCTATGTAAGTTGGCTTTGGTAAAGGAATGGGAAGGAAAAGTATTTCCATGTATTGGGGATACAGTTCCACAACTTGGGAGGGGACCGTGGTCTAGAAGGTGAGGCAGTTGGGTGAGGAACGTTTAGGAGAAAAGACAGACAATGATAACTGCACAATAGGAAGAGGGTACACTGAAAAGACATTGTCATTTGACTTATTAAACTTTTAAGATATTTTATTATGCATTTATTATATGTGTGCATGTATATGCAGGGTCGGGACCGGAAGATAACCTTCAGGACTCAGTTCTCTCCCTTCGCCACATAGGTTCTAGGGATCAAACTTAGAGGTGAGGCTTGGCAGCAAGAGGTTTGATTGATTGATTGATTGATTGATTGATTGATTTACTTATTTGTTATTTATTTAAACAGCCGAGCCATTTTTGCCATCCCCATTTAGGAGAAATGGTAGGACGCTGTGCTTCATGAGGCCGGCAAGATGTGAAATTAGGGAAATAACTTTCAGAGTTCTCAGCCTTAAGCTTCTCTCTCTTTTCAAAGGAAAACTTCATAAAAACTTGTTTTTCTTGTTATCGGTGACATAACTAACACATTACCTCAAACAGGTTATGCTCCAAGGTAAAGAATGTACAATCAGGGCAATGTCCAATACAGGACAAAACTAAAGAAGAATATGGAATATCTAGGTTGGGAAGTTTTCCTGAATGGACTATGGGGAAGTTTTCATAAAGTTTACAAGGCTGATTCTTCCCTAACTTAATTCTTCAGTAAATGAAGTTAAACTTAGATATAGTTTCTGTCTTCTGTGAGTGGGATCTTGGTCTAATTTTAAAAAGGATATTATGTTCTATAACAATAGATATAAAAATACAAGAGATACAGATTAACACCATTAAGCACAGCATCACCACAACATGGACATTACCAGAAACGAACAGGAACGTTAATAAAAATGTAGCAGTGTAGAGACTGTATAACTTAATTAGGGTTCTTTCTGAATTAGTCACAGAGGGTGAGTCATGGCTGAGATCATTCCGTGAGGCTGCCACGTCTTGGAAATTCGCTTTGGGTTTGTTTAAGTATCTGTGTACAACTTTTGAAACCCTGTAGTTTTACGAACCTAATGTTCTGATTTGGGTTACAATGTAGGAATTAAAAGTTTCAAGAGAGGGAGAGAGATGCAGATTGTTGGGAAGGAACTGGAGGGCTAACCAGGCAGGACAGTGAAGCTGAGGAGTAGGGAGGAGAGGGTGGCAGGCATTCTTAAGATGACGTTCTTGGCTTTCTTTGCTTAGGTTCTCCGTTCAAAGGAATGGCCCTTAATGACCTTTGAGGCCACTGAGAATGACAAAGTGAAGAAGATAAATGAACCTATCAGGTCCCAAACCAAGGTCCAGGACCAGATCGTTGTGCTAGACTCCAAGATCCGCAAGCCCCATAGAAAATTGTCATCTTATGGGATTGACAAGGAAACCACTACCCACCTTATCCTAAAGGTGGTAAAGCTCAGTGCTGAAGACGTGCCCTTGTTTCTGGTGGAGACAAGAAACCAGGGGCAGAGGCACCTCCTCCGAGTTCGAAGGTCCAGCTCAGCAGAGACAAGAAACCAGGGGCAAAGGCACCTCCTCCGAGTTCGAAGGTCCAGCTCAGCAGAGACAAGAAACCAGGGGCAAAGGCACCTCCTCTGAGTTCGAAGGTCCAGCTCAGTGTCTCAGGTGAAAGAGATGATCAAGAGTGTGACTGCTGTGACCCCCAAGAAGCAGATTGTGAATTGCAATGGAAAGAAGCTGGAAGATGGGAAGAGCATGGCTGACTATAACATCAAGAGTGGCAGTTTGCTCTTTCTGACATCATACTGCATTCGGGGATGACCATGGGGATGGGGTGACGAGAAGCTCAAAGCCGATTTCCTTTGAGCTATTATTACCAATCACATCTCTCGATGATATAAAAAAATTAAAGAGAATGAAATCAACACTTGAGGGAAGTGGGGTAGATTAAAAATATTTGTCAAGTCTGCGGATCTTGTTTCTAACATAGTTCATTAGCAGGGTTGTTGATCTGAGGGCAAAAGCTGAAACTTTAGTCAGGTGTGGTGTGGTGGTGCAGGGGCAGGTGGATCAGTGAATGATTATTGGACCAAATTGAATTTTAATTATAGAGTATAAAGAAATAATGTGTTATGGAATATTACTGTTTACCACAACTGGATCAGAGTCTAATAAATTATTTAAATTCAGTCATCATCTTCTTATTTAAAGATATTTGGTATGAAATAAAACCTAACACCTTCTCCATGTGTTGTGTGGGTAAGGAAGGGGAAGAGCCTTATCCTGTCTGGCAGATAGGAGTCCCAGTTTAACCAGGGCCAACACAATTGCCTATTATTTGCAGACATTCTTTGACGTTCTCTAGTGGGCATGGTGACCTGGCTAGGTTTGCATTAGCTGGACTGGCTCCCCAAGAATGGAAACCATGACCTGTTTCTAGAAGAGATATCTGTAAGGTGGGGCCCATAAGTTGTTTGTTAACCCGAGAGAGATTCCACCTGATGGCTGAGGTCATGGAATTTTTTTATGGTCTTTTGTAAGCCTAGAGAAAAACTAAAGGTCAGCACCAGGGTGCTCATCATCTTATCTTCATGTAGATTCTTCAGGGCCAGTACAAAGTCTCCTCAGGGTACATCTGGCCCTCTCCTGCATCCTGCTTTCCTCCTTACAGAAAGTCCCAAGAGCCATTTACCACATCGCTATTTAAGAGTGTTTATATATTTCAGGAGTCCCCTCTCCGCACCCCGCAAGAATCCAAACCCTACCCGGTGAGAGAAAAGAATATCTCTACTAACCCAGATCTCTTGGAGCACAAAACTTGCCGATCCTCATGCATTGACAAAAATTTTGAGCATCCTATTTCCAGGACTCTGAGCCCTTCTCAGTTTTTTTCACTGTCCCACCTATGGCCTCCCCAGACTCTGCAAGAACCTCAGTGCCGCCCCCTTCACTTCCTTGTTCCTCAGTGTGTAGATGAGAGGATTGAGCGCGGGTGTGACCACCGTGTAGAAGAGCGAGACGAACTTGCCACGGCCCTGGTTGTAACTATGCGTGGGTTGCAGGTAGGTGTAGGTGGCAGAGCCATAAAATAGGCAGACAGCGGTCAAGTGAGAGCCACATGTGCTCGCCGCTTTCCGCCAGCCCGAGCTGGAGTGCATGCCCCAGACCGCGCGGCCCACCGCGATGTAGGAGGCCAGGATGACCGCCGAAGGCACCAACAGGATGACCACGCGCGCGGCGAACATCTGGCGCTCGGTGACGCTGCGGCCGCCGCGGCAGGCCAGCTGCAGCAGCGCCGGCAACTCGCAGATGAAGTGGTCCAGACAGCGGGGCGCGCACAGCGGACGCGCGGCCAGCAGGGCAGTCTGCGCCGCGGAGTTGGTCAGGCCACCGAGCCAGGAGGCTCCGGCCAGCGTGCGGCATAGTAGCGGCGAGGCGAGTGAGGCGTAGCGCAGAGGATTGCATACGGCAGCCGCGCGGTCCAGCGCCATGACGGCCAGCAGCACGCACTCGGCGGAGCCCAGCGCCAGCGATGAGCACAGCTGCGCCATGCACCCAGCGCGCGGTAGCTGCAGCACTGAGCCGCGCAGGTTGGCCAGCAGCGGTGGCACCACACTAGTGGTGAAACCCACATCCACCAGAGCCAAGTGGCAAAGGAAGTAGTACATGGGTGTGTGCAGGCGAGGGTCGCGAATGGCCAGCAGCACCAACGCCGCGTTGCCGGTGAGCGTTAGTAGGTAGCAGAGAAGGACCAGAGCGAAGAGGACAGGCTGCAGAGAGGGCCAGTCGGTGAAACCCAGCAGTAGGAAACGCTCCGCTGAGCTGTGGTTAGCCTGAGGGGGAAACTCCAAGAAGGTTCGGAAAGGCGAGACAAAAATATTTAATGCTAGACGGTGTTGCAGGCTTTGCGCTGGGAGGCAAAGGCCAGAAATTTCTGTGAGTTCGAGGCCAGCCAGGGCTTGTAAGACCCTGTCTTACTGCTATCCACATCAAACAAGAACCTCCAATATGGGATAAACTCGGCACATGCCCAAGTTTTAGTTTTATTACATAACCACACATGCCACTATTCCTTTACAAGTCCTTCAAGGGGGATAGAAACTCTTTAACAGGTGAGTCAGTTAGAGACAACTTACAAGATCAAATTGTCCTAAGTCTATCGCTAGCCAACCAGGTCTGTGTTCCTGGTTCTGGTTGCCCTTCCAGGGATTAAGGAAGAAATTCAGCATCCCTCCTAAGGGCAGCTATAAAGATACTGTGCATATGAAGGGCATACTCCATTCTGAGCACCCCGCTCCCCCGCCCCCCCCACCCCGTTTTCCTTAAAAGTGGGCGTTGTCTAAGAGTTAAGCCTGAGTGAGACCACATGGAGCAGGATTGTTTCTCTTTATGCAACAGTTAAAGCCAAGTGAGCTCTGATGGGAGCAGCCAAGAAATATCTAGCTATAGAGTTTCCACTGGACTACACCAAATATGGTAACTGTAGCCAATCAAATAGTTTTTCTTTATTCTCCTTTCCTTCCTCTCTGCCTCGGTTTGTCTCTGCCTGTCTCAGGGTTTCTTTCCTTCTCTCCCTGCCTGCTTCTCTCTCTCCCGCCCTCCTTTCTTTTCGATAGGGTCTCATGA
This sequence comes from Mus minutoides, assembly GCA_902729485.2. Taxonomy (NCBI): domain Eukaryota; kingdom Metazoa; phylum Chordata; class Mammalia; order Rodentia; family Muridae; genus Mus; species Mus minutoides. The sequence continues at coordinate 1,050,166 of LR749865.1, forward strand.
AGTCCAGGTTGGCCTGCAGTTCTTCTTGCAGAGGATGGCCTTGAACTCCTGATCCTCTTGGGTCAACCTGCAGAGAGCTGGGATTATAATCATGAGCTACAATGTCCAGCATCCAAGCAAATGTTTCTTTGTTTTACTTCTGTGTTCACTCTATCAAAATGTTCCCTATGTTTCTCCCCTGTGGCTCACTGAACCACTTTTGCCTGATCCAGAAATAGCTATTTGCTCAAATAAACCTGTTTAAAGTTTATTGTGCCTCATTCCCTCATTTACCCTTAGGCTGGGGATTGAATCTGGGACTTTGCGCAGGCTAAGCATGCTAAGTACTGAGCTATGCTCCTACTCTATGAGTTTGTTTTTTACCATGTTATACTGTTTTGTCTAACCTGTGGAGGCTGTTTATAATGCCCAAGACCTCTTTCTGTATATGTGACATCCAGGATCACCACAGACTAGCCTGGTGGAGGAAGGAACACTTCCTGTCAGACCAGAAATGAGGAGCCCTCAGTCCTAGAACTGTAACTCAGCTAAAACAATGGTGTCTGGTTGGTTATTTGAGATGTAGAAATCATTTCACATCTCAAGTTTGTCGTGTGTAAAATGGTGGTGGAATTTGACTTCTTGGGTCTATCATGGGCTTTCCTGTCAATTGTTCCTCAAACAAATTTAACAGAAATGCAAGAAACAAAAAGGACCTCAATTTCAAGGCTCTAGGAATTGATACTGAATTCAATAATCTGGTGATACAGAAATTATCATGGTTGATAGAATAGATAAAACTTACACAGGAGTCTTTCTATGCACATTTTATGACAGATATCACATACATAACTTGTGAACACACACAGTACTCTTAATTTAAAAAGAACCACAATCCTCTGGCCTGGCAAGATGTTTTATCAGGTAGAGACCCTTGCTGCCTGATGGCCTGATTTCCAACCCTGGGATTCATATAGTGGAAGAGAACTGACTCCTTCAAGCTGTCCTCTGACCTTCACACGTATGATGTGGCATGCATCCCCCACCCCCAATCGATCAATCACAAGCTTTTTAGTTTTTCCAGGAAGTAATCCCTCTCCCAATACAACACCTTGCTTATCCTCACCAGGCAGAGTAAGTTTCAATGTGAATAAGAACTTAAGGCTCCTTAGGTTTGAATCTTGATTCTGCTGCTTTCTAGATGATACCTGTGGGTGTGTACCTAACCCCTCTGTGCCCCTATTCTTCATATGGAAACATAAGTTGGTAACGAGTTAAATACACAGAGTGCTTTGAACAGTGCCTGGTACACAGTAGGTGGTCAACTGTTATCACCCCTGTCTTATAAACCAGCATATTCATTTTTGTTTCATGGTTTGATGCTTTTTAGTGTTAGAAATTGAACCCAGGGTGTCATGCATGCTGCATATATATCTCCCTACTGGTCACACAGTGAATTATATTCCTGGCCTTGAAAGATGTTTTGTTTTTCAAGACAGAGTCTTATTATTATGTATTATTCTAAGCTGGCCTTGAACTCAGAATTGTCCTACTTTGGCTACCTGAGAGCTGAGACTATAGGTGTGTATGTTCCTGGACCACTCAAGCTCTAGGACATGAGGGGAAGGTCTACTTTCCTAACATGTTTTAACTTTAATATTTCCTTGATTGGAAATCAGGCGGAGTAGGGAGGGGATCAAAATTAAATGTGTCCACCGTCACATTATTTATAAATGATAGAAGATTTTGACATAAACCTGACTAACTCGAAGGTCTTAGCTGAATTCACAGGTTCTATTATGCCAGATTATGGAAGATAAAGGGACATGCAAAGCTTCATCTTTATTTCTAGACAACTTCATAGCATTGGAACATGAATGAAATTTAAGACATGGAAATAAACTTTGTGAAGTAGTAGTGGCTGGCTGGAGTTGTTGAATTACAAAAAGTCAAACTCTTCAGTGTTGGGATTGCATAACCATATATCAGCACAGCTAGGCAAGTCCTAAAACATTTACCTTCAGGCATGAATGAAACGGGTACACACTTATAAAACTCCACAGAAGAGCCGGGCGTGGTGGCACACGCCTTTAATCCCAGCACTCGGAAGGCAGAGGCAGGCAGATTTCTGAGTTCGAGGCCAGCCTGGTCTACAAAGTGAGTTCCAGGACAGCCAGAGCTATACAGAGAAACCCTGTCTCGAAAAACCAAAAACAAAAAAATAAAACTCCACAGAAAATGTCTTTTTCTTATGTACAAACCCCCAAGAACACAGTTCTAACACACACCCACACCACTGAGTTTTCAGAAGGCAAATATGTTATAAATTCAATAACGTGTCTTAAAACCTCCCTTGATCTTCTAGAACACATCCTGAGCTGCAAAACCATTTATTCTTAGGGGAATGTAGCAAACTTACCTTCATGTTTAACCTCTGGTCCCGTTTTCAGACTTGAGTTTATGTTGGTGTCTTGCTTGTGTTCTGGATGTTTGAGTTTGAAATGATGGAGGGAAAGATTAACAAAAGACACAAATGCTTGACTGTATCGGTTGCTGGAAAGAGGACCCGAGATCAGAGCCAGGCACTCTGGGAAGAAGACAAGGGGTGGGTGACATCCTGTTCAGCAGAGAAATAAATCAATGGTTTGGAAGAAAGATGCGTAAGTTTGTGGAGTGGGCATACAGAATCAAAGGTGGATGCTGCTACTGGACAGTCCTGTAAGGGGCACACACAGGACAAAAGCTTGAGACTTGTGGTGGTAGCCAATTAACCTTAGATGGTGAATGCCCTGAAAATATCTTTCTAAAATCTAATGGGAGAGAGAGAGAGAGAGAGAGAGAGAGAGAGAGAGAGAGAGAGAGAGGAAGAATAATGATGTCCCTTCTCACTAGAGAGGAAACAGAGGAATTTACTTGCCACACTCCTTGCTCCTTGAAAGAGCGTGGGTGGAGCTCTGGGGAATCTTTGTCCCACTCCCATAATTAGTACTTTCCAGAGGAGTGTCCAGAGAGACATTCCCTGAAGGAATGGAGGAGGGAATCCTGGAGAGACTATCCCTTCAGGGCATGGCATCTCTGGCAGGGTGTGAAGCCAATAGGCAGCATATTCTCCAATTATGGTTATTTCTACTTTCCCCATTCACTGACTGACTTACTAACCCTCAGCAAATCTCTGCCATGATGTCTGTAGAGCCACCTTAATCAATTGGAGATACTTCGGATTTAGGCTCCTTTGAAAACCCACCTTCTCAGCCATTCGGTATTCCTCAGTTGAGAATTCTTTGTTTAACTCTGTGCCCCACTTTTTAATGGGGATATTTGATTTTCTGGTGTCCACCTTCTTGAGTTCTTTATATATATTGGATATCAGTCCCCTATCTGATTTAGGATTGGTAAAGATCCTTTCCCAATCCGTTGGTGGCGCTTTTGTCCTGTTGACAGTATCTTTTGTCTTACAGAAGCTTTGCAACTTTATGAGGTCCCATGTGGGAATTGATCCATTCTTATCTTCTTGTACTAAGGTCAAGTCTAAGTGGTTGAAGGACCTCCACATAAAACCAGAGACACTGAAACTTATAGAGGAGAAAGTGGGGAAAAGCCTCGATGATATGGGCACTGGGGAAAAATTCCTGAACAAAACAGCAAAGGCTTGTGCTGTAAGCTCAAGAATTGACACATGGGACCTCATAAAGTTGCAAAGCTTCCGACTGCTCTTCCGAAGGTGATGAGTTCAAATCCCAGCAACCACATGGTGGCTTACAACCACCTGTAATGAGATCTGACACCCTCCCCTGGTGCGTCTGAAGTCAGCTACAGCATACTTAATAATAATAATAATAATAATAATAATAATAATAATAATAATAATAAAACGAATCCTTGCACCAGAGAGACCAACCATAGCGAGCGGGGCTGTCCGGAGCCAAACGGGGATGGCCGGAGCGAGCGGGGTCGAGCAGAGAGAAAGGGGTTGACCAGAACAAGGGAAAAAAAAAAGGTTTAATTTCAGAGTACCACCTAGTTTTGAGATAGAACTTAATTACAGACTAGAAAAACATAAGCCACATGAAAATCCAGACTAAGAAACTATGTTGTTTGTGTGTAATCTACCCTTGATCTTTCTGGAGAATTCATTAAACTTATAGAAAAATCTCCAAGCATGGATATAGAGCCCAATTTTCTATAGTATGGAATGTAGAGAAGCTAAAATTTGTCTTGCTGCAAGATGGAGTTACTATGGAAAGGATTCAGTGAACTAGCATCACTATGTACAACACCCCACTTGACTTTGGTTCTTACAGTTTTCCACCAACTCTTTGTTACTCCCTTTGGGTGTTGAAGAACAGGGGCTGCGGTTCTCTCTTAAGACTGAGGGCATAACAGTGAGACTTCATTCCATACAATATAGTGATCATGGACACAATTGTCAATCCTTAGATTGTCACAAAAGATAGTCAAGAGTATGTGACCACAGTAAACTCATAGGAAGCCCACTATGCCTAGGTGTCATAACTGACATGGTGACCTTCCCCATGAGCGCCTTTATCTCATTAAAAGCACATGTAATGTTAGTTTCTTTTTCTTGTACTAAAGCACAGCACATGGAACCATAAGATTGGGATAAACATATCCTCAGCCATTATGCTGTGCAATCCTCTTTTCATGAATGCTTTTTCTCCTGATATACCTGCTTATGACATGCCTAACAAATGAACTTATAGTATGTATTCCTTGTAGCCACAGCTAAACACTGCATTGAAATGGTCCATTTAGGTGTATCCAAGAGCAAATGTAATCAATGTACAAACACAGGTACTTGTTTATCAGTTTTGAAACTGGAATATGGTACCTAGAGCCCTTTACTTTCTTTTTTTTCCTCCCCTCTCCCCAGCCTTTCACTTTCAAAAGGCATATTAGAAACAAAATTTGAATCTTCCAATTATGTTTTATTCACAGACTTCAAAATTTGAAGAGGCAGAAGAGTAACATTCTAGTAAGCTGTTTTACAAGTAATTTTTAACTAACAAAATAGAGAATTAGAAACAAAGGATCACATACACACTCACATGCACACATACACACATGCACCCACACATGCATACACATATACACCACATAGACAAACACATACCACATTCATATAGAAATTACCTGGAAAAGAAGTTCAAGTTTACTCGGTTATTTTGAGAGTTTGGATAGCTAAATCTCTCATTAAGTTACCTGCCAGAGAATTAATTTACATTTATAAAAGCATTTTCCTGATAAATCATAGCATGGAATAAATAAAAAATTTTGGTATAATATGAAATAACTTTTGACATGTTGACTGTTGTTATCAAGGTTCCTGGGTCCTTACTGAAAGCATGAGCTTATCTACCAGATAGAAACAGCAAAGATTACAGATAGTTAATTTTTAAGTTCTGAATTAGTCAAGGTTCTCTAGAATACCAGAACTTATAGAATAAATCCCGATATACACATAAAGGAGATTTACCGTATGATCCAAAACCTGCAATCTATCTAATTCAACAATGGCAGGGTCTAAACAGAATGTTCAAGAATACAGTGTCAATTATGTCATTATTTTATTATTCATTTATTATATGTTACATTATATTATTTTATGATTACTTATGATTATAATTATATTATGCTATTCGTTACATTGTTTATTATTTATCTAAAAGATAATAATATAAAATCTTAATATAAGTATAAACCTAAACTTTAATATGAGAAACAATAGTCATTTCTACTTTCAATCTTTAGGGTACACATCTATTCATCAAAATATTTTTAATTAAGTCATATCAATAAGTTAAGGGCACAAGAAATGAGTACAAGATATTAATTCTCACCNTGTATGAACAACACAGGACATATAGTCCTCATGGTTCTCTCTCTTTAAGTCACACCCATCATCATTGTGGTAACCAGTGGGCTGCTTTCTATGAGTTATAAAGCTGTTTTGCTCTTTTTCTCTCATAGCTTCCAACAATCCTGTAGTCTCTCAGTCCATAGAGTTACATATTTCAGCTTGTCTTCTGTAACAGGTATTCAAGCAAGGCAAGGACAAGCAGGTAAAGAACAATAACTTCCTTCTTCTATGTCCTTGGCATGAGAACAATAAAACAAATCCAAGCCAGTCACAGACAATACTTGCCCAGATCTATAAAGAAATCTCTCAGCTAAAAGCCTCTATTGTCGATTCCAAGAAGAAAAATAACCATCATTCTGAGGCTAATATGGTTATGGTATTCCACATACAAAACAAAAACCCTGCTTCCGCTTCAACCCAGCCTAGCATATGTCCCCATGCATTCATTCCACAGCAATTTATTGTCCACGCCGGCGGACAATTGCTGTCTTTTCTACCCACAGGCCATGTATTCTGACCTTTATCTTGTGTAAACTTTCTGTGAACTTACATATAATGCTCCAACTATAGTATCAGGACTCATGGTCTTGAGCCTATCGCATAAGAGACAATATCTACACCCTGAAGTCCCTCTCGGTCCGTGTCACCTGCTTAAATTTCTTATATAAATACATAACAAATAAAATCAGATTGAATTCAAACTTAATTTCACAACAAGAAATGTAGATTTAGTGGTTTCGAAAAGTATCTTCATATAGCCCAAAATATCCACATGAACAGGGCTTGCTAGGAGGCTGGTAATAGAATATGGTTATAGCAGTAGGAGGTCCTCAGGTTCAGCAGCATCAGAAAGGATAAAAGAAGCAGTTGCTGCCATAGTCTTTGAAAAATAAGACAGAAGATCTTCAGCAACATCTTGACAAGATCTTGAATGGGAGCACTCTTGTGCACATTCACTACTGGAAAGCCTTAGTCCTGACCCAAAAGATTGAGAGAAGCGCAGGCATATGTAAGAGAAAACCCTTGGGATTCTAACAAGTGGTTTGTTTTGCTTCCCCAAAATTAGTATGCAATTGCCTTTTCAAACATCACTTAGTGGTGGTAATAATGTGCTTGTGTGCAATGTTTATAATAGGCAAAAGAATGAACATTTTAGGAATATTAATAGAGTCTACTCTACCTACAATGACCTGTCAAATGTGACATCATGATAGCTCAGTAAAAGAGTTTGTTCCATAAGCCGTATGGCATGAGCTGAATTGCATAGATGAAGAAAACAGACTCTTATAAGTTGTCACAGATGTCCTTGTGTGTTGGCATGCATTGCCTCTGACATGTATACCACAATCAAAAAAAAATGTCATTATACAAAGATAATGATTTAAATTAAGAATAGAGATGCAGTCAGACATAATCAAGAGAACAGGAAGTTTAACATGTATGGATCTACAAATGTGTATCTCACAGAGTAGATACCTATTTACATTCTACAGCAAATTTTAAATACAAAAATCTTTACTTACACCAAGAAAGAAGGAATGTAGAGACACTAACCAAAGAAGGAGTGCTGGGACTTCTTGGGGACAAGTGGATAAACAGGAAGCACACAGGATCCAACCCCAATACTAGGACAAGGGGGACTTCAGTATTTCATGTTATAACACAGTATGTGTAGAGTACACCAATCAGAAGGTGCCATGACCTTGTAAGTGAATAAAAAGATAGGTTGAGAAGCTGAGCAAATGAGAATTGGCCGCATGGTCAGATGACATTTAGAATGATCATGATTTCAAACATTTGACAGATTCTCGATTCGGATGACACTGGTACCAATCAAGCCATTCTCTAATGAACATATTCTGCCTTTCTATAGTTTGAGATGTAGGAATGTTGTACTTATAAACTATTGTACATGTTGGAGAAGCCCATACAGTACTTCTGATATCTGTACTGTTCCTTTCAAGACATAAGAAATTAGAAACTTAGAGAATTGTAGGTTATAGTTCAATTTCTTTGGTAACTGTGTGGTTGCCTGCCATATTGGCAACCATACCACATGTAACCTTGAGTGAAATAAAGCATTATGGCAGCAACCATATAACACCTGTGTCTTAATCAGGGTTTCTATTCCTGCACAAAACATCATGACTAAGAAGCAAGTCGTGGAGGAAAGGGTTTATTCAGCTTACACTTCCACATTGCTGTTCATCACCAAAGGAAGTCAGGACTGGGACTCAAGCAGGTCAGGAAGCAGGAGCTGATGCAGAGGCCATGGAGGGATGTTCCTTGCTGGCTTGCTTCCCCTGGCTTGCTCAGCTTGTTCTCTTATAGAACCCAAGACTACCTGCCCAGGGATGGCACCACCCACAAGGGGCCCTCCCACCCTTCATCACTAGTTGAAAAAAATGCTTTACAGCTGGATCTCATGGAGGCATTTCCTCAAGGGAGGCTCCTTTCTCTAGAATAACTCCAGCTGTGTCAAGTTGACACACAAAACCAGCCAGTACAACCCGCTTACTTCCCCTGAGCCCTCTGATTATCATCACATCTCTGTCTTTTAAAAATTAGACTCAGGACCGGGCGTGGTGGCGCACGCCTTTAATCCCAGCACTTGGGAGGCAGAGGCAGGCGGATTTCTGAGTTCGAGGCCAGCCTGGTCTACAGAGTGAGTTCCAGGACAGCCAGGGCTATACAGAGAAACCCTGTCTCGAAAAACAAAAAAAAAAAAAAAAAAAAAAACCAAAAAAAAAAAAAAAAAATTAGACTCAGGAACAACACCAGGCCTCCAAGGTGGTTCGTTTGCTTCATTTTCTTCTTAATGTTCTCTTTTGTTTGGCTTCTGAGTAATGGTCACACAGGAGAGAAGTGACCGAAAGTGATCAGTCCATCAGTGATGAGTCCTCTGAGTTCTTTTCCTTGTCTTCTGTTGCTGCTGCTGTCATGGTTCTATGTTCATTATCCTCTACATGACAAGAATGCAAATCCAATTTCCATGATGTAGAGAATTGTAAGGAGGCTCTTCTGATCTAAAGAGTACCCTTGAAATAAAATGAGAATCACAACGAGCACTTGTTTTGAAATATAATATACGGGGAAAAAAATGTGTGTAGCTTTACAGACAGGGTGGGACATGAGATCATAGAGACCCTAAGGCAGAGCATCTGATGCCCATTTTTATTGTTTAGGCTATGATTTGGTTGGGGAAGGGGGGCTTTCTACTCCTCTCTAGCATGAGCTAGAGGTTACTTAAGCTTACCTCACAAAACAGTCCAATTTTTAGATTGATCCCAGAAAGAAGAGAGAAAGAAAGAAAGAGAAAGAAAGGAAGGAATCCTAATTTGATACAGGGTCCCTTGTGTGTAGTTTGGATTCGACTTTGCTTTTTTAAAGAAGTTTTACAGAACTATCTCCAAAGAATAGCCAACAGCCTCTTTGTGTGCAGTCAGTTGTTGCACACTTTAATTTTTTGTTTGTTTCAAAATCCAGGGCCTGCAAAAGGTCTAAATACAGCTCTCAGAGGGGGAAAATCTGAAGTTCCTAGCACAGAAGTCATCTCCAATTGACAGGCACTGGAGAAGGGAATATTGTTGTTCTCCAATGGAGACTCAGCCTTGCAAATTCATAGATCCTGCAGGTTGTGCTTGCTTCATTAAAACCAAAACTTTGGTTTGTGTCAAAAAATAAATTAATTAAATTAAATTAAAAAGGAGGGGATAGACATGCCTAGGATTTTAAGATGCTTAATGTCTTCGGAAGCTTTATTTACCAAAAACATTAAACATTAATTAAAAATACCAAATCATGTAATTTTGTCCAGATTCAGCCTTGAAGTTGCTGAGCTGGCAGAAGGCTGAATGATAGTGGAGTCTGCTTTCTCTTTCTGCTAGGGTGTGTTATCAACCTCATTACCATATCCAAAGACCAGGTAAGGGCATATTGTTTTGTTCAGTTTGTTGCCACCAGCTAAGTAGCTGGAACAAATAAATAACTGGAAACTTCATTCATTTATTTACTTTATTTTATTGAGCGTATGGCAGAAGAGAGAAAATGAGCTGGGCTGTACTTAGGGTACCAGCTGTGGGTCAAGAGGAAGAAGGGTAGTCTTCCTATGCTGGGATGATCCATGCCTTGGGAAGGAGGGCAGTTCAGATGGACTGGTATGTAATCCCAGTGCTTTATCAAAAAGACTTTGATTCTGGCCTCCCTTCTAATTCCCTCAGGGCAATCTAGCAACCCTGCATGGATAGAAAGTGAAGCCACATCAAACAAGCTAGCAAGCAAGCAGGAAAAAACACAAACTAAAACTCAATGTCTGTTAAGTTGGGCCCAGCAAAGCAAAGCAAGCTCACTTCCATAAAGGCTTTTAGCCTGAGACTCATCCCCGGCTTCATGGAGAGAACTGAGTGTAGCATACATGCACAATGGGTCATTCAGAGTCCACACCTACTCAGCCCCGCAACGTTCACATCGCTGGGCCACAGCCTCTAGCACCTTCCTTTGTTCCAGATAATAGAGCCAGTGATGGTGACTCAAGCCTTAAATCCCAGCACTCAGATTTCCAGGTTTGGGGCCACCATGGTCTACAGAGTGAAAAGTAGTAGAAGGAGAAAAATAAATAAAATATTGTCTTGCTAGAATGGTTCTAAGTTTTAAGGAACATAATGGCTTGACAGAGGGGCATACGGGGAACAAGAGAAGATAATAGAGGATAAACGTAATCAAAATACATTGTGTGTGTGTGTGTGTGTGTGTGTGTGTGTGTGTGTGTCTGAACAAGTGATAATGGAACTCAGTGTACTAATGCATGGCAATAAAAAAACATTTCCAAAACCTAAGTACTTGATTTATGTAAACTGCAACTCAATTTAAAGAGATAAGACATTAACTACAATATTTACGAATTAGGAGGGTGGAAGTGAGGTTTAAGAGAAATCAGAGGACACCATAGATAAGATGTCAAGGTCGCCTCTGGTGACACCTAGGAGCAGAGGTGACCTTATCACTATGGGATATTCTAATGGAATGTTGTTGTCAATTAGATCTTAACCATCATTATCAACAGTGGCTAATTAACCATCAGTGGGCAGAAGCACCAGAGTCCTAGGAGAACTAATAAACATGTCCCTATGGGATAAGTGTCCAGGGATCCCTCCTTACTATCTCCAGTGCCAAAGAAAGAGAAGATACCTTCCTGACTTTGGCAGAATAATGGTGGTAAGATGTGGTAAGTGGCAGATGCTGGGAGCAGTCTCTTTTGGTTCAAAGGTTCAACATTGTTGCATTTTCCTGAAGAATTATTTTCGCTGAATGTGGGTGTTTCTTCATGTGAAGTCAAAGAGAACATGCAGTAGTCATATTGAGATAATGCCACTGATGCAGAGTGCATTGGGAAATTCAGGGTGGCGTTCCCATCCACAGTACACTGAGGCCTAACACCAGTGCTGTCAAAGGGGCACAAGCCATCAATTTGCTCTCACTTTTCATAGTGTGAAGATCAAGTGGAGGCTCCATTCAGGCCAGAAGCTCCTAATCATGGGCAAGCCCCACCTGCCAAGAGATGAGAAGACTCTCACCTGAGCACAGTAAGTAAGTCCTGGAGTTTTCTTCTGTAGTCCAGCAAAATCCCCCGTGTCTTAAAGAGTGGGGACACATCTGGCACATGTTGTATTGTCCTGAACAAAGTATTTAACCTGTCTGCGTTTTTCTTCATCTGCAAACAAAGGTAGAATGCAGTCATAGTACCTGGGTTATTTGCCTGAGTACTGAATAGGAAGTCACACAGGGCTCAGAATCCAAGCCTCTTGGCTGTGTAATGTTGGGCAAGGTGTTTCAATATTCTGGTACTGCTCCTCTGTAAAGATAGCATAATACTAGTGAATATTCTAGAAATGTAGCATAGGGCCAGATATACAGAAAGTTCTCAGCAGATGGTGATCGTCATGATGTAAACATCAATAAGAGCAGATATGACAAAGCCAGGCACGGTGGCGCACGCCTTTAATCCCAGCACTCGGGAGGCAGAGGCAGGCGGATTTCTGAGTTTGAGGCCAGCCTGATCTACAAAGTGAGTTCCAGGACAGCCAGGGCTACACAGAAAAACCCTGTCTCGAAAAAAACAAACAAACAAACAAACAAAAAGATCAGATATGGCAAACCATTCCCTGTACTTTCTAGTGCATGCCTAGGTCTTTGGTGATCAGTAAAGAAAAAGAATAGCTGGGCAGTGGTAACACATGCCTTTAATCCCAGCACTCTGGAAGCAGAGACGAGTAGATCTCTGTAAGCTACTGACCAGCTTGGTCTACAGAGTCAGTTCCAGAACAGCCAGGACTACACAGAGAAAACATGTCTTGAAAAATAAAAAAAGAGAGAGAGAGAGAGAGAGACAGACAGATAGACAGACAGAAAATCTATGAATATGGAAATAACTGGAAGACTGTCAAGTAATATTTGAATTTTGGTGGCTCAGAATTAGATCAGGTAAAGAGGGTGGAGTTTTGAATCATAGCACACACACACACACACACACACACACACACACACAAAAACCAGAAAGACAGTCAAAGGATGATGAACACTGAAAATCTTGAAAATAATTTACTCAAAGTGACTAGGACAGTATATTAAAGGATATTGAAGAGTTCACTTTTTAGTAACACAAGAAGTGCTACAAGACAGCATAGGGGTAGGAAGTGAGTGTGACCAGGAAAGGCATGAAAATGGCTTCTAAGCCTTTTGCAGAAATTAGTAACAATAAAGCACTTAAAATTGGAGGGGGGGGGCTTCCCTCAGAGAGATTTAAAAAAAAATGGAATAAAGAAAGAGGAGAAGGCAGAAGGAGACTCAGAGTTAAACTGGAGGATGAAAGATGCTACAGAACCTCCAAGCACACAAGAGGGGAACTGTGTGAAGACACGGCCCACCCATTCCCTCTGCAGATGGCACAGAATTTCCAAGCACACAAGAGGGCAACTGTGAGGAGACACAGACCACTCATCCCGTCTGCAGGCCGTCTCCATCAGCCTTCAGGGATCCTGACTGTGAGATGTCACAGTGGCTGTCACTGGCTGCCACCTCCAAGGTGAGCTTCAGTGCCCCAGATCTCCTCTTTTACAACAGTACCATCACCTCCTGCAAGATGCAACACTCTTCTCTACATCCCTGTCTCTCCCTCCTCAGTGACTTTACTTTATGGCTTTCAGTTCTGGGTTCTTCGGATGATGTTTTGGATTTTCAAAGACAAGAGACTGCTCACCTTTCCAGGCTATGAGCCCTTATACATGGTTTGTTGACATTGCCCAATATTAAAAAAAAAAAAATCCCTTAGCTTAGTGACTTACTATGGGTTAAGTGTGGTATGTGAATTTTGAGTTAAATATGGTACTATGCAAAAAAAAAAAAAAAAAAAAAAAAAAAAAGCAGCCCTATTGGCATGGTCGGGATATTTTGGTATGCTGTTGTTGTTGTTGTTGTTGTCGTTGTTGTTTGTCAACGTAACACAAGCTAGACTTATCTAGGAAGAGGAACCTCAATTGAGAAAATGCCACCATTATCTTGCCTTTAATTAAGTCTCTAAATCATTTTCTTGATTAATTAGGGAAAGGGATAGCCTAATGTGAGTGGTATCATCCCTCGGTAGGTGGTTCTGGATTGTATAAGAAGGCAGGTAGAACAAGCCATGGAAAGGAAGCCAATGAGTAGGAGTCCTCCATGGTCTCTTCTTTAGCTCCTACCCTGACTCTCCTCAGTGACAAAGAACAACCTGAAAGCTGTAAGCTGAAGTAAAAAAACCATTTTCTCCACAAGTTGCTTTTGGTCATGTGTTTTATGACAGTCCTCACAAAGACACTTCCGAAGGTATTGAAACAATGGACAGCTTTGGAATGTGGGTTGTTCATGAGGCAATATATCAATATAAGTTCTTGGAATTCATTTCCTCTATATTTTGTTTCAGAGACAACACTGTTGCAGGATCTTGATGCCAGTAGCTTGCTCACAATGACTCAGAATAAAAATGATGCTTGGGGAATATATATAACTGAAATTTTTTCTTTAAATGGTGAATCTTTTAAAAAATTATAGAGGTGCTTTTAGAACCACTCTGGTAGCTTTTATGAATACATAAACTTAAAAAAAATAATACATACACTTACTTCAAAATAAAATGTTTGAAAATGTATCTGAATCATATTAACAAAAGAATTATGGAAAACCAAAATCCCACTTTGGATGTCTCATATCTCAAATATTATCGTGCTGAGGCAGGAGGATTCTCAAGTTCAAACCCATTCAGGCCTACATAGTCGGTCCTGCATGTATTTGTATCAGTCTCTGTAATGTAGCAATACCCTGGCTCTGAAAGAGGAAAGGAGGGAAGAAGAAGGGAGGGGAAAAAAGAGGGAGAGACTTCAAATATCCTGCAACAAAGTTTTGCCTCATGTGAAAATAAAATAATTAAATTAACCTACTTCAGACTTTCACTAGCAAACTGCATGGGGTTTGATCTTTTCTTTTTTTTTTTTTTTTTTTTTGCTTAGTTTTGTGAGGCAAGGCCCCACTCTGAAGCCCAGGCTATCTCAAACTCACAGGTCCTCCAGCCTAAGACAGTCCAATGTCAGAATCGTATCTGCTCTCTTTTTTTCTTTTTTTGAAAATTATTTTTATTGTTTTTAATTATGCATGTGTTTGTGTGTGTGTGTGTGTGTTTGTGAGCATGTACACGTGTGTACAGGTGACTGTGGAAGTCAGTGGTGTCAGATCCCCTGGAACAGAAAGTATGGGTAGGGAGCTGGCCAACGTAGATGCAAGCAACTGAACTCAAATTTTCTGTGAGAACAGTTTGTGCTCTTAACCACTTAGTCATCTCTCCAGCCCTAGGATTTTATGTTCTTAAGGAATTATGTCATTACAGTATCAGATGGCAATCATTGTAAGAATAACACTTCTTTCTGAAAAAAAATTCCACATACATGTAATGAAAAAAGGTTTTCTCTTAAAGGGAAAATATCTGTTCCAATTTGATGAGCCATAAAGATTGTTTTGATTTAATTTTAATTTCATTTTATGTGTATGGGCGGTTTGCCTGTGTGTATGTCTGTAGATGACTTGCACACCTAAAAGATTCAAAATAGCAGTTACTGTGAGCCCCCATGTGGGTACTGGGAATCAAACTCAGGTCCTCTGGAAAAATAGCCATCACTCTTAACCACTGAACCATCTCTCCAGCCCCATAAGCATTGTATTCAAACAAGAATCCTAATTGAGCTCACTGGAGATTGCAGCATTCATTGGGGGGGGGGGGGTATATCTCATCCATAGACCTAGTTCCAATCTCTCATCTACTCTTCTGCAAATGCTATCAGAAAGGAAGATGAATCTGAACTGACATTTATCATCCTATCATCAATCAGCCACAAAATTCATTGTTATTCCTACCACACAGAAGGAACAACTTCAACAGTAGGCCAGTGTTCAGATCGTAACATATGTTTAGCAATGTTTGTTGTGATAATAGAAATTAATGAGTGAATCCATGTTTTTAATCAGCCTCCTTTTCCCGTACCCAAAGAATCAGAGGCTTCAATATAGGATGCACCTGTTCCTTGTTTCCTCAGGACCACTAGCATTTGACAGAATCAGTAAGAGAAGACCAGAAGCTGTGGGAGAAAATAAGGAGCTGCTGGGTGGTGTGCTCAAGAAGAGGCAGAGGCAGAAGCATCCCGATAGCAAAACTCCAGGACACGTTGAATCATGATGGGACAGTAATTTCAGTTGGACTCATAGCAGAAACAGACTATGGTCAACCAGAGCTCCCCCGTGGGCTTCCTCCTGCTGGGCTTCTCTGAACACCCACACCTGGAAAAGGTTCTCTTCGTCATTGTCTTGTGCTCCTACCTCCTCACCCTCCTAGGAAACACACTCATCCTCCTGTTGTCCACCCTGGACCCCAGGCTCCACTCTCCAATGTACTTCTTCCTCTCTAACCTCTCCTTCTTGGACCTCTGCTTCACCACAACCTGTGTCCCCCAGATGCTATTCAACCTCTGGGGCCCTGCAAAGACCATCAGCTTCCTGGGATGCTCTGTCCAGCTCTTCATCTTCCTTTCCTTGGGAACCACCGAGTGCATCCTCCTGACAGTGATGTCCTTTGACCGCTACGTGGCTGTGTGCCAACCCCTGCACTATGCCACCATCATCCACCCTCGCCTGTGCTGGAAGCTGGCAGGTGTGGCCTGGATGATGGGACTGCTTCAA